>OZ030394.1:54615408-55215408 GCA_964023965.1 Melinopterus prodromus
CTCATGCAGCTAAACAATTAATTTTATATATTGTATGATAAAGTCATGTGCCTGGCCACATCAGATTTTTGTATAACAAAAGCATGATAATCTTTATACATTTATAATTTTTTTTTTAAATACAGCCTCTTTCCACGTTTTAACCAATTATGTACCTAATGTGGTCAGAGTTGCCAGAAACCCCCAAAAATTAAGTTCTTAAAACAAAACGAAAATGAACAAAATGAGTCAAGTAATATATATATAAAAAATAAAAAAATCTGATGTGGCCAGGCACATGACTTTATCATACAATATATAAAATTAATAGTTTAGCTGCATGAGAATCTATTCTTTAGAGATAAATCGTAGTTATTGTCAAAGCATCAGCATTTGACACTACCTACACTACGTCATTAGAATAATAGTTATTTATGTCACAAATGCCGAAAGTACGGAATAGCGCGACGAGCGGTGATACGGCGCGTCACCGTAGGCGGAGTGTCGCCGTCGCATATGAGCGAGTCGCGCTATCTCGTTTTTGGCAGGAGCGACATCAACGTTTATTGTGTTGCTTTTTAAGAAATACGTATTTTAAAAAAAATAAATGATTTCTGCATAGTAAATGCTAGGTTGGTACCACTTTGACGAAAGGTGCGTTCCGATTGGTAGGTAATGGTAGCTAATGGCGGTGGTAGAATACGAAATTATAGTATTTCTTACATATCGTGATAATGACACATATTAGTTTGCATGTACATAAACATGAGTCACTAGCAATTTTCTATTGGAAATACTATAACGGCGTCTGCTACCACTGCCATTATCACTAATGAAAACGCACCTTAAAAAGGTAATTCAAATTCTGACAGATTTATATTTGTTCATGACACATCCCTACCAACATACTAAAATAAAACTACACTCGTCGCTATACTTTATTTATAATTTTCTCAATGTATCATTTTTAAATTAGATATAAAGACGGGTTGATATTTCTTATCAACAAACAATCAAATTGGTGATCTTATTTTATTTGAAATTTGTATTTTACAATTTTGCGCACTACAGCGGTACGTTCCATAGTGGTTCTCCAACCTCTGATGAGATCAGCTGTTTTCGAATGTGACAACACAAAAAAATATTTGTCAAAATCCTGGCTACTATGTAATTTCATATCAATGCAGATGCGACCGATCTCGATCAAATAGAATTTGCTCTTGAAGGTAAACTATTAATTTTACCAAAAAATGTTATAGGCATAAATTATTCAAAATTTCTTCTACTTTAATTTATTAATTAACTATTTTGTCGAAATTACAGAAATGGCGGCTCATTTCCAAAATCCTTGAAAAAGGCTTAGAGTAAACTAAAAAGCTAAACTATTAATTTTACTAAAAAATTTCATAGGCATAAATTATTCAAAATTTCCTCTGCTTTAATTTATTATTTAACTATTTTGACGAAATTACAGAAATGGCGGCTGATTTCTAAAATCCTTGAAAAAGGCTTAGAGTAAACACCCAGTTCCTTTGGACCCTTTTGAACCAAAAGCTTTTCAACTCTAAGTTTGGTCATGAAACTTCTAAATATGAAGTTCCGTGCCGATACCTTTAGTAGTTTCTCCGGAAATGAATTAACAAAAATTGGGTACACACACACACACACACACATACACACACACACACACACAGACATTTTTTTGTACCTTGGTCAAAAATGTTCAGGGGACCCATAAAGACCTATTTCCGCTAAAATCTCAAAAATTTTTTTCGGCACGATTACAATACTTTACATACTGCGTATGATAAAGTAAAAATATCGAGAGCCAAAGTTTGGGTTCATATTGGAATCTAAATACATATGTAATATAATATTATGCCGTTAGAAGTTTGTTAATCATGTTACTTAATGTAATATTTTTGACCAAGGTACAAAAAAATGTCTGTGTGTGTGTGTGTGTGTGTGTGCGTATGTGTGTACTCGATTTTTGTGGCGACGATTCCGGAGAAACTACTAAAGGTATCGGGACGAAAGTTCATATTTAGAAGTTTTATGACCAAACTTAGAGCTGAAAGGCTTTTGGTTCAAAAGAGTCCAAAGGAACTGGTAGTTTATTCTAAGCCATTTTCAAGGATTTTGCAGTTGAGCCGTCATTTCTGTAATTTCGTCAAAATAGTTAAATAATAAATTAAAGCAGAGGAAATTTTGAATAATGTATGCCTGACATTTTTTGGTAAAATTAATAGTTTAGCTGCAAGAGCAAATTCTATTTGATCGAGATCGGTCGGATCTGCATTGATATGAAACTACATAGTAGCCAGGATTTTGACAAATATTTTTTTTGTGCTGTCACCACAGAAATATCTGTGGCTGTCACCACGCTATCACACTCGGAGAACCGCTATGGAACGTCATCTACAGTGTCATGAACGAATATAAGTCTGTCAGAATTTGAATTAGCTTTTTAAACTTGACATTTCGTAGAAATGGTATCAACCTAACATTTTCTATACCGAAATATGACCATTTTTGAAATTTTTCAAAATACGTATCTTTCAAAAAGCAACACAAAAAACGTTGATGTCACTCCTGCCGAAAACTACATAGCGCGAATCGCTCACATGCGACGACGACGCTCCGTAATCGGTGACGCGTCGCATCACCGCTCGTTGTGCTATTCCGTAGTTTCGGCACTTGTGAGATAAACAACTATTATTCTGATGACAGTAGGTAGTGTCAAATGCTGATGCTTTGACAATACCTTCGATTGATACTATTGACTATCAAAATATCTGTCAAATCCTGGCTAACTAGTTTAATTTTAATGCAGACACGTTTTATCTCAGTCAAATAGATTCTCAAGAAGCTAAACTATTAATTTTATATATTGTATGATAAAGTCATGCCTGGCCACAGATTTTTTTTTTCTAGAGCGTAAATGCCATTCCGAGTAAAAAGTTTCATATGGACTTATTGGTTTTCTCACTTCCTTAAGAAAGCTGAAAAAAGTGGAACAACCTGTATAATAAAACAAACTAGAAAGGAACTGCTACTTTGTTTTATTGACCTCAAAGCACTTCCAATTTTATTTGGTTGTTTATTGGTTGTCTTAAATACTGAAATTTTGACATTCTGTGTCCATGAGAGTTTTTCTGATAAATGATTTTTATCCATCACAGCGCTGGTTTGCTAGAATAATACTGGCCCAACTAAAATTAAAGAGAAACATTTGTAAAATGTTAATTCATAATCATTGTGCTGGTTTACATACCTACATGTCGACAGACCGGAAAGCTACTGTAAGTAACAGGAGATCATGTGACATATTATTCATATAGGATGTCCCACCCTACTTTTTTCACCGAAAATACTTTTTTCAAAGAAATACTAGGTAATAAGTTTCATATCGACTTGTTTGATTTTTAATTCCTTAGGAAGTAACAGCCGTTTGAAATATTATAAACCTCGTAATAATAAAGAAATATTAACAAAAATAATAAAAAGTTTGTTTTTTCATTTGTTTGTTGTTGTTACTTTTATTATTTTTAGTAGTTTAACCTATAAAATTATAATATTTTGCAATGGTAAACGTTTTTCCATTGTTTTACATGTTTTAGACAGTTTTCTTTGTTTTGTTTATATTTCAAACGTCCAACGTTTTAAGAATTTGAAAAAGAAGAGTTATGAAAAGTGTTAACCAGAATCCATTTTTACAAAAGTATATACAAATATGTAGATAACAAAAATGTATGTACAATATTGTACTTATTCAAAGACAAAATAGCAATTATTAATCAAATAGCTAGCTATTGTAACATTATCGTATTAATTGTTATTGTAAACTGGTACCTGAATTTTTTTTTTCATTGTAACAATCGACCACGTCACATAAAAAGGTTTTAAAACCTGTTTTTAAAAGCCCACCAACCCTAATCAATTAGTATTAGTTATTATGTCCTTAAATTTGATCAGCTTAGACTGTGATAATTTTAACACTGATTGTAAGCACCATAAAACCATATAATATGTAACATACTCGTGCCTGTATAATTCAAGTGTTGCGTGGAAATTAATATAAGAAGCAATCTTCTAATTCAGATTTGGAATAATTATAAATTGTTCCGGATATAAACATACATTTTCACGCTACGTAGTGATGTTATTTGGTATTTATTGGTATTTAATATCATCAAATTAAAATCATCCATCCAGACAAACCTATAACCTGTAAACAAGTTGACATACGCAGTCCTAGATCTTCAAAAAAACACCTGCATTGCCGGCTTTTCAAGAAAAACCATGCGTACAGCATAACCTCCCCTCCAACCGCCTTTTCAGTGCATCGGCTTCGTCGCGTCATCGCGTTATCACCATTATGCATTATCAAAATTACGCATAATTATGGCAAGAATTTGATCAAAACAGTGTCACCAGTGCCTTTGTTTGAGTATCTAGCAACAGTGTGCGACCGTCGTCGTATTCGGGTGAGTTAATTTTTGTGTACATAATTAACCTCAATCGCAACAGTATGCAACGATCATATGGGAGCGATGTTGATGTTTGGTGAATACCGGGTACCGCTATAGGGCACGAATGATACATTTTGGCCGTACATTATGCGATTTAGGGTTATTTGCGAGTAGATTTCTAATCTTGGTCGATTATCTTGAATTTTTTGGGTACATAACCTCTACGTTCCAAATGTACTAATATTACGCAATGTTTCGTAACACATTCGGACATACGGACATTTGACAGCTGACCCAGCTGACCGAATACATTAGTCTGTAGAAATGTGCATATTAAGTTTTTCAAACCAAGTTGAGGAAATTAAATAGGTACATATGCACATAATAGTTACTGCAATCATCTTTTCCAGTTACTTTCTCAGCTGGGGGTTATACTATTCGTATATAGCTAAGGCGTAAAGAGACGTTCGCTTCTCTTTTTTCCGTTGGTCAATTTTGCCCCGAACACGTTTCAGGATATTGAAAAATGAGAGGCACAGGGGAACAATACATTCTCGCCCTGATAGCGAGCAATACAAAAATGACCAATCCCTCTCGCACGCCCATGCCACGACGGACGGCTCGGGATATCTTTATTTACGATATATCGCTCCCTCAGAAATACAAGAATTTCTTTTCCGGATAGCGAAGTTGAAGGAACACCATACTAAATAAAAATAAGCCTTATACTTAATATAAAATGTTCGTAGTAATGTTCAATATTCCTATAATGTAAACAATGCGTATATTTATATACGCAATATTTATTGACATACGCATTATTTATCGGATAATTGATACTGCCTTATTTAATTCATTCAATATTGCCTCTAGAGTTACTGATTTTCATTATACAAGGTGTCATTTGAAAGTCAGTGGTCAATACTGCCTTTGTCGGATGAGAATGGCTTGGCCCATTATTTTCTACAACTCTATTTTTACTATTTAGTAGAACCTATTTATCTAGATTTATTCATATACGAAGTATTACGGTTACCCAATTATTAACAATTTGTTGCGATAACAATTTGTTGCGAAATTTAAATCAATTTTGTAATTTAAGAGTGAACGAAACCGGACACTTAGAAACTGCACTTGTATCCCCAAGTAAACCTCAAATCGTGTACTTTTATGTAGATTCTTGTTAAAATGTGATGACTAGTGAAAATTTTGCGCAGAACAGATATTTTGATTCTATTCACAGTAGGTATTGTTAAAACATCAGCGTTTGACACTACCTACTGTCAAAAGAATGAAAATAATTGTCAAATCCTGGCTAACTAAGTTTTAAGCTAGGCACGATTTCGATCAAGTAGAATTTGCTCCTGCACCTAAACTATTAATTTTACCAAAAAATGTCATAAACTAATTATGCAAACTCTACTCTACTTTGATTTATTATTGAACTATTTTGACGAAATTACAGAAATGGCGGCTCACTTGCAAAATCCTTGAAAAATCCTTAGCTTCCAGTTCCTTTGGACCTTTTCAGCTCTAATCTAAGTTTGGTCTTAAAACATTTAAATATGAAGTTTCGTCCTGATACCTTTAGTAGTTTCTCCGGAATCGTTGCCACAAAAAAGCGGTTACACACACACAGACATTTTTTTCCTTGGTTAAACATGTTCAGGGGACCCAAAAAGGACATATTTCCGCCAAAATCTCAATTTTTTTTCGGCACGACTACAATACTTTATCACACTGAGTATGATAAAGTAAAAATTAATAATTAAAATAAAATAATTAATGAAAACAATTGGATTTTTGACGGTGTTTTCGATATACAGCAATACAAATCTGAAATTACAAATTCCAATAAAAGATTTATTAACAAATACTTACTAATTAATTTTGCAACTTAAATTAAATTCGGATTCAGTTAGTCAAAATTCCTAATGGCTAGCTTTTTCTTTAAACAGTTTTTCTCTAAATATGAAATTTTTACTACATGACCAACAAACATAGCTTTATCCCTTGATGAACCAGATCTCAATCGTTATGTATTTTTCATTTAATAACAAAAACATGGTCAAGATTGTGAGCTATATCGATAATTTTAATTTGACAAGGCTCAGTTACCTCAAATAGAAATATTTTTTTAATTTCTGGATCAGCCAGTATTATATAGCCACTTCTGCATAGCCAATCATGGTCAGGGGGTCGGGGGGTTACAAGCGTAGTTTTCCTTAAAAATTATTCATTTTTTTTCAGGAAATAGGTACTCAAAATGTTAGTAAATAGGTGTACTAGATTTGGAATCAACTGATTGCATCGTGTCGTCAATAAAAAATCTAAAGAATTCAGTAAAAAATAGTAGTATAAAAAACAGGATTTAATTATAATTTCTAATCCATGGATCCCCTATTTAAAATAAAAAAATAAAAAAAACCTTTAGTATGTTGTTCAGTGCACTAAATTGAAGGTATGCACACTATACACCAATTTTCAGATTTACTTTCTTTATTTTAGGGTTTTAGTCAAATTTGGTCTAAAATGACGGGGTTGCTAGATGCAGTTGGAAAGACAATTTCCTTAGTATTCATATGATGGTATGCTCTAAATGGCATTCTATTAAAAAACTGTAGAGGTTATTATTATATGTGTAAAATAATTCCTCTCTATCTCTTAAAATAAGTGATGTACTAAATTTTATAAAAATATATTAACTAAGTATCGACCACTGCTCTAATCACTCTAATGACCCAGAGGTTATTAGAGGTCACCCAAGCCATCCCAGCCCCTACTTACATTAAAAATTTAAATTGAACAAAAATATTAAACTCCTATAAAAAACTTCCAAAGAAACAAATCAACAAAATCGAACCGCCACCGAACCGAAATTAGAATAATATCGAACAAAATTGCGAATTAATCACAATAAATCAGCTTCGCGGAACACCCTCATCAAATAACGATAAATACCGATTAGATTGTCCTTCCACCCCTCCAAAGGACTACGGGGTGGACCGCAGAGCGTTTGTCTTAGCACAGTCGGCGGTTAATATCCTTCCGTTCGGAAAAGAATCATGAATATGTTTCATTTTTATAGGCCATTCGTTTGGGGGTCGTCCTCTCTCTCACATCTCTCTCTCTCTCCGTTCCACTTTGTGAATGCAGCCGTGGGCCAAGGGGTGGCTCGCGGGGGTTAACGTGCAATTGTAGGTGAACGGATGCGAGTCTAATATCTCTTCCAAGGGGTTCGGGGGCGGCCGTGCGCCCCATCTTTCCCTCCCGAGCGATATTTGCATTTTAATAGTTCCCAGTTATACAGCGGTACACATACAGAAGATTTTCACTCGCGTTACGACTCCGGGCATAATCGAAAGAGGAATTATGTCGGCGCAGGGGTGGAAAAGCTGTCTTTCCGGGTTGTTTTCGAGACGCGGTTAAGGGATTACTCGCTACTATAAAAGATAATAGGCTGCATAGCAGGTTAATATTTTTTGACTGTTCCTTCGCCTTGTGGCGAAGGCGAGTAATATCGGTATGACAGAATGCTTAAACTGAGTTGATAATGTTCGATTGCTTTTTTCTGATGTGGTGATTTTTGCACCATATTCTCTATCAAGTGTTTGCTAATATCGCATCCATTATCCCATTTACGAACGATTTTTGCAAACACACCAAAGAGTATGTTTATCGATACCACCAGTTTAAGACATGAAATAAATTTTTATAAAAAAATCTGATGTGGCTAGGAAGATAACTTTAACATACCATATATTAATAGTTTAGCTGCAGGAGATTCTATTTGATCGAGATCGGCCATATCTGCATCAAAATAAAACTATTAGAACTAGACAGATAATTTGATTAGATTTACAGTATGTAATGTCAAAACATCAGCATTTGACACTACCTACTGTCATTAGAATCACAATATCTGACAAATCCTGGCTAACTAGTTTTAATACTATAGAGTTTTAATGCAGTACGAGCGATCTCGATGAAATAGAATTTGCTCATGCGACTAAACTATTTATTTTACCAAAAAATATCATAGCCATAAATTATTCAGAATTTCCTCTACATTAATTTATTATTTAACTATTTCGACAAAATTCGAGATACTATACTACTATACCACGATTACTATACTTTGTCATACTACGTATGATAAAGTAACAAGGTTGTTGAATTTGATGATTAATATACATATTACATTGGTTTCTAGCATACTATATTTTCGGGTATCACCACGTCTTCAGTGCTGACTACAAGAGATCATAAAGAATTATTCTCAATATTCCAAATTAGTTTTAAGGTTAACATACCGTCTTACATTTATTCGCGAAAACATAACATTGCTATCCGCACCTGAAATACATATTGACTTTGTGAACATCAAGATGTTCCAATATTGTTTCACATAGCGTACGTGCGCGCGTGTTTATCTTCCTTATCGCATTCTCCATACATTTGCGTGTTGAATTGACGTTTCGCAACCGCTGACGTTCTGAATACTGCCAAAAGTTTCAAAATATCCTGGCTACTTACTATTAATGCAGACAGGATTTCAATCAAATAGAATTTGCTCCTGCAGCTAAACTAATAATTTTACCAAAAAATGTTATAGACATAAATTATACAAAATTTCCTCTGCTTTAATTTATTATTTATCTATTTTGACGAAATTACAGAAATAGCGGCTCATTTGCAAAATCGTTGTAAAATGCTAAGAGTAAATACCATACTGCGTATGATAAAGTAAATACTTTTTTGTTAAAAACGGGCGAAAACTTTGTCGTCGTCAATCGATTCCTCCCAAAAAGTAACGCAAATTGACAGAATTCTCTTGGTAGGCTAAAATAATGGCTTAAACATTGAGCTTGGAACCTGTTTTCCGCTGTTACCATTAATGAACTACCATGTCCTTACCTTTTATCGTCACTGGTTTGAGTTAAATGTTCAAGATTCACAAGATTCATTTCCAATATAGATAATTCTATCAGGTGTCCTTAGCGCAATTTTTGAAATTGTTATATGATGAATAACTTTAAGGTTTTAATTATTGAGTTTACATATAGATTTGTATGTCAAAACTTTTTCTGTAAAAATGGTACCATCTGAAATCCTACAAAAATACATATTACAGTTTGTCGGTGTTATGGTTTCGATTTGAACCGTATTTTTTTGATATTTGAGAACCGTTTTTAGATACTATTTTACTATTACAGTTAATATGTAATAATGAGATATTGATTAAAAATATCCATGTTGTGTGTGAATAAGTAATGTATTGTAGAATATTCATTTGTTGTAGGGGAACACTTTTTATTTGGACCTACGTATTTGTGACCTAAAATATAAACAAAACAAAGCGAAATAAAAAAGGGAAGTGAAACAATGCAGAAACGTTTAGCATGACAACAGTAAAAATTAAATAATTGATACAGAGGTAGAAAAGATTTCTTGTTTTTAAGAAATATATTCTTTTGGATCAAATCATATTTCTTTGGTGCCAACCATATTTGTTTCATTGAATAGAGTATTCAATCCGTTTATTTGGTTGTAGAGATATATTTATATGGAATATTTATTTAAGACAAATAAATATATTTATATACAAACAAAAATTACTTTTCTTTAAAGTAATATTTTTGTTTTGATAAAAAAAAGTTTCTTTACACCAAAGAAATCTAATTTTGATTCAAACAAATATATTTGTATACAAGGATTATATTTCCTTTAAAGTAATATTTTTCTTTTGGCTTAAAATTAGGTTTACTTCCGCCAAGGAAATCATATTTTGATTCAAATTAATCTATTTTGAGTGTGATTACCGCATCCACCTGTATTGCTAGATGGCGCTGTAAACTCTCACCTCGCAGTTCGGCCGTATCTTCTGTATAATTAATAGCTGGTGCTAGCCTACCGCTCAATTGATGTCATGCGCCTGCCTAAATTACTAAAAAATCCGTTTTTAGGCAGTGCATGCAAATTCATGTTCCAATTCCGAATCCGCGTACACTTTGCTACCCTAACTCTAACATTAAGGGGGGCACCTGGTCTAGACGGTCAAAAAAGCACCCAATATTAATATTTTTTTCACTCCGCTCCAATCAAATGAAACACATTGAACTTTCTGCAATCAATATATTATATATTGGACTACATAACTTAATTTATACATAAAAAAATATTAATTCTAAGTGGCAGAATGAAAGCCATTCTGATTGCGCCTCGCCGCTGAGCTCGTTGCACTTTGTACAGTCTGTAGTTTGCAATTTATATCTGAAGCAAACAAAACAAGTTTTTTTATAAAGTATATGTATTTAACTTCTATGTGAATTACAGCAAATTAAAAAAATCTAAGGTGAACATGTTACCCAACTTAGAACAAAAAGATTAGATTTTTAACCGAAAAATTCTTGTCTTCGTTATAAAAAAAAACATAATATAATAAAACTTTTTCAAAAAACAATTTATGTCACATAGAAGACAAACTAATTATCTACAAAATGCAGTCAGATAGAGTTCAATCGATGCATTCCAATTTTCTCTATCGTGTACAAAAACTCAAAACAAAGCGTTTTGAGATAATCCAGCTTAAAGTTTACGGTTCAAAAGACTTCCTTTTACTGAAAACTTACCGCAGTCACGGGCTAATCTGCGATCCCAGGTCCATACAGCAACCCTTCAGCTTCCTCGTACAACTCGTTTTGAGCCATTAGCTCAATTCTACGAGCAGTCCGTGCCTCTTTTGAGTTACTTAGGCTGCGGCGACCCTGCCTCTGAAGCCGTTGTTCGTCGTACCCATTAGCAAAATTTTGTGCTTGCAACCCAATTTGGATGTCCAGAAGGTTCATAATCCTCAAAATGGAACTGTACCCGTCATTGAAAACACATGCAGCGATGAATGCAGCTATTTGTACGATTTTAGATCCCGAATTCAAATGCTTAGGCGCTAAATGCCAGACAGTAGAATTAAAGCTCTCGTTAGAGTTTTGTGTATGTCCACCTAAGCATCTTGTCAGAAGTTCATCTTTGGAAAGATCGTTGTAAATAGGGATCAAATTTTCCACGACATCAGCATGAAGTGCAGGGGGATGATTGTAAGACGCAGCAACACCAGCCGCTTCAGCTTTGCGCCACTTACACCAACTGTCGGCTCCTGGAGGGCAATTTGTATGGTTTGGCTTCGTATTCGTAGATGTTAGATGGTCTAGAGTTGCTTTAACTTCTCTTTTCATGTCTTCGACAGAATTAACATTTCGCCGAATAGCCAATCCGTAGTATTTTGTAAGCTTCTTGATGAGTAAATCCGTTAATTTACCTCTTCCACCAAGCTTCTTTTCTCTTTTTACGTTTCGGAGTCGCGTGCCCATTCGTTTTTCCACGTGACCAACGCACTCACTTTTTATTACTGGACACTCATTACCATACGGGTTTAGATCTAAAATTGCTTTGTAGGTTTTAGAGTCACCGTCTCCAATGTAATTTATATATTTTACGCCAAATTTCTCAGTAGATCTAGAAAACATGTCTTTGATAGCATCTACCTCCATCTTACCGGCGGAACCTGAGTGGTTCGCTAAACATTGCTGTTCATGTGATTCATACCATTCAGTATACTCGTCCGTGCCTTCTCTTTTTTTCCACGTAATACATGCTTGGCAGTAAGCACTTTTTACTACAAGGTCGATTATTTTCCCACTATAGTAACCGATGATCGTCGTGACACCGTATAAAGATGAAAATCCTCGTTTCTTCCACGAACCATCCCCGGATATTTTTAAAAGATCTTCAGGCCTTTCATTTAGTGCGTTTAACTGTTTTTCTTCTTCGACGGCTTTCATACAAATTCTGTCAAACACTGAGCTCGTCGCATTATAAACATGCTGCACAATCAGGTCATATGCACTTCTGCTTATACCTTGACCGAGATCCATAAGCCCAGCAAATATACCAATTCCTTGCTGTCCAATGCCTAAAAGCCGCATAACAAAAACAATTCTTCGGTTTATTTCGTATCCCGTTTTTAGCATTGGCCCGGAATTAATTTCAATATTCCCACAGGAACACGAAACAAGAAGTTTGAAACCGAAGCCGCGAACTCCCGTTTCTCGAAACTGTATGTCCTTCTTACATTTTCTACAAATGATCAAGTTTGCAAGAGTTCCAAAAATAGTTAGAAATTCCACAATTCTATAACAATGTGCGTTATTGTAGACTACATCTTCACGACTTGCACTGCTGAGTTTTCTACTGGAGGCACTATCTTCTACATGTTTGTCACTCTCGTTAACTTTTTTAGATTTCCTACCAAAAAAAACGTCTTTTGTGCGGCCTCGATGCACGCAAACATTCACCTGCTTTTGCTTTCGGATACGAAGACATATTTGGTAATACCTTTACACACAACGAAAACCGACTGACCGACGATTCACGATCGTATACATAGAATTTCGTATTCGTATACAATAATTCTTGATAAGACAAGAAAATGCAATGTCTAGGCTAGGCCCACGTACAGCGCGACCAGTCAGAACTTGTTCGGAGAAATGTAAACATTGGGATGCGCAGCGCACTGGACACGGGATAGTTTTGGTGGAGGGGATCATTCGTGTGTGCCGAGCGTACAGTGCGTCTCGCTTGTAAGTTGCCGCGGTTTGCTCGCTCGCCCAGTTACATTCTAGCGACTGTAACTCAAAAAGTTTTTTGAATATCGACCTAATTTTTCTTGAGCAGATTCTCTGATAGTTATAGTTTTAATTAAGACTACTTCTAAAAAATCGAATTTTTTTGACCACATAAACCAGGTGCCCCCCTTAATTTTTTCAACCTACCATTAATTTCTTTAATCAAAGAATCATTTATTGCAACCTTAATATTTCGCATTTCAACTCAACCAACAATTACGTTGATATGAAAATTTATAACTCTTTCGCTCAACACCATCATAATTATTTGAACTAAATAAATATCGTTCCTTGGAATATAAAAATTGTACATTTTAACTGAAAACATAAGTTGTTTGACACAAATAACCGTTCTTTCAACCAAACAAATAATTCAAACAAATGCATTTTGTTGAAACATCAGATTTGTTTGAGCAGCATATTTATTTGAATTAAACAAAATTTTCTATCTGCGTACAATACATATTAGAATTTGTCGGTTTTTTTTCGGTTAGATTTGAACCGTTATTTTTGGTGACATTTCAAAACCGTTTTCAGATACAATTTTACAGTTACAATTAATATGTAATGGTGGGGTATTGATAAAAGAAATCCAAATTGTCTTTCAATGAGTTGAATATTGTTGAATATTCATTCCTTAGAGAGAAACACTTATAGGGAAACAAAGCAAAATAAAATGCAAGTGAACTGAAACAATGCAAAAACGTTTTTCATTACAACAATAAAAAATAAATAAATGTAAAGTAGTAAAACAAAACTAATTTACTAGTTTTGTAAAATAATTGAAACTCATCAAAATAAAAGGAATAAACAAATAAATAATGTAAATTTAATACTGAATAAAAGCCTTTATATCGACCTCTTGGTCGAAAGCGCGGTTTTGTTAATATGTCAAACGGCTGTAACTTAGTGGAATGGAGAACAACAAATCCACAGTTCGTATGGAACTTTTACTCAGTTTCAGACATTTACTATCGGAAAATGTGACACAGCTTATATAAATAATGTCATATAATCTCCTTGTAGAGTAGCTACCTTTGTTTGACACATTTTTGCTGTTTTTCGACGTATTTTATAATAAACGTATTTTCTCTGTTGTTATCTATGTATATAAAACAGAACAATATTTATACCGTTAGATTTTCCCCAGAAAGCAGATAATTTTCAAATCTTGCTCCTTTAGAGTTGCACTACTATTATCACAGAAATGCTAATGGGGAAATCAAAAACGACAATTTAATTCATAGGGTATATCAAGAACCCGGAGAAATAATAGTTAGAAGACACCGAATGGCGATTATTTCAGTATTTGAGACAGCCAATGAAATGCCAAATAAAGATAGAAATACTCTGAGAACAATAAAACCAAGTTGAGTAGCCACCTGGAGATTTGTTTCTATTTATTATATTATACATATATTTAAATTTGTGTCTAGAATATGAAAAATATTAAGTGAACATTCACAGGATAACATTTATTTTTTATATATATTTCCAAATTTTAGTTTCTTTTTAATATTTTAGTATTTTTTAGTGTAGTAAATACATTTTGTTGATGTTGCTTGCAGAAATTTGAAAACCGGGTTTTTGGAAATAGAGATTTGGAATAGTTATTTTTACAAATACAAAAATTACCAATTCATGGAATGATGTGATATTGCATGATTCTCAGAAAATTACATATATCTGCACAGCTAAAAATTTGTTTTTTCTACTCCTATTGAGGAATGCATTCATTATCATGGCAATTTTTGATAAGTAATACTAACTATTCCCCACACACATGACAAATATTTCATTCCTGGGTCCTCATACCCCGCCAGTAGTGAGAAATATTTCATTCCTCACGGCTTTAGAACCAATCACAGCTATGGATTTTTCATTTCCAAATTGTTGATACACTGCTTACCGACGTTGTCAAGGCATTGACAACGTCGCTAAGTGACAAGGCGCACCAAACAATTTTAATCTGTCAAAATCCTGTAAACCGTCATAGTGACATACAGCTGTCCCTATATGCACAAACATTAATTTATAAAATTTCGTTGCATGGTCGTAGAAAAAGTATAGTATTCCATTCGCAAGTAATGGCAATTTCTCACTCGAACGCTTTGCAGCACTCGCCTACGGCTCGTCCTGCAAACTTCGTTCTCGTGAGAAATTGCTTACATTACTTGCTCATAGAATAATATACTATTTTCTACTCCTATTGAGGAATGCATTCATTATCATGGCAATTTATGATAAGTAATACTAACCATTCCCCACACACATGACAAATATTTCATTCCTGGATGCTCATACCCCGCGAGTAGTGAGAAATAATTCATTCCTCACGGCTTTAGAACCAATCACAGCTCTGGATTTTTCATTTCCATATTGTTTTGATACACTGCTTAGCGACAATGTCAAGGCATTGACAACGTCGCTAAGTGACAAGCGCACCAAACAATTTTAATCTGTCAAAATCCTGTAAACTACTGTAAACTGACATACAGCGGCCCCTATATGCACAAAAGTCAATTTATAAAATTTCGTTGCGTGGTCGTAGAAAAAGTATAGTATTCCATTCGCAAGTAATGGCAATTTCTCACTCGAACGTTTTGCTACGGCTCGTGCTGCAAACTTCGTTCTCGTAGTAGAATAATATACTATTTTCAATGCTGGTCAATATGTTTCTTTTGTTCAGTTGCAGGTTGTTTTTTTGAGTTACATTGCCGGTGTAGACATTATTATTCAAGTTTAAGTTTAGAGTATATACAGGGTACAAGAATGAAGATCAGTGGACTCAGGCAATAGCCTGAGTCCCCTCTTTGTAGACATTTCGTTCTTTGATTCATTTCTCACTTCTTACTTCTTTTAACAAACGAGAACATTACACAATATAACAAGAACAGTACCGACAAGACTGAACACAACAAACATACGAAGTTGTGGACTGTGGCAATCTTCTGATCTGAGTCTTATTCAGAGAAAGAAGTCTAAAGATGTCTAAAGCCAATGTAATGAGAAAACTGATAGACTTTCAGAATGATTTGAAAAACGTAATTTAAAGCTGTAGACACCACAGGGATTTTGGAGACATTTTGCAGATGTTTTTGAATGTCAATTATGATGGCTATTATGGCCTTTATCGTTTATTTTGTATTCTTACTAAAAAAAAGTTACTTAATGAATGGAATGAGTTTATAAAATACATACACAATAATTCACCACAACCAACTGGGCATCCATAACTGTCAGCCAATTCCGAAATGAATTATAGGGTGGGCTCGGCCGACCATGGCGCTCTCGTGTGCCCAATCGAAATTAATCAAATGCAAATCGGTGTAATGTCCATCGAGGAATTAGAGAACATTCGGACGCAGGCGACCATTAGCAGTATACCTACATACACACCGAAAAAAGAAAAACGGAAGATCATCTGCGGTGATAATCTCCGGCCCGTGCTGACGATAACTATTAAAACGTTGTTAGGACCGTGGATTCGGTAGAGAGGGCCAAGGAACCACCGAAATTTCAAAATCAAGCTGGCAACGGCAATTAGTAGCCACGCGCTTTGTTTGACCTGATGTATATACTGGGTCCAAAGATAGACTTAATTGTTATGGTAATGTTGTGTTTGCCGAAGACTAATCGACCAATGGTGCTTTATTTTTGTTCAAATAACATGTGCCTATGATTGTAGTTGGCTGTTAATTGCCATTATGCTGTATTTTAAGTACCTAATTATTGGTTAAATTGTTATTTATGTTATCGTTGTTATTGTTATCGTGGTCCTGTAAAACTTTTGCCATGTCTTAGAAGAAACTTGTTTTATTAATTTACTTCCTTTTAAGAAAAAATTGGTAATGTTGTCGTATTTTGGCGCCCAAAATCAAATCTATGTTGTATCTATTTGTATTTAAAAAATCCTTACTGGTATACAAATTATAGGGATTTTTGTGTACAAACATAAGAGCCCTTTTTTATTTATTTTTTTTAAAATATATTTTTCGTATTTCTTATTAGAATTTGAAACTATGACAGTAAATAACTTAAATAGATGTTTAAATATTAAATAGACACTTAAAATTTCACTAATTCTCAATTAATTAGTAAATATTTATCGATAGCATTTATTTCGATATAGTTTTCAGTTAGGAGTGCAATAGTGCATGTATATCATTTCTTTAAGTGAGGCTCGAGTCACAAAATTAGTATGTTCTTTAGGATCACAAGCTGTTCCAGAATACCTATTTCTTTAAAAACTACGTATCGCCTGGGCTGTTTTTATTATGGTCACCTGTACTTACACATACCATAATTATTAAATTCAAAACCGAGACAGGCATGGCTTTTGTAAATTCAAAATAAAAGAAATATGTAAATAGTTGTGTAAATGTGAAATTGAATACTTTGCAAATAAAACGTAATTGCAATGCAAAACAATAAAAAATACTGCGCATGATGATATTGTAATTTGTCACAAAAGAGGTAATATGTCCTTTCTTTTTTTTCGTAGTTGTCAAACCAGAAGCCTACGTCACCCAAATGTGAGACGGGATGGAGACTTACTACCAGGTACGTTATCTATATTACAGTAAGCATCAACTCAGTAAGTGTATATGTTCTGAAAAAAAAAATCATTTTTCATCCAGCAATTATAAATACTTTTACCCGAGTTAAAAGCCTTTGTCGAATTGCCAATGAGCAATACCCTATATTGTAATCTCACATTTAAGTTAAATGCTATATATGCACAATTACTGAATTCAAATAAATAATTTTATTCATTACGAATGATTGATTACTGTTTAAGTTTTTACTGAACATCTACATAACATCAACCGAAATGATCTGTACTTTTTTGATGCAAAAAAAAACAGGAAAAGCTTGAATTACTTTCTGAACCACTCCTATTATTTTATGCTAGAATGGGCTTTTTTTATATAAAATTGTGTCTGTTTAATCATCTTATAAAATTTCCAGCATGTCATGCCAAAATTTATTTTGTAGAACAATAGATAATGAGTGATCTTACTAGTCGCGCCAAATCAGACACAAATTGTTGGTTCTCTCGTTCCAAATATTGGGCCTTTAATGATTTTTTTTCCAAACGTTGTATATTAAACCACTAAACCCTGTATAGCTCAATGATTGGCGGTATTTATTGATTTAATTATTTAATAAATCTTTGCATTGCGTTAATTATTAAATTGTGTATACGAAGAATCATAATATGAACATAATATTTCAAAATCAATACCAGAGCAGTAACAGTTCCCATTATAAGCCTTCAAGTTAACGTATGATGTAAAATAGGCAACAATTTTTGGAAACGTTATAAACATTTTGCAGAAGATCGAAATGTGTATTCATTCCATCTTCAATTTCACCTTCAAAACAGGCACACAATACTAATAGTAATAGTATTTCTTTAAACTCATAACAGGTCGTGTCAGATAATAACTACATAACTATGTATATTTGTTTCATTTTTCTAAGAATTCTTGTACCGAATAGAATGCTGCTTCCAGTAGAATTTCTATGATCTTTTTACTTTATCATACGCAGTATGTAAAGTATTGTAATCGTGCGGAAAAAAAAAATTGAGATTTTAGCGGAAATAGGTCTTTTTGGGTCCCCTGAACATTTTTGACCAAGGTACAAAAAATGTCTGTGTGTGTGTGTGTGTGTGTGTGTATGTGTGTGTGTGTGTATGTGTGTGTGTACCCGTTTTTTGTGGAGACGGTTCCGGGGAAACTACTAAAGGTATCGGGACGAAAGTTCATATTTAGAACTTTTATGACCAAACTTAGAGCTGAAAAGCTTTTGGTTCAAAAGGGTCCAAAGGAACGGGCTATTTACTCCTAGCATTTTTCAACGATTTTGCAATTGAGCCGCTATTTCTGTAATTTCGTCAAAATAGTTAAATAATAAATTAAAGCAGAGGAAATTTTGAATAATTTATGCCTATGACATTTTCGGTAAAATTAATAGTTTAGCTGCAAGAGCAAATTCTATTTGAACGAGATCGGTCGCATCTGCATTGATATGAAAGTACATAGTAGCCAGGATTTTGACAAATATTTTTTTGTGCTGTCACCACAGAAATGTCTATGGCTGTCACACTCGAAAACAGCTGATTCCATCAGAGGTTGGGGAGCCGCTATGGAACGTTGCCGCTCTAGTGCGGAAAGTACAAAATTCAAATAAAATAAGATTACAAATTTGAATGTTTGTTGATAAGAAATATCAACCCGTTGTTATATCTAATTGTAAAAACGATAAATTGAGAAAATTGTAAATAAAGTATAGCGATGAGTGTAGTTATATTTTAGTATGTTGGTACGGATGTGACATCTACTGTGTCATGAACGAATATAAATCTGTCAGAATTTAAATTAGCTTTTTAAACTTGACGTTTCGTAGAAGTGGTATCAACCTAACATTTCCTATACAGAAATATATCTATTTTTAATTTTTTAAATACGTTTTTCTCAAAAGCAACCAAAAAAACGTTGATGTCACTCCTGCAGAAAACTACATAGCGCGACTCGCTGACATGCGACGGCGACGCTCCGCCATCGGTGACGCGCCGCAACACCGCTCGTCGCGCTATTCCGTACTTTCGGCACTTGTGAGATAAATAACTATTATTTTGATACAGTAGGTAGTGTTAAATGCTGATGCTTTGACAATACCTACTATTGATGCTATTGACTATCAAAATATCTGTCAAATCCTGGCTGACTAGTTTAATTTTAATGCAGAGACGAGTTATCTCAATCAAATACATTCTCGCTAAACTATTAATTTTATATTTGGGTCAATCCATCTGAAGTGGTCCAGAGGTGGTCGCTTGACCATTTCAGAAAAAAATCATTTTTTTGTAATGAATTTGCCTATGTTCTGGGAGTACAAAACCATATTTTTTTGAAAATTATTTTACTCCGTTCAGAAGTAGCGCCCAGTTTTGTGTCAGCGAATCCGACATTTTTGAGATTGGTATGTGTTTGCGTTAAACGAAATAACTTTCTTTGAAATTGTCATAGAGAGTTGAAATAAAAACCACTCGATTAAGCACATTCCAAGCTATCTGTTAGGTATATAATGCATAGAGTTTACGCTTAATTTCCGTTTAAAAAAATATCTTAAAATTTACTGACGATAGTCCATTTGGAGGCGTTTTCATGATTTTTTTTAGACATGAAGGGGTACTTAATTTGTTCATTCAATATTTTTTAGTTATAACCTTGTATGCAAAGGGCTTATAACAAAAAATATAGCTTTCTTACTCCTTCTCCATAGTGATGACAGGCTATTGAAATATCAAAATTTCTTATTTTTACGATGTTTAATGTCAAATATCTCTGATGGGACCATGCCAAAAAATCTGTAACTTTCAAAATTAATTCATCGTTTTATAAGGTTTAAGAATAAATAAAAACATTCTTGTGTATTGCACTGTGTTTGGAATAATAATGAGAGAACAATCACATGACGGTAAAACAAATTTTATTAAAAATTCTCAGTAAATACAAAACAAAGCATACTATTCATAACAATTATATCATTTTTTACAAAAGAGACATAGGCTACGTGAACTTCATACGTTTCTGAAGTTGATGTGATGTAACATATTATTATACCTTCTGTTGGTTGAGGAGAGAATTTGTGAAAACTTCTAGTTTCTTTTATCTGTTTGGATCTCTGAAATCTATCATAAAAAGGGGTTTTGTGTTCTGAAACCTCTTCTTTTGCCACTAAGATGTAGTTTACCCCTGGTAGGTGTCCATTACAAAAGAAGAACATATCTTCTACATTAAGGATTTGGCTATTAAGTGGTCTTTGAAGACTGGCTTTAGCCACTAGTCGCTTCGTTGTACCCCTATACTGTCGCATGCGTTTTTTCCAGGTGCACATCCAAAAAAAATGCTTTACAGATTTTGTCTTACATAATCAGTTAAATGTTTCTGAAAACAGTCACATACACCTGGCTTCTTGCTCAGCTCATTAGTTAGCCTGTTAGAACAGGCTCACAACTAAGGGAGCGGCGGGGACAGTCCAGTAGTGGCCCAGTAGTGGCCAACATTAACATATTGAACACATCTAAGCCTACTGGAAGTGTTTATTTATTTACATTATATTTTTATAGAAGCAGTAATATAACATATTCTTACTGATATTATGTGTATAGTAGTATTTATAAATATTTGTGTTGTACAATTAAGTAATTATTCTATTATAATTATTTTAAGCTGAATAAAGTTAATAACATGTATGTGACTGTTTTCACATTTAACTGAATATATAAAACAAAATCTGTCAAGCATATCAAAACTTATATATTTCTCGGATGGTGCAGCAAGTCAATACAAAAGAGCAAAAAAAAACTTATCGTATCATAAAAAAGATTTTGGGTTAGATACAGAATGGCTTTTTTTGGATCTGCACATGGAAAAACGCTTGCGACGGTATAGGGGGGACAACGAAGCGACTAGTGGCTAAAGCCAGTCTTCAAAGACCACTTAATAGCCAAATCATTAATGTAGAAGATATGTTCTTCTTTTGTAATGGACACCTACCAGGGGTAAACTACATCTTAGTGCCAAAAGAAGAGATTTCAGAACACGAAACCCCTTTTTATGATAGATTTCAGAGATCCAAACAGATAAAAGAAACTAGAAGTTTTCACAAATTCTCTCCTCAACCCAACAGAAGGTATAATAATATGTTACATCACATCAACTTCAGAAACGTATGAAGTTCACTTAGCCTATGTCTCTTTTGTAAAAAATGACATAATTGTTATGAATAGTATGCTTTGTTTTGTATTTACTGAGAATTTTTAATAAAATTTGTTTTACCGTCATGTGATTTTTCTCTCATTATTATTCCAAACACAGTGCAATACACAAGAATGTTTTTATTTATTATTAAACCTTATAAAACGATGAATTAATTTTGAAAGTTTCAGATTTTTTGGCATGGTCCCATCAGAGATATTTGACATTAAACATCGTAAAAATAAGAAATTTTGATATTTCAATAGCCTGTCATCACTATGGAGAAGGAGTAAGAAAGCTATATTTTTTGTTATAAGCCCTTTGCATACAGGGTTATAACTAAAAAATATTGAATGAACAAATTAAGTACCCCTTCATGTCTAAAAAAAATCATGAAAACGCCTCCAAATGGACTCGGATCGTCAGTAAATTTTAAGATATTTTTTTAAACGGAAATTAAGCGTAAACTCTATGCATTACATACCTAACAGATAGCTTGGAATGTGCTTAATCGAGTGGTTTTTATTTCAACTCTCTATGACAATTTCACAGAAAGTTATTTCGTTTAACGCAAACACATACCAATCTCAAAAATGTCGGATTCGCTGACACAAAACTGGGCGCCATTTCTGAACGGAGTAAAATAATTTTTAAAAAAATATGGTTTTGTACTCCCAGAACATAGGCAAATTCAATAACAAAAAATGAATTTTTTCCAAAATCGTCAAGCGACCAACTTACCTTTTTCTGGACCATTTCAGATGGATTGACCCATTTTGTATGATAAAGTTATGTGCCTGGCCACATCAGATTTTTCTTGAAATGGTTTGTAATTTCATCAGAAAGCTTGTTAAGCAGTTTGATACCCATATGGTAGGTTCCTTGTTTGTTGAGCCCTTTTTACTCTATGGTATGGAATGTTATGAGTTAGCTTCCATATCTCGTATCGTATATATGCATTTCAGAATTTGTATTTAGTTGGTCCTTTATTGAGTAGGTGTACTTGTTTGATACGTGTTTAGTTGGGTAAATTCCTTACTTATTCGGATTGCTTTCTTCTGAAGTACGATTGACATTTCTGGTGCCAATCCAGTACTCCTCCGATCAGTACTCCATAAGTTGTTATGCTGTGGAGATATGCACAACAAATTGTCACTGCCATGTCATGGGTAAGATTCTTTTGTACAACTCTCATGCAATAAAGTGATGATGTGTTAGTCTTTTCTTTAAGGTTTCAGTATGAACACTCCAGTTTAGCGTTTCAGTGACGGTTACTCCAAGAAACTTGGCCTGTTCATTTTTTTAATAATGCTATTTTGCTTTATGGAAAATGTAAGTAACTATTTTGGTTTTTGTTTATAATGGAGGTGTCCTCAGCAAAGAGGCGTATGGAGTTTGCATTTATGTTTTGATAAGATCGTTGACATAAATGATAAAGAGGATAGGTCACAGGACAGACCCCTTGTGGTACTCCTCAAACACTCTCAACACTCTAGCTTAAGTCTTAGTGCATGATGATTAAAAGAATCAAATGCTTTAGTAAGATCGAAGAAGGAAACTTGTGCGTATTCATGCTTGTCCAAGACTTCCGAAACACCTTCCACGGATGTAACCATGTTGGTCTATTTTATCAGAATTTTTTACTCAAGGTGATTTAAGATTCTGTTTTTTAATACAATTTACCACCTTTCAGCATTTAAGAGTAAATTCGCTTAATACTTTCAATTTGGTATATGAGAAAAAAATCTGATGTGGCCAGGCACATGACTTTATCATACAATATATAAAATTAATAGTTTAGCTGCATGAGAATCTATTCTATTAAGATAAATCGTAGGTATTGTCAAAGCATCAGCATTTGACACTACCTACACTACATCATTAGAATAATAGTTATTTATGTCACAAATACCGAAAGTACGGAATAGCGCGACGAGCGGTGATGCGGCGCGTCACCGAAGGCGGAGTGTCGCCGTCGCATGTGAGCGAGTCGCGCTATCTAGTTTTTGGCAGGAGCGACATCAACGTTTATTGTGTTGCTTTTTAAGAAATACGTATTTAAAAAAAATAAATAAATGATTTCTGTATAGTAAATGCTAGGCTGGTACCACTTTGACGAAACGTCAAGTTGAAAGGTGCGTTCCGATTGGTAGGTAATGGTAGCTAATGGCGGTGGTAGAATACGAAATTATAGTATTTCTTACATATCGTGATAATGACACATATTAGTTTGCATGTACATAAACATGAGTCACTAGCAATTTTCTATTGGAAATACTATAACGGCGTCTGCTACCACTGCCATTATCACTAATGAAAACGCACTTTAAAAAGGTAATTCAAATTCTGACAGATTTATATTTGTTCATGACACATCCCTACCAACATACTAAAATAAAACTACACTCATCGCTATACTTTATTTATAATTTTCGCAATTTATCGTTTTTAGAATTAGATATAAAGACGGGTTGATATTTCTTATCAACAAACAATCAAATTGGTGATCATATTTTATTTGAAATTTGTATTTTATAATTTGCCGCACTACAGCGGCAACGTTCCATAGTGGTTCTCCAACCTCTGATGAGATCAGCTGTTTTCGAATGTGACAACACAAAAAAAATATTTGTCAAAATCCTGGCTACTATGTAATTTCATATCAATGCAGATGCGACCGATCTCGATCAAATAGAATTTGCTCTTGAAGCTAAACTATTAATTATACCAAAAAATGTCATAGGCATAAATTATACAAAATTTCTTCTACTTTAATTTATTAATTAACTATTTTGTCAAAATTACAGAAATGGCGGCTCATTTGAAAAATCTTTCAAAAAGGCTTAGAATAAACTACCAGTTCCTTTGGACCCCTTTCAACCAAAAGCTTTTCAGCTCTAAGTTTGGTAACAAAACTTCTAAATATGAACTTTCGTTCCGATACCTTTAGTAGTTTCTCCGGAATCGTCGTCACAAAAATCGTTTACACACAGACATACACACACACACACACACACACACACACACACACACACACAGACATTTTTTTGTACCTTGGTCAAAAATGTTCAGGGGACCCAAAAAGACCTATTTCCGCTAAAATCTCAATTTTCTTTTCGGCATGATTACAATACTTTATCTTACTGCGTATGATAAAGTAAAAATGTTTTGTAAAAATTGTAAACATGTTTCACGAAGAAACCTACCCAGTGATTATGAGTAAACACATTATTTTATTTACATTATTTATTATTACTATTAGTTATCTATAATTTCACATAATAAGGAAAGATTTATGCCGAGTATTATACAGGACCTATCCTAACTCCGCATTTGGGAACAAATCGCAAAACGTCGGGAAACGCATAAAATAGTACTGTATTTATTGGCACTTGTCAATTGTAGATCCTTGGTGACAACTTTCAAATACAAAATTCCCCGGAAGTACTCGCAAAGTCAAAATTTACTTCGTATCTGGTAACCTGTATAGATAATCGATACAAATTATTGTAATTTAGCAGTTAGCAGGTACCTAACTCGATTAATTAACTACATTTTGACGTATGGAATAACGTAATGCAGCAATTTTGGATAAAGTTATTAACGAAATGGATCTTCTTACTGGTGGTACCCTACAAATGTTTCTCAGGTTTTTGCTTGGTGAGGCCATGGAAACGCATTTTCGTGTATTTTTGGGCATGCTGACGCTGACGGTAACGCCTTAATGGACATTCTTCTTGCAGCAGGTAAATTTCTGGCCTCGCCGGGATCTGCTGTAATCTATCCACAAATTTAATAACAAAGCATAACATTGCATGCTATACGTCTATTCTATGGTGTAAATGCAGTGCACAAGACCGATTGCTATATACGCCGTCAGTTGGGTAAGCCTGTCATTAAGATTATTTAAAATTCAGCATACAATTATGAAGTAACCCGATTCACGAAACTTTCATTGTTGGTATTTCACGAAGCGAGTCGCCATTTTTACCTCTCCGACCACAAAAAAAATTAATCGCGGAGGAGAACGCTGTCCAATCGCGAGAAAGGCCCTTGTTTATTATTCGGCTATTTTTCCAATCTCTATTTAAGAGCGACCTAGCTAATAAAGCGAACGAGCTCTCATATCAATAGAAATTTCCTGGCCAGATCTCTAGTGGAGATAACGCTCGACAGAGTGGAGGAAGGTTGGAAGGTGGAAGTAAGAAGAAGAAGAAGAGAAGAATACGTGTTACCTTTAAAGTGTGGGTGGCCCACCCATACACGAAATGAACCCATGGCAATCGGATACAACAATCAATAATTTTCCACATTGGCTCTTTCGTCGGGTTCATAGGCAGCGATAATGCTTCCTTCGCTCTCGCTCGCTCGATTGCTGGCCCATTCAAAAACGATTTTAATATCGGGCCGTCTCTGTCCGACTTTTACCTTTTTGATCAATATTAATTATTGGTTTAGTTTGATTGATACTCCGTGACGTGATTGGTTCGGGATATTATACCGGACCGCACCCGCCCTTCTCGTCATAGGGTAAATTAAAAATTTGTCCGCTGATGTTTCGGATGTTGAATTACCTTAATTGGGTTTTCGGCGTTTCGGGTGTATAAGCGAGTTTTGTTGTATTAGATATAAATATATTAATATTTGATATGAAAAGATGAACCGAATGAAACCTTTTTTAGAAGTAGTGGTTGGAAGCTTGAAGAAATAACAAAACACGGTCGCCGTAGCTAAACATATATTAAATCCGATCTAGGCAATCTGACCTGACCAATTTGGCTAAATATATCGTTTCTCTTCCCGAAGACTTGAATTGTTTATGGAACATAATGTTTAATGAACAAAAAAAAACATGAAAGAAATTGCCAAATTTTGACTTGCTAGTGCGGTATGACCTTGTGAATGTCAGTATTTTATAAAATACCTACGTTGTTCTTGTTAAGCATTCCTTCAAAACCTGTTGGACAATGTCTTCAAATTTTCTGTATTGAAGAACAGACAACTTTCAGACAAATTCAGTATATGAGACAGTAAAATAAAACTGTCAAAATTGTTAAGTTTGGCCTATATGTTTTTGTTTTTTATTCATAAATTGTAATACGCTAAAACTCGAAACGAATTCAAACAAAACAAGAAATTCAACAATTAGTGTAGTTTACTGATTTTGATATAAGTAAATGTGGTCACTTCAGTTGATTATCCAAGTTTTAAATTTATTTAAATTTTATCCAATCTAAGTGTGTACATGGAGCTTTATTTCTTTCTTTCTTATAACTTCCTACGTTTCAAGTTAAACTGTATACACTAGTACATGTTTTCCAGCTCATTTGTTTATTCACTTCAGAAAAGTTTTTCGAACGCAACGTATCTGCCAGTTATGATCCTGGGTTTGAAGGTAAAAAAATATCATTTCATCGTTTTGCCACATGCGTTTTCACTTCATACCTTCAACGTTAAAGGTTCATGTATTTATTTCAGCATTATTTGATGTCCTCAAAAAATGTGACCTGACAGAATTCTTTACGCAGGCTGATACTAAAGCTTAATGTACTAGGAAAATACAACTTCATAGAGTTGCCACACCTATCTTCAAGGTAACGAATCACTTAAAGAATTCTTGAGCTAGCGTCACAATGTTTAAAGAATAATTGTATAAAATGTTTTTTTCTACCTTAAAAAATAACCCAACGTGACAGAATTTTCTAAGTACGCTGAAGTAAAAACTTAAACCTTGTCTCAGAGCTCTGAGAAACACTTCTGAATGCTCTGTGAAATGGTATTTAATTGCTATCAAAAGATATAGTTTTATTCTACTCGTGCAAAATGTTGCCAGTGTAATTAGGAAAGACTGGAGTTATCAATAGAAAGCGAATAGATAGATGCTTTTAATGCACTTTTTATACAATTTTGGGTGGGATGGGCACACCACTGTATGGAAAATATAGTGAACAAACGTTAAGTTAAGCGAAAAGAACATATGCAAGCTTGAATGCATAATTTGTGACCATTTTGAAGTTTGTGGACCATCGGGCTAAAATAGCATATAATAAACTTGACAATAATGCTGCTAGTAAATACATGTCAGCCAAATTCTTATACAAAAGGATAACGTATATACATTAATATTGTAATATGGAAACATTTTATAGTTTAATAATAAAAAAACACAGGTTGTTGCCACTCCAAATTTTGTTTTATATTATAAAATACTGTTTTCTGATCATGATCATTTCGGAAGCGACATCAATCGCAAAAAATATGAATCAAGCCATTATATCGGTATTATATTTATGTTAACCACTCGTATAAAAGTTTTAGCAATACCAACGGTTGAACAGTCTATTTTTGCGGAGTTGACAATTATGAATCAGTTGCTACGAAAGTTTGAAGGTTTCACAATTCACTTTTCCAGCAACCAAAATAGCCAACTTAATGCAGAATTAGACCTAGTATTATCACAGTAATACTATCAAACCATTAAAACCAGTCTCCGTAATCCTAGTGAAGAATTTAGTCTTGATCCGTCATTGAATAGCAATAATGACAATTCATGTCTAGTAGCTGTGATGATTTACTTTTAGTATCAATCAAGCTTTTTGTTAGTTGGAGTTGTTGAATTACTCATTGAACTAGAATGAATATGGTTGGCTTTTGCAAGAAAATTGGTTTTGTTCCTTCGTTTCTCGACACATTGTGTAAAATTAAATTACATCTTATTTAAGCTATGTTATCAAGTTCTCTTAAAACTAACACATAAGCGACTACAACAGCACTCAGTGGTGAATTGCGTTCATTAATCCGTTGCACATAAGTCCAGTGGTCCCCTAGTGCTTTCCCCTGATGTTGATAGACGAACCTTTTAACTCTCACAATCACACATACTATTATAACGTAACGACAACCACAGTTGTCAAGTGATTGTCAGATACAACGGCTTTTTGTACTTCCCAAATAACGGCGTATCAAGAGCTCCAGCAAACCAAGCTATATGTGTTTCTTCCAGAAAGGAACAGAACAGTTTTCTTTTGATATTATTTTCTGGAATGGCGTCAAGAATGTACGCGTCGTCGTCTATAAACCTACACCACCATCAAAGTATTTAATAACGCAGGTGGTGTACGCCTGGAACACTTTGTGAGGCTGTCCAGCCGAACCAGTAGCGTTCTCTTTCCTTTCTCACCGTCAAAGGATTAATATGTAAACGAATTCAGCGCGTGCAGAAAAAAACGACAGTCGCCTCCGCCGCCGCCGCGCCGTTGTCGACGCCGGCGTCGCTGTTAGCCATTTTCCGATTTCCCTTTATTCAAATGAACCCGTCGCCGGTCATAAGACGCGTCACACACCGAAATTGTCAACTGTGTATTTTCGACGAAAATCTGTTCGGGGGTTAGCGAGGTGGTCTTCCTCCTTCCCCCCTTCCCGCCGCGGCAGCGTCGGTCCTCAACAGTTATGATAATCGACGTCGGGACGCGTCGATTCGACAGCGCACAACTCCCGATTTTAATTAGATTTTCTTTAATTAATATGCTAATAATTTTGCATAGTAATTATCGCGAGCAATCTACTGAGGGCATCCGATAGATGTCGCTTTGATGTTGTCGATTTCAGTTCTCTTTGTGTGCGTGTGTGTGTGTTTGAGTTGTGTTATTATGTGATGTCTATCTGCGGATGTGGCGATTGCTTGCTTGATGAGGATGCCATGTCCATATAAATTCAAATCCTAAAATGAGACCATATTTTGAAGATGTGTTTTTTTATTTAGTCGACCAAGTGAATTTCCTTTTTCTATTATCGAAAATACTAAATAGCAGTGAATTTAGCCTTGGAGAATGGTCAAAGACAACACAAATGGTAACTAAAAGCAAGTGAAATTCAATAATTGTTAATTAAAAAAAAAATATTACATGGTTTAAACTGTCGCATGTATCACGAATATCATGATATATAAGTGATTATTTGGTATGTCTTTTACATCTGCCGAATAATGCTACCGAATTACTTCCATGCTTGATGAAGTGGTGTACCAAACAAAGAATTAATATAAATGCCAAAGAAACAGATGTCGCGTATTTTTCGCTGGATTCCAGTAACCAGTTATGGCTTGTTACGAATGACTGGTGACACTGGCGCTCATCGTTCTTGAGGGTACATCTGCGGTTGGTTGCCTTGGCGAGAATGGAGCTTTTAATACGTTCATGTTCTATTCCAACAACAGAGTATTTTAGCTAGATCTATTAATACGAAATTAGTCATGACTCATGAGTATGCTCGAGATATCATAAGATACGTTAATGATAATATACCTATTAAGAGTAGCGATTATCCATATACCAGTTACATGCTAAACACGAGCAGATCGAATATCTGTATATGTAACATAATAAGAACAGATTATATAGACTAAAGAGAAAATTTTACATTCTATTTTGTTATCCAAATTTTGATTTGTAGTTTGAGCATTATCGTTCAACATCTGTGGTTTATGCCCACAATTTTAAAACAAATACTGAAGAAGAAAAATAGATGACCCTGTACTTTTAGCTTTCTACCAATCATCGCGTTAAGACAACAATCTCTAGAGTCTAGTTGTCGTTGTTGTTGAACTATAAAGACATCACAATTGTTCTGAAGTGTGATATACTACTTTACCTTACTGTTACATATTCGACACTTAAACATCATTGCTTACCTGATATAGCACTACGCCGCGTCCAACTATTGTATTCAAAACTGATGATCAAGCGCGCATGCGTTTAGGCATTACTATATTAACAAATTTGTTATCATATTAGTAAAATCTCAACGTACAGTGTAATTTTACGATTCTATGGTATACTGCCATTGTATTTTTACAAACAGATCATTGTAATTTAAATAAAGCATGGTTGTAATATCACATTGATTTATAAAAATAATTTGAGTTCCGTGCAATTCCTTATATCATTTCTATGAAGTGATGAAAATGTTTGTGTATCTAACTCATTTTCATCGAGTTTGGATTTAGAGGGTTGAATACTAGATGATTTATCCAACGCCATTATCTTGACAACGTTGATAGCATTCGACAAGAACCTTCAGACCCTTGCATACAACCATCCTACGCAACAATCACATTTCAGACCACCGGTGGACGACAGACCTTCGTCGTAACTATCCCATCGTATTTTCGCTATAATTCCATTAATACCAGCGACGGTAATTATGACACTTCTCCGTCGTCATCGTCGTCGTCGTCGTGCTAGTTCGAACCAATTTTCTCGATTTGAAATTGCGCCGTTAATGCCGTTACGTTACAATTTGATAATTCGCGCCAGCTCTTTCGTGGGTGGATGGCACCGACAAGATATGAGTTACAGATTGCTAATAGATAACACGGCGACGAGAGGCGGTTATTCCAACCTCCTCTCGTATTAGTACAGCGCGAAGCATGCTGGAGACGCCATGATGGTATGCGCCAGTTATGAGATTCGCAGAATACGGATTGATAATGATTTTTTTATTTAAAACGTATTGGGTACCATTACGACATCCAGAAAGATCCTCTGTTTCTGATTCTGACGTAGGTTCAGGATGTACCTCACCTGTATATGTAACAGAATAAAAAACACGTTATACAGACACCAAGAAGGTTAACTTAAAAGGAAGATTTTACATTCTATTTTGTTATCCAAATTTTGATTTGTTGTTTGAACATTATCGTTCAACGTCTGTGGTTTATGCCCACAACTTTAAAACACATATTCAAGAAGAAAATAGATGACTCTGTACTATTAGTTTTCTACCAAGCATCGTGTTAAGACAACAATCTCTAGGGTCTAGTTGTCGTCGTTGTTGAACTATAAAGACATCACAATTGTTCTGAAGTGTGATATACTACTTTATCTTACTGTTGCATATTCTACACTTGAACATCTTTGCTTACCTGATATAGCACTACCCCGCGTCCAGCTATTGTATTCAAAACTGATGATCAAGCGCGCATGCGTTTAGACATTACTATATTAATGAATTTGTCATCATATTAGTAAAAACTCAACGTACAGTGTAATTTTACGATTCTATGGTATACTGCCATTGTATTTTCGCAAAGAAATCATTGTAATTTAAATAAAGCATCGTTGTAATATCACATTTATTTATAAAAATTATTAGAGTTCCGTGCAATTGCTTATATCATTTCTATGAAGTGATGAAAATGTTTGTGTATCTAACTCATTTTCATCGAGTTTGGATTTAGAGAGTTGAATACTAGATGATTTATCCAACGCCATTATCTTGACAACGTTGATACCATACGACAAGAAATTTCAGACCCTTGCATACAACCATCTTACGCAACAATCACATTTCAGACCACCGTTGGACGACAGACCTTCGTCGTAACTATTCCATCGTATTTTCGCAATAATTCCATTAATACCAGCGACGGTAATTATGACACTTCTCCGTCGTCATCGTCGTCGTCGTCGTCGTGCTAGTTCGAACCAATTTTCTCGATTTGAAATTGCGCCGTTAATGCCGTTACGTTACAATTTGATAATTCGCGCTAGCTCTCTCGTGGGTGGATGGCACCGACAAGATATGAGTTACAGATTGCTAATAGATAACACGGCGACGAGAGGCGGTTATTCCAACCTCCTCTCGTATTTGTACAGAGCGAAGCATGCTGGAGACGCCATGATGGTATGCGCCAGTAATGAGATTCGCAGTATACGGATTGATAATGATTTTTTTATTGAAAACGTATTATCATCACGACATCCAGAAAGATCCTCTGATGTTTCTGACAAGTATTTTTATGTAGGTACAGGATGTTCCTCACCTGTATATGTAACAGAATAAGAACACATTAGATAGACACCAAGAAGGTTAACCTAAAACGAAGATTTTACAATCTATTTTGTTATCCAAATTTTGATTTGTTGTTTGAACATTATCGTTCAACGTCTGTGGTTTATGCCCACAACTTTAAAACAAATATTCAAGAAGAAAATAGATGACTCTGTCCTTTTAGCTTTCTACCAAGCATCGTGTTAAGACAACAATCTCTAGAGTCTAGTTGTCGTCGTTGTTGAACTATAAAGACATCACAATTGTTCTGAAGTGTGATATACTACTTTACCTTACTGTTACATATTCGACACTTAAACATCATTGCTTACCTGATATAGCACTACGCCGCGTCCAGCTATTGTATTCAAAACTGATGATCAAACGCGCATGCTTTTAGGCATTACTATATTAATAAATTTGTCATCATATTAGTAAAATTTCAACGTACAGTGTAATTTTACGATTCTATGGTGTACTACTATCATTTCTATGAAGTGATGAAAATGTTTGTGTATCTAACTCATTTTCATAGAATTTGGATTTAGAGGGTTGAATACTAGATGATTTATCCAACGCCATTATCTTGACAGTATTCGACAAGAACCTTCAGACCCTTGCATACAACCATTCTACGCAACAATCACATTTCAGACCACCGGTGGACGACAGACCTTCGTCGTAACTATCCCATCGTATTTTCGCAATAATTCCATTAATACCAGCGACGGTAATTATGACACTTCTCCGTCGTCATCGTCGTAGTCGTCGTGCTAGTTCGAACCAATTTTCTCGATTTGAAATTGCGCCGTTAATGCCGTTACGTTACAATTTGATAATTCGCGCTAGCTCTCTCGTGGGTGGATGGCACCGACAAGATATGAGTTACAGATTGCTAATAGATAACACGGCGACGATAGGCGGTTATTCCAACCTCCTCTCGTATTAGTGCGGCGCGAAGCATGCTGGAGACGCCATGATGGTATGCGCCAGTAATGAGATTCGCAGTGTATGGATTAATAATTCCATTATATTTAATTCGGTCGGATGGGAGAGAGATCTCGACGTACGGCGACGCCGACGCCGAGCCGTGCAGCAACGCCGACGTCTCATCCGGGGCGAGTCCAATCGCAGCTGTGATAAAACACATTAACAAATTGTGTCCTAATTAGATTGGGCAGCAATCTGACGTGTTGTAGTTTAACTAACGGCAACGGCGGCCTAATTGCCAGCGAAACCGGCGCGCCGCTATCTATCGCATCGGCTTCACACCCTCGCGCCACCACCACCTCTCTGCATCTACCTCTTCCCATTGCACGCCGTGCTTCACCCCTTCCGACTTTTCAAGTCATCCGCATCCGGATGAAGGTACGTCCTGATTAATTGCAGTGATTGGAAATTATCGAAAGGTTTATTTTGTACAGATTTTTGAAGAAATTTTCTTTACTTGCGTGGGTTAATACAGGAGTTACTACTCATTTAGACTGAATTGGGACTGTAATGTATTAGTATACTCAAAAAAATGCCGCTATTCCTTTGTAAAATATATAATTTCTTAGGTTCCTGAAGCCTACTCAGTCAAATGCTCTAATTGTAATGCTGTTTATGTAGGTCAAACCGGAAGGAAGTTGGCAAAACGGATACCGGAACACAAATCCAGAACATCTTCTAACATTTAACACTTCTTCATAAATGTAATAAAAACTACAAATTAGACCTATTGGAACAACTCGAGATAGAAAAACAAAAAAAGAAATTGCCATTTATTTAACTTTTTGACTGACGCTGTTGTTATGCAAAAGGCTGTAGCAGTGTTGCCAGATCATCTACAGTTTGACGTCATCTAGGCACAGCTCTGCTGTTTTAGTGCAAATATACAATGTCAGGAGGTGAGAGCGAGGTATGGATCCACACACGATGGGGAGTCATACTGTATAGGGGTATCGGGTCTTCGGTGAACCCTATTTTTAAGAAATACGTGTTCCTTTTAAATTCACGAATCGGAAAATTTTGCATTAATTTATCAAAATTACAGTAATCGAAAAAAAATTGCACTGTTTGCACTCGTTTGCTCAAGAATAATTCACAATTTTTGCATAAATCAGATTTACAATCACTTGCGAGTCATCAGATTTAGTGGCTTTTGTTACATTTTATTTGCTTTTAGTTTGGTTTGTCGCATTTTTGACGAATTAAGTAATTGGAAATCTGTGACGTTTTCTGGTATCTACAAAAGCTAATTGAAGATTTTTAATTGATTAAGTGTAAATTTATTTGTATAATATATTAAATTAAATTAAACAAAAAATTAAACAGTCTCGTCGAAAAGCTTATTGTTTGTGTTGTGAAGATTGAAAACATATACACGCAATATTTCTGATATAATGATATCGGGTCAATTTAATGTGAAATGAAAGTTGTAATAAAATTGGTAGGTAATGAAGTTTGTTTTCTTTTGGTAAAACGGAACAGTAGAGGTTTTATAGCATCTTGTAAAGGCTGATTTTTTACTTTATCATACGCAGTATGGTAAAGTATTGTAATCGTGCCGAAAAAAAAAATTGTGATTTTAGCGGAAATAGGTCTTTTTGGGTCCCCTGAACATTTTTGACCAAGGTCCAAAAAAATGTCTGTGTGTGTGTGTGTGTGTGTGTGTGTGTGTGTGTGTGTATGTGTGTACCCGATTTTTGTGACGACGGTTCCGGAGAAACTACTAAAGGTATCGGGACGAAAGTTCATATTTAGAAGTTTCATGATTAAACTTAGAGCTGAAAAGCTTTTGGTTCAAAAGGGTCCAAAGGAACTGGCTATTTACTCTTAGCATTTTTCAGCGATTTTGCAAATGAACCGTCATTTTTGTAATTTGGTCAAAATAGATAAATAATAAATTAAAGTAGACGAAATTTGGTATAATTTATGTCTATAACATTTTTTGGTAAAATTAATAGTTTAGCTTCAAGAGCAAATTCTATTTGATCGAGATCGGTCGCATCTGCATTGATATGAAAGTACATAGCAGCCTGGATTTGACAAATATTTTTTCGTGCTGTCACCACAGAAATGTCTATGGCTGTCATACTCGGCAACCGCTGATTTCATCAGAGGTTGGAGAACCGCTATGGAACGTTGCCGCTCTAGTGCGGCAAAGTACAAAATTCAAATAAAATATGATCACCAATTTTATTGTTCGTTGGTAAGAAATATCAACCCGTTGTTTTATCTAATTGTAAAAACGATAAATTAAGAAAATTGTAAATAAAGTATAGCGATGAGTGTAGTTATATTATAGTATGTTGGAACGAATATAAATCTGTCAGAATTTGAATTAGCTTTTTAAACTTGACGTTTCGTAGAAGTGGTATCAAACTAACATTTCCTGTACATAAATATAACCATTTTTGATTTTTTTTAAATGCGTATTTCTCAAAAACCAACACAAAAAACGTTGATGTCACTCCTGCCGAAAACAACATAGCGCGACTCGCTCACATGCGACGGCGACGCTCCGCCATCCGTGACGCGCCGCATCACCGCTCGTCGCGTTATTACGTACTTTCGGCACTTGTGAGATAAATAACTATTATTCTGACAGTAGGTAGTGTCAAATGCTGATGCTTTGACAATACCTACTATTGATACTATTGACTATCAAAATATCTGTCAAATCCTGGCTACCTAGTTTAATTTTAATGCAGACGCCATTTATCTCAATCAAAAATGATTCTCATGCAGCTAAACTATTAATATTATATTTTGTATGATAAAGTCATGTGCCTGGCCACATCAGATTTTTTAGTATACAGGGTGAAATTTTGAAGCATCGTTTTTTTGCTGTTGCATAAGCACGAAAAATCTAATTGCGTATAATACGTGAGTTATTTTTAAAGATGTTGACGAAACTATGGCCAATTTTTGGGTTTCTTATGGGCGCCGTGTTTGATTTTGACACAGTTTTTTCTTACCTGTTTTACATATTGTACTACACTTATTGGGCTGTAGATTTTTTGCATTATTTTTATTTTACAATGTTTAGGAACTAAAGTAAAAAAATTTTCTTTTAATCTTATCTTATGGCAGTTTTCTTTCAGTTGTCTCAGTCTGACAGTTATGTCTTTGTTGTTTGTTTTTCACCTATAACTTACATCTTGAAATGAAAAATATGGAAAAAAGCAACACAGGCAGTTGTGTTGGAATTGCTCTTTATTTAAACATCACATAAAAACTCGAAGAACGTACATCTCCGATTTAATCTTTGCAAAAATAAACAAAAGAACAAGAACAAGTAACGTTCGTCTTAAATTTACAGCTAAAGCACGAGTGCGATACATCCTAATTGAAACTGACGAAAAAACCTAAAATGATAAAATCAAACATGCCACCCATAACCATTGGTTTTTCCACGATCTTTGAAGATAACTCAAGTACACAATTAGATTTGTCGTGCTGTTGCAATGTTTTTGTTACAAACGTCCAAACTACTGTTTTTATTGTAAAGACAATAAAAAACATTGTTTAAAAATTTCACCCTGTTTAAGAAAAAATCACCCTGCAAACGAAGCTATAAAATCTCTACTGTCCTTTTTGACCAAAACAAGACAAATGTCATTACCTATGGATTTTAATACACTTTTCATTTCACATTAAATTGACCCGATATTATCAGAAATGATGCATAGCCAAACATAAAGCTGCAGCTTTGGATTGAAAGTTCTGTTATTGCGAATATGGTATGGTTTCAATCTTCACACTACAAGCAATTCATTTCCTAAAGAAATATTTGAATTGACTAAATATTATTGGATATACGAGTAATTAAAAATGTGAACCGTTTTTTTCCCACAGTGTATACTCAAAATTAATTTTACTTCTTTATGTGTTTGGCAGAAGATTTAGACAAATGTTAATATTTTTTATAATATCATTACGTACATATATCTTCTTTAAATTTTTTCAAACCAGCCATATGATAATGTATGTAAACATTTGTTAAAATTTACGTCGTTATCTTTCTATTTGCTATTTAATAAATCATATTTACTACAGAGAGTTATAAATAACACAGTTTTTTGTGTTATTTGTCAAAATTTGTCAAAAATGGAAATGAACTGGTATGATTTGCTTCAAGCAACAATGCGTTCTGGTAAAAGCTAATTAAAAAATCATCTAAAATCTATTTAACTAATAACATTATATGTGAATGTACACATCATGTACATATCAATGGACACATAATTGGAATCAGCAAAGCACTACATTCTATAATATAAAAGTAAAGCCTACCTAACCATAAAAATAACGAAAACGTTGCCTATAGTTTCTATCAGTATACAAATCATCAACTTCCCACTTCCGTATCGTTTCAAATTAGGTAACCAAGTTGAACACGATAATGGTCACCTGCATAGAAAACTATTGTAATAATACAGAAGGGCCCAGGAAAATAACACAAAACGTCCATGGTCTTCCGGGTTTCGCAATATCAAGAACACATAGCAGCCGTTCCCGCAAACTTAGGCTTCTTCTGTTAGCACTTTGCTGAGGAAAATATTAGATCGTGGTCAGGGGCGCGTTATCCCATGGGAAAATGGGCATTTACCCACGGTCCTTATGCCAGTCCTCTTTAACGGTGCAAGCAGATTTAGGCTCCTCTCAGCGAGGACCCAACTAATCTTTAACTAATTTATTACCGTCTCAAGAATAGTAGAATATTTGCCGCTTGGGGACCAAGATAAATCTAATAAGCCTAAAACTTAAATGATCGACGTCCAAACGCGGGATTTCCGCGTCTGTCTTCGCGAAAACCGCGAAACCGCGGACACGGCCGCGGTTTTGCCTTCAAAATGCCGTTTCGCTGCTGTGTGGACTCGCGATTCGTGGATTTAGCACGCATTTCTCTTAATTTTTCGCGAAAAATCGACGTACGACGATATTGCCGCTTGAATTCCATTGCAAAAATTTTTGGAGCGGGTTCAGCACTTTCCCGAAAATTGCAAACCTTAACTTCTCAAAGGATCCGAGGAGAAGCAACAATTGGCGCTATACCGCGGCATTTATGGCTCGAATAACCATTCTTCAATGCATAGGCGGTCCTATTTGTTTATATTTTGTCAGTTTTCGTATTATTTTCCTTCAATTTGAGTAAATTTATGGATATCGGTTTGGGAGTGTACTTCTACTCGAGTCGCCACGACGACGGATCATCTTTTATAAGCTATAAATTAATTAGGTAATTAATAAATTACCGTAGTAAGAATAAGAAATTTAACTTTAGAGTAGGTAAACATGTTTTTTTGCAATAAAAGAAACTATATCTAAAATTGTACGAAACTAATGAGAAACCGTTGACTAAGTTAGAAGAGAAAAAGTGTATGAATTCTTCGAAGATTTTCAGTCAACATTTTTCCTATGTTTGAATTCTATTCTGTAAAGACGAATGCTCTAAAAGTCGCAGTTTTTAAAATATTTATTTGTTAATAATACCGTTTATTTATTAAGATAACAATTTTACTTGCTTATACATTTTGATTTTTAAGGTAGTTATTAGCTATTTTGTAATTCTTAAGAATAATTAATCTGTTGTGACTAATTATGTATATACTTATATTCAATTTTGTTGCAAAAAGGTCAATAAGATGTCAATTCCCAAAAAGTATCCCCAACGTTTGTATAGCCACAAATTAAGGTTTGCACGAAATAGTTAGGTAAATAAAAAAGTCACAAAGACACAAAGAAAACGAAAAGTATTGAAAGTGTGAAGGCGTAATTTAGGCAGGAAGCGAAAAACATAAGACAATGACACGCGCGCAAAAAGAAACCTGTGCAGCAGCGCGGTTCTGGCAGCGTAAGGAACGGGAAATAATTTGTCACAATTACGCGTCGTCGCTACTAAAACGTCCGTCGTCGGGGGCCGGTAAAAGTTTGGCCGCGTTTTTGTCACAGACCGTTGTTTGTTATTCAAGTGAATAATAAAACCGTTCACAGGTAAATCGATAATAACCCACGACGAATGGCAACCGGAGTAATAGATACAACGAATCATCCGACTATCCGTCTATCTATTATGCCTAGCTATATTCGTCAGCAGGCATTTGTTCGAAAACTGTTAGATGTGTAATGGAGCCGTGTGAATTGGAATGCGAACAATAGAATCGCGTTTTTTGTGATGGAAATTCAATGACAGTTGGTGTGCAATTAATTTATTCTATTGAGAATAGCGTTGAAAAGCAGAAATTATTTTTCATCGGTATATAGTAAATGATGTTGAGGTCATTTGTCCTGTAGCCCAGTAAAGTTAGGATTTTTGGACATTTTGTACATTTTGTTGGTTGAACAAAATATTCATTTTGTCTATTTTATTCAAATTAGTATTTTTTTTCTATTTTTAATTAAAGTTACAGAACAATTTACACTACAAGATGGTCATCAAGAGCGGTTTGAGTTTCGACCGTTCAACACAATTTTTTCGCCATTAAAGAAACCTTATCTTGGTTTTGTCACCTAATATGGCAATCGAATGATGGAAGAGCCATTCATACGACTGGCTAATGTTAAATAATTAAATAATGTGTATTTGTCATTTATAATTTGTAAGGGGTGTCCCACTTTTTCCCCGTAAAAATTATTTTTAGAAAGTAGATGTCATTCCGAGTAAAACTTCTCATACGAGTCTCATTGGTTTTTCGAATCCTTAAAAAGTTACAGTCGCTTGAAACATCAACAAAATAAAGATAATCAACAAATAAAATACATATGAAACAATTCGAGACGAATAAAGAGTTTTTTGTACAAGTAAATATCATTTTGAGTCAAAAGTTCTGTGTCGACTTATTGGGGCCTTCAGTTTCTAAAGAATTTAGAGCCATTTAACATACAGTTTTGCTATTATTTCGAACGGCTGTAACTTTTTAAGGAATAAGGTAACCTAATAACTCAACATGAAACTTTTTGATCTTGTTTCATTCCATTTCGTTGATCGCATATTTACATTTTGCATGTTTTTGTTACATTTCTACTTAATGCTTTAGTAGCTGGTGGCATTATCATAATGCAATTGTTTCATAACAATACCTTGTATTTTTGTTATTTACATACCATTTTTATAAATAGCAAACAATGAAAAATAAAGTCATTTCTATAAAATACCTGTACACTAATTCTGAAGTTTTAAACTTCAAACTACTCCCAAATCTACCGCCTCTCTTATTATTTTGATTTTTTTGTTTCTTATCTTGCTGCACCAATCGCAGCACATGATGCAATACTAACAACAATGCATATCAGTGAGAGCGTAAAGTTTAAAAACATGTGTAAAGCTCTGAGATGGTTTGTTATTTGCAAAAAACTTTGGACTTTTGGATTTTTAGCTATCAAAAATACACATTTTTATGGAAAATCAAATTTCTCGACCTCCAGTTGTTAGGTACTGGCTTACGACATTTGAGATCATGTTAGGTACAATTTTTAAGTCCAGATTATGTTAGAGTGTTAGACCATAAGACAAATATCGAGAAATTAAAACAATTGAAAATTACAAAATGTTGATTACTCTGGGGAACATGGAGTTTGTGAATGGGCAATAAAAATGCATTTTGGACAGAATTATTACCCCCAAGACAAATCCAGCTAAAAAAAATCCTATCACGTGCGGTTTTCGGAAAAATTAATGTAAAAATGAAAAAATAACGTAATTTTAGCTATTCTTACAAATTGATAACAGCTAATATCGTCGAAAACTCCAAAGTATTCCATGGTAGACCTTAAACTTTGTACTTTTACCTGAAATTATGAAAGTTTGTTTAGAAATGTTTTGGAAACATTTACGACGTGATATCAGAAATACCTTATTTTTTAACAATTTTTTCCCAAAAATAGACAAGTTGAAAACAATTGAAGTAAAATAATCCTACTTAAATTTAGTTTATGACAATTCAAAATCGAGCTTTTGTCATGTTTCCATACTTTGCGTTACTGTATAGCTACTACCATATCTGGACACGTCTCCAGGCGGTATACCTATTGGTCTACAGTCTACACCATCAACAATAAGCATCATCCACAGAACATACATAATATACATCATTATATTATAACAGTAAGCCATTTTCTTACTTTAATTTTTTATAATACTAATACTAATTTTTATGTAGGTAGATTTTGCAGTTACACTGTTAATGTGACAACTAAGCATAAGTAGACAGTTATCGTCGACTGAGAACAAAAATGTGGTGTTCTTTTTATTGGAAAACACAAACGACCCATCGTGCTAACTAAAAACAAACGAAACTGATTGCTCAAGTGGACAGACAAACTCAAACCAAAAATTAAAAGCACTGTCGTTAAAAGATGATTTCAAATTAAAAACCACTTGGATCGGCAATTAAGAAATTAAAATGGACAAAACTTTAAAAAATGGACTGTACGATAAAAGAAAAAAAAACTGAAGAACTAAGAAAACTTCATACGTAAATTTTATGGTTTGACAATATAAATTCTTTACTAGACATTTTGTGAGAGAACAAGAGTTGAGTATACAACATCTTTAGTTCTGGAACACCAAAACAAAATAATTAATTTGGTCTACATCACATGCTGTAACAACTTAAAGCGATGATCGCATTATACTAGAAGCGGCTCTTAATTGAATTTGAAGCCGTGGCTGACTGAAAACTCGATCGGTCTTCCAGCACGCGTCCTCTCCGAAAAAATCCATCCATCTTTGGACTTAGAGTCCCGATGGATACAACCGGGAGGATAACACCGCGCCCGCTCGTCCCCGTATCGATAACTGAATTGCAGACAATAAAGAAACAATAGAGATAAGCACTGCCGACAGCTGACAGCGGTGAGAGATTGCCTCCTAGATGTATTGCCCAGGATGACCACTCACCCCCATAGATACATATACACTCCGGACCAAAAAATAACCCTCAAGATACTTACCCCGGAACGACACGTCCTGTAAACTGAGGCAATATGAGAATTGTTTCCTATGTGAAGAATAAACTAAAAAGTTACTTTTTTGTTTCATAGAAGTTGACTTACAGAAGTTAATTCTTGATTCTTCCAAAATTCATTATGTGTTTCAAAATATCTCAACAAGTTACTATCATTAACGTTATACATTTAAAAAAATCTGATGTGGCCAGGCACATGACTTTATCATACAATATATAAAATTAATAGTTTAGCTGCATGAGAATCTATTTGATTGAGATCAGTCGTGTCTGCATTAAAATAAAACGAGTTAGCCAGGATTTAACAGATAAATAAATAATTAAATAAATAAATAATTCCTTTATTAAAATAAGACAATATAAAATGCAACAAAATATCATTTATATTTAGGGCGCAGTTCAGCACACTTGCTTCCAAATTGCCTTATTCTTCCACACAACCCCTTACGCAAACTAGAACTAAGACATAATTGTAGCAATAATATAAAAATAATTCCGAGAACTTATCAAAACAAAAACAAACAAAAATAAAAGATTTCTGTATAGTAAATGCTAGGTTGGTACCACTTTGACGAAACGTTAAGTTTAAAGGTGCGTTCCGATTGGTAGGTAATGGTAGCTAATGGCGGTGGTAGAATACGAAATTATAGTATTTCTTACATATCGTGATAATGACACATATTAGTTTGCATGTACATAAACATGAGTCACTAGCAATTTTCTATTGGAAATACTATAATGGCGTCTGCTACCACTGCCATTATCACTAATGAAAACGCACCTTAAAAAGGTAATTCAAATTCTGACAGATTTATATTTATTCATGACACATCCCTACCAACATACTAAAATAAAACTACACTCATCGCTATACTTTATTTATAATTTTCTGAATTTATCGTTTTTAGAATTAGATATAAAGACGGGTTGATATTTCTTATCAACAAACAATCAAATTGGTGATCTTATTTTATTTGAAATTTGTATTTTATAATTTGCCGCACTACAGCGGCAACGTTCAATAGTGGTTCTCCAACCTCTGATGAGATCAGCTGTTTTCGAATGTGACAACACAAAAAAATATTTGTCAAAATCCTGGCTACTATGTAGTTTCATATTAATGCAGATGCGACCGATCTCGATCAAATAGAATTTGCTCTTGCAGCTAAACTATGAATTTTACCAAAAAATGTCATAAACATAAATTATTCAAAATTTCCTCTACTTTAATTTATTATTTAACTATTTTGACGAAATTACAGAAATGTCGGCTCATTTGCAAAATCTTTGAAAAGGGCTTAGAATAAACTATCAGTTCCTTTGGGCCGTTTTGAACCAAAAGTTTTTCAGCTCTAAGTTTAGTCATGAAACTTCTAAATATGAACTTTCGTCCCGATACCTTTAGTAGTTTCTCCGGAATCGTCTCAACAAAAATCGGGTACACACACATACACACACACACACAGACATTTTTTTGTACCTTGGTCAAAAATGTTCAGGGGACCCAAAAAGACCTATTTCCGCAAAAATCTCAATTTTTTTTTTCGGCACGATTACGATACTTTATTATACTGCGTATGATAAAGTAAAAATCAAACCCAACTGAACTAGTGATATTTTATATGTAATATTTTTAAATGTTGGATCATGACCATTTCAGAGATGTGCCCTTCAGAAGGTAAAGAAATGTGTTAAAAATCCCGTAACGCACTAAAACAGCTGGTGTAGAAGTAGAAATTGTAATAGCGGGTGAAAAATCCGTTCTTACAGAATTGACAAACATGAATCAATTACCATGAAAAACTTAAGCTTAAAAAAGTACTCACTTTTTCCTAGCAACTGTAATACCAACGTTGATTTAAAATGTTTAGATTTTTCATCTTGAACACTAACACTGAACTGAGTTATTTATATATTAGGTAAATTTACACTTTTTAAATTAATAAATTATTATATTCTCACGTAGGTTGATTCTTAGTAAAGACTATGGTAGAAAGTTTTCAATATTCAAATATCAGTTTTATGCATATTCAGGTTACAAGAATGAGGATAAATTATCTGCTCCAAATTTGTTAATTCAAATGCGCTCTGAAAACTGTTTTACATTACGCAATGTATTGCGTTATTAGTAATGCGTTATTTGTACTTACTACAACAACTCATTAAATAGAATTTGTGATAACTTTTCTTATGCTAGAAATAGAAATATTTTCTATTCGCAGATTTCAGTTTGCTAAAAAAGTTCTTGTACAATTTCTTTCGCAAGAATTGCGTAGTGTAAAACAGCTATAATACTAGCCTAATCTTTTGTAATCATTTTGTTCTGTGATTCATTTTGTTGCCTCCTTTAATAACCGACAATCCAGGCTTTCCGTATACAGCTACGATTGACTAGAACAGATTTTCTGACAACCAAATGAGCTTTATTCACATTTGCCTGTAAAAAGACCTTTCATATTGGTTAGAGATGTAGACCTGAAGATTTAACAATAGCCTTGTCATTACTGTTCTTATTGTATTACGGTTATTAAAATACTTTTAGTTTTAAATTTGTTATTTATTATTATCTATACAACGCGTGTTGAGTTTTTACGCCAATAAATTTTTGAAGTCTTCATAAATCTTTTGTGCACATATCAGCATCGGATTTGTTTTGGTGACATTCAGATTTAGTTTATTACTGCAAACCAGTTAGTAATTAGTTCCAACTCTTAGTTTAATGATGCGCTAAGTTCATACAAATGTTTACCAGACGTTTAAACCAGTCATACTTTTAGTATGAAATTCGCTTATTCATATAATAAAAAAAAGTTTTGTGGTCAGGTATTGTTTGTACAAATTTCAGTTTATTAGAGATAATAATAATTAATTAAAATCAATACATAATACAGGCTGTGAAAAATATTGAAAAGTTTCAGGTGGTGTTAAAAGGCTATCTATGATACCTCACATTCCCACGTTTCCTATGCTTTCCTCTAATGTGGAAATATATATTATATACATATTTATAATGTAAATATTAGTTAAACTAACATATAAGTATATTTATTATAGATATTTATTATAACTAGTGGTTTAAATAAATAATATGTAAGTACAATGAATTTATACATCATGGTAGTAAAAGGAAACTTTATGACATATCATTTTACAGAAAATGTACATATCTAGAACAGTATGGCGATTTATTCCCAATTCTCTTACTTTGGCTTGCTGTTTCCTGTTTTTACCTGTTTCGTCCATTATCGTAATTCCTTTCTCGTTAAACATATATACTTTTTGTGGGTAAGCTTCTTTTTATCACAGATAGAAAATATTTCTTGTTTTAAAGAAATGTATTTGTTTGAATTTATTCTTTTGGGTCAAAACATATTTCTTTGACGCCAACAATATTTACTTCATTGAATATAGGTGTAGTTTATTTGCTTGCAGAGATTAATTTATTTGAAATATTTATTTAAGTGGAATAAATATATATGGATACAAACAAAAATTACTTTCCTTTAAAGTAATATTTTAGTTTTGATTTAAAAAAAAAAACGCTTCTTTACACCAATGAAATATAATTTTGATTCTAACATATAAATTTGTATATAAGGCGAGATTTATTTCGCCTAAAGTAATATTTTGTCTTTGGCTTAAAAATAGGTTTACTTCCGCCAAAGAAATCATATTTTGATTAAAATAAATATATTTGTACACAAGAAGAGATTTATTTCCTTTGAAGTAATATTTTTGTTTTGGCTTTAAAATAGGTTTACTTCCACCAAAGAAATCATATTTTGATTCAAATAAATATATTTTTAATGTCATCCAACTGTATTGTTAGATGGCGCTGTAAATTCTCTCCTCGCACTTCGTACATATCGAGAGTATAAAGCTGCTTGATCGACAGTATAGAACTTATAGAGTACAGTGCCTGCAGGTTCAAGTTGCGATTCCAAATCAGAGTACACTTTACTAACTTAACCTTGACTATATGTTGGGTTGGGAAGACCAAGCACTGGTCGAGGATGTGCGACATCCCAAAAAGGAGGTGACACATGGCGAGTCTTCCGAAAAATTCTTCTCTATTAATTCCTTATTTATTATTATTAATAATTTTAAGCATTTTAACTCGACCAACAATTTTGTTAATTTAAAAAAGTGTAATTCTTTCACTCAACACAATCATAATTATTTGATGAATTATTTCTTATAATTTACACAAATTGCAAACTTTAACTGGAAACATAAGTTGTTTGACACAAATCAACGTTCTTTCTACCAAGCAAATATTTCAAATAAATGCGTTTTTATCCGCAAATAAATCTTTCTTTGCCTCTATTGAAACAACAAATTTCTTTGAGTCAATGCATATTTATTTGAATTAAACAATAATTTCTCTGTGTGTAGTTTTCATCACTTCATCAAATTTATCATAGATTTCAATGTTGTATACACATTTCTTGAGAGTAACTTCGGATTAGTATGCTAATTAATCTAACACTGACAGCTATATAAGATATATCGCACTTTGAGCATCGAAATCGTCACGGGTCACCATCCATACGGCAATTAAGTTACCGCAGGGAGAGCGGCGAGCGACTTCCCGTCTTTTGCCGGCGTAAATCGTCGTAGTGGGTCCGGCCGACCGGAGTTGTGACACATTCAAGTGTAAAATCTCGTTTTGTCTCGGTCGTCAGCACGTTTCCTCGCGAGGAGCACCGCTTTTTTTTCGTCAGTCGGGCGCCTTCTTAATCTATTTGTTCGCTCGTGCGTTCGAACACGCGATCGCCGCCGACGCCGTCGCCGATTTTCGACAAACCACTCTCTTCCGTTCCGAATGCTCCGAAGGCGCCTCTAATCATTCTCTCTTTTTGTCCTGCATAATTAACGCTAAGACGAGAGAGGAGTCACAAGAGTCAGTGGCGAGTGTAATGTTCAGGCAGCGACAATGATTAAAAGGAAAAATAATAAGAATATAGTAATTTGTTTTTATTCTTCTTCTTATTGTGCTCATTATCCAATGGAGAAGAAATAGCACATCAAAGGTTGCGATTCTGCAGCAAAACTATCTAGAATGTTGCTAATAAATTTGCATTTGGATGACAAAGCAAAAAAATCTGATGTGGCCAGGCACATGACTTTATCATACAATATACTAAATTAATAGTTTCGCTGCATGAGATTCTATTTGATCGAGATCGATTGTGTCTGCATTAAAATAAAATGAGTTAGCCAGGATTTGACAGATATTTTGATAATATTGTATCGTAAAAAAATCAGCGTTTGACACTACGTACTGTCTTTAGAATGAAAATAATTGTTAAGTCCTCGCTAACTAGTTTAAATGCAGACATGATCTCGATCAAATAGAATTTGCTCATACAGCTAAATTATTAATTTTACCAAATAATGTCCTAGCTTACCTAACTATTTTGACGAAATTACAGAAATGGCGGATCATTTGCAAAATCCTTGAAAAAGGCTTAGGGGAAACATCCAGGTCCTTTTGACCCTTTTGAACAAAAATCTAAGTTTGGTCATGAAACTTCTAAATATGAAGTTTCGTCCCGATACACCACAAAAACGGATGCACACACAGACATTTTTTGTACCTTGGTCAAATATGTTCAGGGGACCCAAAAGGACATATTTCCGCTAAAATCTCAAATTACGGTTACGAAACTTGTACATCATTTTTAAACAGTAACAGTGATAGTAGTTTCAATGTTACCGAAAAATATTATTTAGAAATTATGTTTAGATGTAATAATTATATTAAATATTTGAAATCGGAGGTAAACTATGTAATAGAATTCGGAGGACCAATTTGTTGCCATATTTTTGAAGTTCTTGAGGTTTTTCAGGAAATAACGTAATTTCTGGTAGACAATATTATGTTTGTGGTATTTTCAATCATGATGTTCTAAACACAGAATATTGATCGTCATTTTTATCACTAAGGCATCAAACAAAAATACTTAACAATTACAGTATCTTTTTGATTAATTTTAAAAGAAGTATTCAGATGCTGCAAGCGGCTGTTAAAACCGTATTTTCTTGTTTTAATTATACCTAATATTTAGCAGTATAATTTGCATGCCATGATTATTATTTTAACAAAAGGAAAAATTCTATACACTTTTGAGTTTAGATATCAGTATATTAAAAATAATAAGCACAACAATCACTCAAATTAAGGTGGCGAGACACATGACTTTATCATACTGTACAGCAGTGTGAAATTGTGCCAAACTATGATGTTTTGACAATACTGGCAATAAAATGAAAATATCTGTAAAATCCTGGTTAACTAGTTTATATGCAGTACGAGCGATCTCGAATTTGCTCATGAAGTTAAATCATTAATTTTGCGAAAAAAATTCATAGACATAAATTATTCAGTACTTCGTCTACTTCAATTTATTATTTAACTATTTTGTCGAGATTACAGAAATGGCGGCTAATTTGCTAAATCGTAGAAAAATTCTGAGACTAAAAAAAAATTCTGGACCAGTTAAAACAAAAACCTTTTTAGCTCTAAGTACAGCACAAAATAGACAAAAACGAGTGTTATATACTATTTTTTTCTACTTTCCGACTATAATATTACATAAATTTCGACATTTGCGATTATCATCTTACAAACTAGAGTAATTTTTTCTTTAACAGTTGGTAGTTGTTGTAGTCCAGCCAATAGTGATTGAGATGTTAGCCTTATTTGACACTTGTGACGTCAATTTCATCACTCTTGGAAAACTAAAAGTTTGTGATCTAGTGTTTTCTTATGAAAACACCGAAGACACCGAAGGCGGTTTTGTTATGAGTTTATAACTAACGCCAAGTAGAAAAAATATAGTCACAATCGAAAGCCGCTGATTTCGTGCGAGGTTGGAGAGCCGCTATGGAATTTCTGTAGTTTCGTCCAAATAGGTAAATAATAAATTAAAGTAGACGAATTACTGAATAATTTATGTCTATGACGTTTTTTCGTAAAATTAAAGTTTAGCTTTATGTGTAAATTTTATTTCATTGAGATCGCTCGTACTACATTAACTAGTTAACCAGGATTTGACAGATATTTTCATTCTATTGACAGAATTGTTCAATGAGTTTGGCACAGTTTCACACTGCTGTATAGTATGATAAATTCGTGTATCTGGCCACATCAGATTTTGTATTGTTTTTGACAAGTGATTCTGGTGTGCTTATTTCGTAAAATCTGGATCTGATAACAGAAATACTGATATCTTTCTGTGATATCTAAACTCAAACGTTCGCTTTTTTCCTTTTGATTAAAATAATTTTCATGGCATGCAAATATATTAGGTATAGTAAAGAGTGATTTCCTGAGAAAAAAAATAATAAAAAGATTTATTTTTTGTAGTTTTTTGTTGCAAACTTTTATGAATGAACCCAAAATTTGACATTAATTTTGGCTGCACTACGTTGAATAAACTAGGTATACCACCCCTGTCTTAGACCTTTCGTCAAATTTAATCTAAATCTTCTCTATTTTGTTCTGGGTTTATTTCTGGGATTTGAAGGGTACAGGAAAAAGAAAATTAAACGCCAATTTTAATTAGATAGTACAAATACTAAACACCAGTATTGGCAAAGTGTGCAACAAGGCGATATAAATCATCCTTAACGAGACAAGCTACAGAGAGAGAGCCAAACCGATCCAAAGAAACGACGGCGCACAATTCCCAAAATCCCCCGAACCGTAACAAAGTAATTCGGGCAAACCGTAACCCGACTGTTAAAATACTATAGAGCACTTATTAATTAAAGCCCTCCTTTGCCATCGGGTGGGTGTACTTAATTCCTCCGAACATAAAACTTATCGCTTTTAACTTGTCGCCATTAACAGTTCCTTGCGAGGGGCAACGATAGCGAACTTTATGGCGAAACGAAATGTAAATCATATTCGGGAGGGCGGAGGGGCGGCGTAAAAGGGCGACATCTAGGATTTTCGCGGCGCGCGAACGGCCATCTTGGCCCATTCACAACGCATAATTAATTAAATTCTAATTGCGAGCCGGAGAGAGAGAGAGAGAGAGCGCGCCCAGAAAGTTGGCGATGTTTTGTGCCCGAAACGTCCGTATTGGACGCATTCATCATTTGGGCGCGACAAAGAAAGACGTTAATGGTCGCCCGCTTAAGAATCTTCCAAAAGCCCTTCTCACCACGCGACAACCGGTAGAACAAAAAAGATGATTCGTTTTGGTGCAGGATTACTTTTTCTAACGATTTGTTTTTTATGTAAAAAGATGTTTTATTTGAATAAAAAAAGTTGTCATCATCAAGAGTAAATATGCAGAAATAATTCTGATGCCCCAATCAAGAAATTACCTGAATTGGGCATTGCTAAATTTGGCAAGACACCACAAGAAGCTATCGTTAATTCTGCATTTTACATTTTTTTTTGTATCCAACCACAAATTTGTATCAAAGAAATTGTCCAAGTGAGATTGGTACGAACGTAATCCAGAAATGTGAAGCGGATTTACAAAAAAATATGAATGCAAAGTGATTCCCGTCGGACAAAGCAATGCGACGTAAGGCCGCAACTGCGCGCCGCAGTCGAACAAAGTTATTTCGCATACGAGTCATCGTCGCATAAAATTGCCACCTGTCCACAATCCAAATGACTCTTATTGTAGATAAGCCAACGAATAGCTGAATACGATATGAACAGAATGTAGGTCAATGTCATAGTCTATAAACTAGTAAGGTTATCCAAGTACGGGATTTCTCATTTTGTGGGTCAAGGGAGATCGTGACGACACCAGACTCTGCGCTGCTACCAATTTGACTGCTCATTATGTCGTGTGAATTAGGTTATGACGATTTAGGTTAGGACGGTACATAATTATATTGAAAATATAAATACATCTTATATTTTGATCACTTTTAAATCATTTGGATGAACAAAATGTTGATGAATGCGATTTGTTGGTTCCAATTACAACATTGGTTTAGAACGTGGTATACATATGAAGGAAAAATAAAATAACAGTAAAAATAAATCTTTATTGCACAATTTTCCTCATCTTTTTCGTTTCAAACACTGTGATTTTTTTGCTGATTTGCAATACTAAAGGAGAATTCGAACACAGATTCTTTGCTCGGCAAAAGCTGAGAACATATTCTAGCGTTTTTAATATTTTTTCCAAAAGGTACTTTACAGTTATTTACCCATAATTCACGTAAATTTGTATCACTTGAAAATGTATAATAGGAAAAATGTTAATATTATCTAATATCTAAAGGTAAAATCATATCTTTACTAACTTTATTATCATCTTCAATAAAAATACTACACTAATATAATCACTAATAACGTTATAACTATAGAAGAACAGGATTAAAACTACAGAATAACACGATTAAATTATTCACAAACAAAAACAACCTTTCAAATTAAACAAAACAACGAAAACGAGTTGACGTACAAAGCAATTGTACAAACAAAACGAGCAATCTGTGTGAAGTGTACCGTCCTAACCTAAATCATGCAACGAAATAAGCATTCAAATTGGTGGCAGCGCTTCCTCTAGTGACGTCACGAAAATTGAGCATATGTGACCCCGCACCAGAGAATTGCCCTAACTGCCATCTCTCGCTTTGATAGTATTGGCACCTGTGTTTGACGGCCCATAACTCTAAAACTACTGAACAAACAAAATTTAAAAAAGTAAGTTATGCTCCTGAATCATTTTTACATAAGTTGCATGACTGTCAAAATTGTTTCCCTCTCGGTTTAAGCGTGAGCGCGACAGATGTTAAAAAAATCGTAATTTCAAAATTCCGCAATTAAATTGTTCTGACCGTCTCGTACTAATAGTAAATAATCTTACACTGTCAAGCTACGTTTCCATTTACCGTTACGATTAACGCAGCACGAAATTTATATCAGACATATTAAATAGCTTTAAAAATTACATAAAAATTATTATGCAAATCTTTTTCTACAGTCGTATTAAATAAAATATGATAATTGTTTACGTTCATATCCCGTTATCGTGCTAATATTCGTTACTGAGATATCTGCTTCAATGAAAATCTTGTTTGCAACCTTTATTATACAAAAACTGAAGAAAACTAATACGCAAATCTATAGAATCTATAGAGGCTCTAAATGCAACCAGAACAGAAATTTTAATTCTTGTAAAGAACTTTTGAAAGTCGAGCGTTAATTTAAAACTGCAAGAATCGTGTACCTAAAAAATCCCTATGTAGTTAGTATAATAATAATAATTATCTTTATTGGTGTTATTACAAAGAAAATTGTTTACAAAAGTCAGAACAAAAAGAAAAACACTATGCACTACATATTTCTACGAAATTACAGTTAAAGTATTTATCGTAATTGAATATACATTTTTCAACCAAGAATTGTTTCATTACTGTCTTAAATCTGTTATTGGAGTAACACTTAATTGCTGGCGTCAGAACATTAAAAAATTTTAGAGCCCAGTAATTTGATGCCTTGCGCGACTTCTGCAATCTCAGAAAAGGTCGGCGATACTGCTGATTCTCACGAGTGTTGTACGAGTGAATTGCATTCGATGTCATAAACGTACTGGCATTGACCTTAGCGTACATTAAACATTCCAATATGTAGGCGGATGGAAGCGTCAGAACATTGAGATTTCTGAAGTGTTCACGGCAATCTTCCTTCCAACCGACTCCGAGTACTACTCTTATGCAGCGGCGTTGTAGAGAAAACAATTTATTGCTGTGACCTGAATGGCCCCAGTTAAATATTGCATATGTCGTCAAGGAGTGAAAAAAGGCAAAGTATGCAACCCGAAGACATTTTATAGAGATTGATTCTCTCAAGATTCTCAAATAATGAATCACCCTCGCAAGTTTTCCGGAAACATGTCCGACATGACTTTCCCACTTTAATTTGGAGTCAAGAATAACACCCGAGAATTTTACACTCTCATTGTCGTCCGTCCTGGAACGCGCTTCATGTCGCAATGTAAACAATACCGATAAGCACTTATCCTGATTGATGCAAAGCATTTGAAGAAAACCATTGTTTAATATCTCTGTCACATAGACCAACTGTGTTAAGAAGCTGTTCATAATCATCACCTCCCTCAATTACCGTTGTGTCATCCGCAAATAGAATAAGATCAGTTGCTTCAGTAGCACAAATAATGTCGTTGATATAAATTAAAAAGAGAATGGGGTCCAAAACCGATCCTTGGGGTACCCCGTAACTGCAAAGTCTGTTCGATGAAATTGAATTGTTCACTTTTACGTGTTGGTAACGATTACTCAGATATGACTCCATTAACTCAATGCTCGATTTCGAAAAGTTATATTTCTTAAGTTTTTCTAATAGAATATGATGTGTGACACAATCGAAAGCTTTCGAGAGGTCATAAAACGTGGCAACTGAATGGTATCCGCGCTCAAAGTTGTTTAAGACTTTATTTATAAGAGCATTGATAGCTAGACTGGTAGATTTGCCATGCCTAAATCCAAACTGAGATTCACTAAAGTCTTCGTATGGGTCGGTATGGGTCGATATGATCCTTCAATGTTAACGATTATTTCTCTGAAACAGCTGTATTCACTGGAACACTTGGAGAACATAGACGTCATTCCGCGCAATTTGATTTACGTTATTGTTGTGCTAATTTGTTGGTGACTTGGTGACTTTTGTAAGTAAATACGCAAAAATATAAACAAATATGGCATTTTTTTTCATTTATAGTCTGCGATAACTCAACTCCTTCAGTGGCCGTACAATGTCGCTACTCGTTTTATAATAGTCGGTTTATAATTTATCGCCGTATAGAGATTGAGAAGGCGAGCGGCGCGGCGGTGGGCACTCGATCGCCGTAGGTTAGGTGGTGCCCGAAAGTTCGACCGGAACATTGTGATGAAAAAAGACCGTCCAGAAATTTACCAACTTGATGGATTAATAATTGCTCAAATTGCGATTTTTGGGCCTTCTTCTTCCACTGGTTCGGTGATTAATGATCCAGTGCTTCCTGATCGAAACACTGAAGGATAAATAAGGAGAGGTAATGTTTTGTAGATTGGAGCGATGCATTTTGCGTTATTGCAGTTGGATATTGTCATATCCTAAAAAACTTTGGAAAAACTAAATTTAAATATATTTAGCACCAAAATGTCAGTTCTCTATCATCCCCAGATTGAGTAGTAAGCAGAAAACAATATCATTATTATTGGTTTTTCCAAAATATCTCCGTTAGAAAAAGTTAATTGATAAATCAATAATCAAATTATCATTTAATTTGAGTAGATGGAATAGAAACAGCAGTTTGGACTTTGAACATAGCTGGCGCATTTTCTTAATTTTCATAAATAATTTATAAAAAAGCATTTGAAGGAACTCTGGTTTGCATTATCTTCAATTGTCAAATCAGTCTCATTTACAGATTCATCTTTGATCGCAAGCAATGTTTAAACTATTGTTAATTTAGAAAAGTTTCTGTTGTCCTTGGCCAAGGCGCCAATCTTGTCCTTTTTACTTCATCGAATTTTATCCACGATTATGAAACACACTGCTTGTAATGGAACTACGCCCATATAAGCGGTGCGGATAATTATCCGCAGGGTGGCGGTAAAAAATCATTAGTGGGCTCATTACTAGGCTTGCCATCTGAAACGGGTAAAGTCAATACTATTTACTGATTTATGTTTGAACTTTGTTTTTGACTTATTATTGAACTATTTTGTTGACTTATGTTTAAACTATGTTTTGAATTATTATTATTAAATTGTTTTTCAGAAAATTTCTTAATCATCTATCTTTAATTATCATTCATGTTTATAATGAATAATAATAACAGCAACGTGTAGTAAGTACTAAGTAAACTTTCTATTAGAGCGCATGTGCATTGCACACGCTACAAACCGGCCTTAAATTTATACTTGATAACTAATAATTACTGAAAAACGAATAAATTTGTTAATTACGAAACTATATTGTCTTCTTAATATTGTCTGTACGTCACTAAACTCTACTGGAAAACTAGTCGTACTAACGATAATAGTATTTTCCAGAAGTTCTTACTTAAGTTAAGTACTTCATTTACCACATATCAAGCAGGCCAAAATGAGCAGCTTTGTAAGCATCATTTCTGACGTTAAACGTCCGTTGCTGTTTTGTATTTCGATATGATGTTCGATTTTCTATAAAATTTTCTTATGTAAAAACCAGACAATTTCGGTCACTCCTGTAACACTTTAGTCAAAATTGCTCAAATATAACTAAATTTTGATAAAAATAGTTAAATTGTTAAACAATTTATTAAATATCCCCACAAATACGACTGTTGCAAAAAAATACAGGGTGTGAAAGAGGAACAAATTATTTATTGTGATTATTTTGGAAACTAACAGTTTTTCGCACAAGATAATGATTATCAAAATTGTAGTGCGTTAAATTTGCCGTGCCAGAAGATTGTGCGGCTTCCTTTAGACATCTAACCGTCACAGCTATCTAAAGTCGCAATCAATATCTCTGTTATGGACCAAGTGATTAATAGGACAATATGAAAAATGCCCGGGCAATATGAAAAATGCCCAAATCAATCGGGCAAGATGATTAAAATAATTGAAACTATTTCATTGCCCGGGCATTATTCATAATGCCCTGTATTTGTTGGGCAGGATGATTAAAACATGTTTCCTTTTATTAATTTTTTTATATCTGTATTTTTAAAATAATAAAATCAACTTGTATTCCTTTAGTATGTTCAATATATGTTACAAATGAACAAAACTTATATTTTGTCTTAATAAACCTTCAGATATACAGCGTGTTTCAGAAATAACGGCTAACCTTGAAGGAGCATATTCACCAAGGACAGAGAAGCAATTTTGGTCAAATAACCTATAGTCTATTTCAAAGTTTTATGTACTAACAAAATTGTATTGAAAAATTCGTCTAAGGCCGGCCCTGGTGAATAGCCGAACGCGCATGACTTGACTACGGTTGCAAAAGACCGTACAAACAATTAAAAATAGAGAGATTAGTACCTACCTAATCCAGAAATGTGATGCGGATTTACAAACGTGATTATTAAGCGTTATCGCCGAACAAAACAAAGCGACTCAACACAGCAACCTGCGTCTCGGCCGAACAAAGTTATGTCGCATTCTAGCCATAGAATTGCAATTCAATACTACACAAATCACTACACAAAGACACCAACATTAAGATTCCAAAATCCAAATGATTTTTATTGTTGATAAACCAACAAACAGCTGTTGGACCATGACCACGCTTGTATACGTTCATATCAACCTGGCGAATGTAGGTCATTGTCACGTTCAGCGAGAAAGGCCGCAGTGGAAGGGGAGACCGAGACCCCGCTGCGTTGATTTGTCACCAGTTGCAACACAACTGTAGTGGATTGTGGTCGATTGTCTTCCGCTGGTCAGGCACGGACTCCGTCTTTCTTCATTAATTTTCTCAATAATGCGTGAAGTTAGACCATACGTTATGTGACAAAACATGCTTATTACGTCCTTGGGCATATGCTCGTTCAAGGTTAGCCGTTATTTCTGAAACACCCTGTATAGAAAAAATCAAACTCTATACTCAAGCAATATGCGTATAATATGCGTATAATAATATAGATTACTATTGTTTGTGGCCGCCTTTACAGCAATCGTGGTCGGATTGAATTCGTCGTCGCTCTGACGACTTTGGTAGGGCGTCTACTACTTACTTACAACAACACTGCTTGTGATATTTATCAGATTGCCCAACACAATTTAGCAGTATTCATAGTACCCGGGCAATGTGATTATATATCATGCATCAATACAAATTTATTACATTGCCCAATCTTTCAGGGCAATATTCATAATGTCCGGGCATTATGAAAATTACCCGGATTAATCACTTGGACCATAACATCTCTACCAGAAAAACTAAGTTGTATTTTTTCTCACAAAAACTAAGTTGTACGTTTTTCTATCTAAATTTCATTCAAAATTTTGAATGAAATAGAAGGTTGTATATATATGTACTACTTTTATTTCTATAGCTAATCGTTTTCAAACTAAATGACTACCAGACCAACTTAGGTAAGAAGGTCAATGAGAAGAATTCAGTGCAAGTTGAAGAAACTCCACAACTTGAGAAATACGCATTTTTTCGAATTACATCTATTTTATTTTACTAAATTACTTAAATTCATTGGTTTAATCTTCAGCTGTCCTCAACCTGGCGAAAATTGAATTGACGAATGTCCCAAAACTGCAGAAAGCCTCTACAATATGTTCCCAACGGCCACCAGATTGAGAGTTTTTAGGCGTTCGTTAGGGGTGAGAAACCAGGGGGCAGCACGTGTGCGTTTACGCGCCTCGCACTCAGGCGGACGCACTTTTTTATGTTCTTATTCCGTGCCGATTATTGATTGAGGCGTATACCGAATACAGACATTACACACGGTATCGTATAAGCACCATAAGCCATACGGTATGGTGGCGTAGGATCGGTTCGGACGATCGCAGACGGATGAAATATGATCGCGTTGTCCGGTCGGGACGTTTATTTACTTAAGTATCCGCGGGGCCGGACTAATCTTGAAATTATGTGCCGGCCCCCCCGTCAGCATTCGAGCCCCGGGACGGACACTAGCGTGCGAGCACGCCATACCGACGGACCGGCGCGATTTATAAAAATGGGAATTTATGGGGCAATTTCGGGCGACAAGATACAATAAAAAAATCGCGAGAGAGAAGCGAAAGGGAAATGATGAACAAGATGAAAATGAATATGTACGTCGCGGATTGCTGGCGTGATAGCCGGGATTTTTTTGTCGCATTTTAGCTGCTTCGTACCGCAGCTACACCAGTTTTCCTGGAAGAACAATAGTTTGATGAAACGTGAAAGACTATGTGCTTATTTATCCTGTCTACTTATTCATAAACTTCATACTTGTATTGAATCGGATTCCTTTTTAAATTTTGTTTTTCCTTCTTTATTCTTGCTTTGCTGAATTTTAGTGAAATCCTTTGCATTCACTATACAGGGTCCTGCAACTCAGCTCCCGTCTTCTGTAGCTCACTTACTCATTAAGCTAAGAGGTTGATATTTTGCAGGCTTACCATGTACTTCAAGGTACAATTCAAGAAATTATTTTTTATTATACAGGGTGTTCCAAAAATGTGCAACGCCATGGTAATATATTTTTTTAAATTGCATACTATACATTTTTCTACACATTTGGAAGCCTTTTATGGTTGCCTACATATCACCAAAATTTTATTGAAATCAGTTGAGTGACCGCAGGGAAAAAAATAAAAACCAAAGAAAATTGATTTTGCATCGTGGGCTTTAAAAATCAATAAAGACCACAAAATGCACCTCGTTAATAAAATTTTGCGACGTGCTTATTAAGTTAGATGTAATAGTCTCGTTAACCAAGTGACATTGATCCAAATTATACAGGATGACCAAAATCGAGTGTCAAACTTGTCAAACTTCAAAGCGTGTTATTGTTCTTATTTTAAATTGGAACCCATAAATTTTTTTATGTGAAATGATACAGAATTAAAAAATCAACATTGTTTCTAAATACAACCCCATCACAATTCCCAATATTTTAAAAGTTATTCGCCAAAAACTCATTTTTCAACGTTTCCAACGGCAATTTTAGATAATAAATATCGTACGTGGCGTTGAAAAACAATTTATTTCATAAAAAATAATAGACGTATTTTAGATTTGAGTGTACTTAATTAAGTAGTTATTCAAATGCTAAATTTACTGCATAATTTACCTATAGCGGTAAGGACGGAAATGTGGCTATAGGTAAATTTTGCAGTAAAGTTAGCAATTGAATAACTACTTAATTAAGTACAGTAAAATCTAAAATGCCTCTCTGCGTTATATTTTATGTAATAAATTGTTTTTCAACGCCACGTACGATATTTATTACCTAAAATTGCTGTTGGAAACGTTGAAAAATGAGTTTTTGGCGAATAACTTTTAAAATATTGGGAATTGTGATGGGGTTGTATTCAGAAACAATATTTATTCTTTAATTCCGCATCGTTTCACATAAAAAAAATTATGGGTTCCAATTTAAAATAAGAACAATAGCGCGCTTTGAAGTTTGACAAGTTTGACACTCGATTTTGGTCACCCTGTATAATTTGGATCAATGTCACTTGGTTAACGAGACTATTACATCTTACTTAATAAGCACGTCGCAAAATTTTATTAACGAGGTGCATTTTGTGGTTTTTATTGATTTTTAAAGCCTACGACGCAAAATAATTTTTTTTTTGTTTTTATTTTTTTCCGCTGCGGTCACTCAACCGATTTCAATAAAATTTTGGTGATATGTAGGCAACCATAAAAGGCTTCCAAATGTGAAGAAAAATGTATAGCATGCAATTTAAAAAAATATATTACCATGGCGTTACAAATTTTTGGAACACGCTGTATAATAAAAAATAATTTCTTGAATTGTACCTTGAAGTACAGGGTAAGCCTGCAAAATGTCAAACTCGTAGCTTAATGAGTAAGTCAGCTACAGAAGACGGGAGCTTAGTTGCAGGACCCTGTATAAGCATATATAGTACTACTAAAACAATCTTATTTTTAGAACATTAGATATGATGTAATAATAATATAATATGAATATAATATAAATGTCACTTGATGATTGTTTTTAAGTTAGGACTGAATATGAGCCATATGTAGTATGATATAATCTATAAATGAAAATCGCTCTTAATAAAGAGTTTTGTGTGGTCACGAGGTTTCATGGCATAAGTCATAATTTTTATTTAACACACAGGCTAGTCGAAAGGCAAGAAATTACAAAATATTTTCAACAGTAATATCTTTAATATACAGGCTCTCGCATGACGAGCTTCCATTAGAAGTAGGTATATGGAGAACCAAATAAAATTGTGTTTTATTGTAGGGCATGTAACATAAAATTGATCTAAAATTTAATGAAGATTTCAAAAAAGCGATAAAATACAAGGTGTTCCATTTGTAATATAAAAGTTGACATCATTTCCGGTGTAACCGGAAGTAAACGAAAACTTAAAATATTTTAGTTGAGACGATCGTGTCCAACAATATAAGTTCAGAAATTTTCAATCTCTCATTTCATTTGGGTCTCCATATACTTCTAATGGCAACTCGTCGTGGGAGACCCTGTATAATAAATGAATATTTTACAGTTAAATTAAACATGTCTAACGCCGGTCCCACACGTTCAGTTTCACGTGACAGTTTGAACTGTTGAGTTGAAACTGTTCAGTTGAAACTTTAAACTGTAAAGCAGACACACTTACAGTTCAATACTTCAGTTTTTATGGATTCGAGAGAGCAGGATTTTGCCGGTCTCGGTTTACTTTGTGCTATTTTACTATTTAAGTAAAAAGTAAAAAATCGAAAAATCGTTAACAGTGGTGCGAGAAGTGACGAACTCAATCTTCTGACATCAGCTTTTTAAAAGAGTTGATTAAAGAACCAGCAGATTCCGCAATTATTTGCGCATGACGAAATAGTATACCAAAAGTTGGTTGCGCAGGATTCTCCCTGGAATAACAGGAAATATACAATATGACAACCGAAATAACTCCACACGAAAGATTAATTGCTATGGTCGAATCACTATTAGTAGAGCTCTGAGCGAGATAGACTACATCGTGTATTTCTTTATATCTGAGAGAGATATACTACGTTTTCAGCACTCTACTAATAGTAACTCGACTATACCTTGACTCTGGAAAGTATTGTAATCGTGCCAAAGAGAATTAGATTTTAGCGGAAATATGTGTTCTTGGGTCTCCTGAACATTTTTGACCAAGGTACCAAAAAATGGCTGTATGTGTGTGTGTGTGTGTGTGTGTATTCGTTTTTTGTGGTTACGATTCTGGAGAAACTACTAAAGGTATCGGGACGAAACTTCATATTTAGAAGTTTTCTGTTGCAAATGGTCCAAAGCAGCTGGAGATTTAGTCTTAGCATTTTTAAAAGATTTTGTAAATAAGTGGCTATTTCTGGAATTTCGTCGTAATAGTTAAATAATTCTTCAAAGTAGAGCAAATTCTGAATAATTTAGACTAAATTCTATTTCATCGACATCGCTCGTACTGCATTAAAACTAGCTAGCCAGGATTTGTCAGATAATGTGATTCTAATGACAGTAGGTAGTGTGCAACGCTGATGTTCTGACAATACCTACTGTCAATATAGCCAAAACATCTGCCTAGTTCGAGTAGTTTGATTTTAATGCAGATAGCCGATCTCCATCAAATAGAATATCATGCAGCTGAACTATAAATTTTATATATGGTATAATAATGTCATGTGCCTGGCCACATCAGATTTTTTTTGATATTCAATCAAGCCGATTCTGTAAAACAAGTTGCTAACTAACTGCATGAAAACTTCTTTCTTAACATTAAGAAATTTAACCGGGTTTCCAAGTGGTTACATAGCAACTTTTCTTATAGGATCGGCCTGAATAAAATGCATTCCAATCTAGTCATAATTGACTAATTAGTAACAGTACTAACTTATTTTACAATTATAACTTAATCTAACAAGCACCCATTACGTAATACTGCTTTTAGTTCGAACTAAAACTGTGCTTTCCCCACTAACTCACATTTACACTACCTCAAAAGGCTTATTTCTCTTGAGTCTGCTGATCAATCCGGTGTTGTCGTCAGAATATATGTGATGAGAAAGCCCTTCTCCGTGACTTCTTACAATTTTTTGTATTTCTTTGTGCACAGACTCCAGTTTGAGGTCCTGGTGGAGGTCAACACTCCTAACGTACCAAGGCGTTTGGACAATGGATTTTAATCCTTTATTTTGGAAGGTCTAGACAAATTTAATGTTACTTTTTTTGGTGCAATCCCAGAGTTGAGCACCATACCTCTACACGTTTTTCGAATTTGCTGGTACAGGAGAAGCTTACACAGAGCGAAGTATATTTTAAAAACGTGAGAAAACTATATGCTTACGTCTATTCCTATAAATGAAAGTTAATATTTACTTGGCTTGAAACATTTTCTTTCATTTAAGAAGTGTTATACTTTAAACAAATCACTTTATTCTCAACTTGAGTAAATATCTACTTACGGTATAGCAAATTAATCATTTGCTTGCATAGAAGCACATTGCTTTGAGTGAAGTATTTATTTTTCTGTGTTATATCTACTGATAGCGTGGAGTTTTTCCCAGCAGCCAATACATCTCTCTATATCGGACTCCTAGGTCCGCTCTTTTCTTTTTGAGATTGGCTTTCCAGTAAATAAATTTAAAAAATCGATCTTTATATGTTATAGTATCAGTGGCATTTTCATATGTAGGTAGCATTATTAAGAATTACGGGACAATTTTATTGAATAATTCTCTTGTTCCGTATAATAATCTCCACGTATAACATTTCCCTAAAAAAATCAAACCACTGAGTATTAAGTCTTTAGCATTGTCCATTGCATCGAAGGGGGAAATAGTGGAAGTCAATTTGGTGGGCGACTGAACTCTGAGTATTATTTGTTTTAAATGGAATAATCTCAAACAACCAATCGCGGAATTTGTTGCTTTGTTGTGAGCAAATGGTCAGCTAGTTTTGATTTTTCCTGTAGACAAACGACCGAATGGCCGAAGTTATTTGTAAATTGAAATGTCGCTTACAACCGGCAGCTGGTTTAGCTGCTTTGTATTTATATGTAATGATTTTGTTATTCTGTAAGTTTGTCATTGCCCGGAACTTATCATCAACCGCCAAATTAGCCAATCCGATTTGCGTAAAAATACTGTCTTCACCTTTAGGTGTTACTTCGACCAACACAAATAAAAAACTAGTCGCATTTGGGATATAGTTCTTGTATGGAAGTGGCTTTAATTTGTAATATTCCGTCACATCCGTTGAAGTTTTTGTGGAGAGCGAACGCGCTCTTGTTTGACGCTGCTCGTACATAAAAAGGTGTTGTCTGACGGTTCTCAATGCCGTAATGGTTTGTCGTATATGTCGAAAAAGGAAGGCGCCAGCATGACATTCCCGATATAGCCGAATAGGTGAATCTATTGGACCTTAGAGCCGGCGCGCATTTTTACGTGAAAGTTTCCGCTGCTGGGACGCATTTAAATGAATCGAATTACACAGCGCGTTAACCGGTTATAATTGAAAATTGTACCTGGCCGCCATGCAAATCTCCAAACTACCCAAGGGCGATGTACTCTTCATTTGGTGATATCCTGATGTATGCTATAGGATTTTATTTTATATACTATGACCGCGTAAAATATGGAAACATAACAAAACCTCAAGAACGGTTTGCTATTTTAAAAAATCCTCGAACACTTCGTCGATTTATAATTATGAAAATACACCTTATGATATCAAATGAATTCTTTTACCTTAAATTGCTTTTTACAGATGAAGTCATCGACATTTTTTAAATGACAACCCTATATTTGTTTAATGAATTTAAAAGATCTTCAAATGAAAATTTTCGAGACAACGACAATTGATGGTCATGAAATAATAGTGACAAAATCTCCGGAACGGCTCGACCGAAAAATAGCGAACTTTTGGAGTTAAGTATTTTGCAACCATGTGACGTCACTGGCGTTATTATCGTTGATGCAACGTGTTGATACAACTTTTATTACTTAGGTCTAAAAACTAACAAAGGAAAGATTGATTACAAAACATTATTACAGGTTAATAATATGGTGGACCCTGGATTTGAACCAGGGACCTTTGCGTTTCTAGCACAATGCTCTCCCATCTGAACTACTGAAAATTTTAATTTTTATTATATATATTTTTTTTATTTACCTCCCACCGGTATGTCAGCATACTATTAACCTATAATATTACTTTGGCAAGATGTCGTTAAACCTTTTCAGTTACAAAACATTATTACATTTTATACTGCAACTACTCTAGTTGTTTATGAGGATTCTCAACCATTGACAAGTACACAGTGTTTTAAATTTGATCGGTTTATTTTTTGTTGTTATTTTTTGTTATCAATTTTTTCGTTGTTAATTTTTAGACCTATGTAGTAAAGGTTTTTGTTAATTTCTAGATGTTTTTGATATAATATTGTAACAACCGTAGTAACATTAATAAGCAATGGAAGACAGAAACAGAAAATGTCAAAATATACCGGATGTTCTATTTCAAATTCAAAAGTTGAGGTTATATCTATAAACTGTAAACGTTGGATCATCGATTATAACGCCAGTTATGACTTCATGTGGTTCCAAAATACTTAATTCCAAAATTTCGTCAAATTCGGTCGAGCCGTTCCTGACATTTTGTCACTTTCATTTTATAACCTTCAATTGTGTTTTTTTCCAAAGTTTTCTTATGTAAAGGCATAAAACTATTATGCTACCATTAAGACAATTAAAAGATCTCTCAAATTCATTAAAAAAATATAGTGTTGTCATTTAAAAAATCTGATGTGGCCAGGCACATGACTTTATCATACAATATATAAAATTAATAGTTTAGCTGCATGAGAATCTATTTTATTGAGATAACTCGTAGGTATTGTCAAAGCATCAGCACTTGACACTACCTACACTACGTCATTAGAATAATAGTTATTTATGTCACAAGTGCCGAAAGTACGGAATAGCGCGGCGACCGGTGATGCGGCGCGTCACCGAAGGCGAAGCGTCGCCGTCGCATGTGAGCGAGTCGCGCTATGTAGTTTTCGGCAGGAGTGACATCAACGTTTGTGTTGCTTTTTGAGAAATACGTGAAATACTTACAAAAACTTAAAAATGGTTATATTTCTGGATAGGAAAAGTTAGGTTGATACCACTTCTACGAAACGTCAAGTTTAAAAAGCTAAATCAAATTCTGACAGATTTATATTCGTTCATGACACTGTAGATGTCACATCCGTACCAACATACTAAAACGTAACTATACTCATCGCTATACTTTATTTACAATTTTCTCAATTATCGTTTTTACAATTAGATAACAACGGGTTGATATTTCTTATCAACAAACAATCAAATTGGCGATCTTATTTTATTTGAATTTTGTATTTTCTACTTTGGCGCAGTAGAGCGGCAACGTTCCATAGCGGTTCTCCAACCTCTGATGAAATCAGCTGTTTTCGAGTGTGACAGCCATAGACATTTCTGTGGTGACAGCACAAAAAAATATTTGTCAAATCCAGGCTACTTTGAAGTTTCATATCAATGCAGATGCGACCGATCTCGATCAAATAGAATTTGCTCTTAAAGCTAAACTATTAATTTTACCAAAAAATATCATAGGCATAAATTATTCAAAATTTCCTCTACTTTAATTTATTATTTAAAAAAAAGTCGAAATTACAGAAATGGCGGCTCATTTGCAAAATCTTTCAAAAAGGCTTATAATAAACTACCAGTTCCTTTGGACCCCTTTCAACCAAAAGCTTTTCAGCTCTAAGTTTGGTAACAAAACTTCTAAATATGAACTTTCGTTCCGATACCTTTAGTAGTTTCTCCGGAATCGTCGTCACAAAAATCGTTTACACACACACACACACACGCACACACACACAGACACACACATACACAGACATTTTTTTGTACCTTGGTCAAAAATGTTCAGGGGACCCAAAAATACCTATTTCCGCTAAAAACTCGATTTTTTTTTTGGCATGATTACAATACTTTATTATACTGCGTATGATAAAGTAAAAATGTCGATGACGTGATCTGTTAAAAACAATTGAAGGTAAAAAAATTAATTTAATATATTAAGGTGTATTTTGATAATTATAAATCGACGTGTTCGAGGATTTTTTAAAATAGCAAACCGTTCTTAAGATTTTGTCATGCTTCCATACTTTACCCGCTCACTGTAGAAGGTTCAAGTTTATTTTCAGAAAAATATAAAATGCATAAAAGATCCATGAATTATTATAACGTGCAGCCGGGCATAATATGTTCAGTTGGAACTTTTAACAGATATAAATGATGAACACGATTTAGTAGAAACTTTGAGGTCTCTTAGAAAAGCACAGTCGCATAGATAGTGCAAAAAAAAACAAAAATCTTAAAAGTCCTTATTTTGCAAAAGATGTTTATTCCACACTGTGAGCCTAGAAAGGCGGTACAAATTTTCATTTACTCGTATTTCAAATAATATTCAGTCAGTTAAAATATTTATTTGAGAAACTAATATTAATATTAGTAACTTAACTTGTGTTGATTTTTTGCCTATTTTATTCTAATAAACTGAAACGGTGTGTTTTTTGGGTTGACAAGGCTAGGTGCTCGGATTGAAAAGCACAACAGTAGTTTGTAGACTTTTTTATTAGGTTCAATATTTCGCTGCCTATTATCAGCTTCTTCGGGAACTAAAAAAATAATATTTAAAACATGCCATAAAAAAGTTGCATCAAACAATTTTGGTTATGTGGTGCGAAGTTCCAAAAACTCCCTAATTGTAATTTTGTGTAACCTCATTCGATAAGGACCATCAAGAGATAGGGTAACTATACAATGCGTCATCACATATCACATCCACTCAACTTCCTCCTTCATACTACAACAACCTATCCACCCAAAAATGTTTGCCCTCCCGGCTTCTCGGCCACATTGTCCCCGAAAACCGTGTATTTACGGTATTTATCAGAGTTAGGACGTGACAATAGTGATTAGTGCGGCGGCGTTCGTCCGCGCGCCTCGCCATACAATACCCGCGCGCCCGCCATAGATTTATGATGGCGTAAATCTCGTTCACGGGACGTAGCCGAGTGACAATATCGTCGCCGAAGGCGCCTCCGCCCCCGCGATGACTTGCGTTTTGCGGACACGGCCAATTCCCAGCGTCGACACTCGGGGACCGCGGTGATAGATGGAGCCACTGTTTTATAACCCTCGCGTATTAAATCCGGACCCGGAATGCCAATGCTACTGTCGTCGGTTGGTCGTTTGGACCGCCGCCGACGCGCTCTCCCGACGTCGTCTCCGGGACGCGATGATACGCGTTTCAATTGTTATTCACAATCCATTTTGTGATATTTAAAAAAAGCGCCAGGACCCGGACCCGTCGGTTGCATTCCGGTCTAAACACTCGACGATGACGGTACGGTTTCGAGTGGGAATACGGGAGGACCCTACTGTACTGCGCGGTCCCCCGAGTGGCTTTCGATTTTTTATTATTTCCCTTCAATCACCCTTTCTGGATGACGTTCATTACGGTAATTTTATGTATGGTGCTGTGCCGTGTTTGCTGTCTGGGTGGCTTTGTAAGCGTTTTATATAATAGATCGCTCTGTTTGAATGATGAAGTGTCTACAAAATATGATTAGGGAATCCAATTAAATTGTTTCATTCATATGATCCAAATTGCTGGTTGTCTAATGCCTATACATGAAGACAACATTACCTTGTTGGTGTACCTTGATTGGATTACAGTGGAATCAGAATACGAGGGCAGAATTTTTTTAATTTGATGTATGGTAGGAGAAAATACTGTTAAGGATACTTCTTCTTTTCTTTCCTGGGAGATGGTTGTTCGATTGCATTCAGAAATTCAATACTAGGTGTAATCAGAAAATGGCGCCACATGTAAAGAAAAATGCAACGAAAAATGCAGTCGAGAGTATAGAAGATTAGAACATCACAACGCCACTAAATTTACTGAGCACCAATCGATCCAATAATTTAAAAAAAATTCTGATGTGGCCAGGCACATGACTTTATCATACAATATATAAAATGAATAGTTTAGCTGCACTGGAATCTATTTGATTGAGATCAGTCGTGTCTGCATTAAAATAAAACTAGTTAGCCAGGGTTTGACCGATCTATTGATACTATTGACAGTAGGTATTATGCATCAGCATTTGACACTACCTACTGTCATTAGACTGAAAACATTTGTCAAATCCTGGCTAACTAGTATGTGTATCAAGCAGATGCGGCCGATCTCAATCAAATAGAAGTCGCTCTTGCAGCTAAACTATTAATTTTACCAAAAAATGTCATAGGCATAAATTATTCAGAATTTCCTCTACTTTAATTTATTACTTAACTATTTTGACGAAATTACGGAAATGGCGGCTCATTTACAAAATCCTTGAAAAATATTTAGCGGAAACATCCAGTTCCTTTGGACCTTTTTCAACCAAAAGCTTTTCAGCTCAAAGTTCGGTCATGATACTTCTAAATATGAAGTTTCGTCCCGATACGTTTCGTAGTTTCTCCGGAATCGTGACCACAAAAAACCGGTACTCACAGATACATACACACACACACAGACATTTGTATCTTGGTCAAAAATGTTCAGGGGACCCAAGAAGACCTATTTCCACTGAAATCTCTTTTTTTTTGGCACGATTACAATACTTTATCATACTGCGTATGATAAAGTAACAAAAATAAAGAATACTTTGTCAGCCAAGCACCAACTCCAGAATATCATGTACTGCAGCTAGATCCAACGGACTAATATTCCACGATTTCTTCCTTGCTCTTCACAATGTTCACTAACGATAAATCGGCATAAAATTGAGTGTCGTTTGAGGGCGGCCTATTGAGGAAAAGACAGCAAACTAACAACAACAAAAAAACAGCGAAACAATGGATGCCAGCCAACAGTCAGAAAGGAAATAGCGAGACACCAAAAGAAAGCAAGAAGCCGAAAAATCTGTCAAATGACCACCATTTTCCCAGAGGAAAATGTACATTGAGCTTCACGAGACTTAGCAAACCAGTAGTTGACTTGGTTACCAGTAGATTGCAAAAGAAATGTTGGTCGACAGAAGCGTCGTTGGTATGACGAACTGTGGAAGGAAGTTTTATGGGTGTTACGTGGAAACTATTGGCTCAAACGAGAATAGAATGGAGATCTGAGGGGATACCTTTGCCCAGCAGTAGGATGATGGGCTTGTGTAAAAGTAAGTATGAATGAGTGAAAATATCCATCTTAGAAAAAGGAAGTCAAAAGTCCACTAAGTTGGTGCCTGGTACAACCAAACAGCTAAACGATTCAAAGGGTATTAGGTTCGCTAATTGCTCATAGGGGATGCCACTACCATGCAATGCAAACACTAACCGCAAAAAATGCAGAAGAACAAAACGACAATTTTCACAATAATAACACTATATAATTATATCCTGGGAAATCCGCATCCAGGTTACTTAAGCATGGTATTGGATACCATCTCGTCATCTGTCAATATCATCACTTTACGCAAATCCTTTTGACGAGGCATTTCCATTTTCAATTTCACAGCACCCTCCATCTGTCAATTAACCAAACCTTCCGTTTTTAGGCCATAGGTCTCAATGGATAGCGCCCAGCGTGATATATGCCTTCCGTTTGACATTAACTGGGATTCTCGGTTGATGCAAGTTGTAAATTTTTGTAAAGGTCATGAGTAAAGATTACCACACCTGGCTGCCTGTTATTGTCCGCAGACATCCTTTAACCAGCCTGTGCAGTGAATCGCCCGAACTCTTTAATCAGTTAAAAGCGCTATCTCACCTCAACGTATGTCTTCAGCTTCCTTCGCCATTCAAGTCTTCATAGTGGCTTGGAGATCTGTTTTCAGTCTTTGTGGTTAATGAAATGCGCTGCGCCACTCTATCGTTACTGATAAGGAGACAGTAGAGGTTTCAGAAGTATGCTCAAATCTCGCATCGTATTTAGTATCAGGCTATGTATCAGTCTAACGCCCGTCTGCTCAAGATATGGGTAGCAGTTTGCAAACGACACCCACGCAGATTAATGCTCTTAATCATTACCTTCTACGTTGACTCCCATCCGACAAAAACTTCTTAAATATGACCTTTGACCGTAGATATCTGGTCGCGTAGGTCTGACAGATGTTGGCATGGAAGCTTTTTTCAGTTAGGAAATCAGTTTCAATCTTAACCTGCAAGATGGGGTACTGATAGATATATCTGGTGTTTGATTTAGTGTCACACATCTTCCCCATCACATTAGTACTGCCTAGGTCTTGATAGAATCAACCTTATTTTGGATAGTATTTATTACTTAAAGTCTATCCACTGAACTAGGTGAAACATAGTAAGTATATTCTTAATTCCCAACTTTCCCGGATAACACGTAAACCCCCTCCCCGTTCCCAAGAAAGAAGCAAAACGTACAACAGCTAGACGATATCACCAGACTTGCTGGAAATTTAGCATAATCGTCCTAGAGACTGTACTTCTCGGCCGATAAAGTTCAAACAAAAACATCGACCGGGCGGGCGCACCAGTCTGCTTGATATGCGCGAATGTTTTCGCCTTTTTGTCCGTTTTTCCGGCGTCCCGGGCCGTACGAGCCCGGGTTTCGCTCGCCCGCGACCGTTATTATGTGTTCTGCCGTTGTTGTCGAGGCAAGAGGGAGGTAAAATAATTGTGGCGCATTTAAATTCCGAATGCAATAGACCGTCACGAGATGGCCTCCGCCTTCGCTAGTCGGCGGCGAGTAAGAAGTCCGCCCCACCCACCCCCCCTACATGCTAAATCTCTAATATATAGTTGGAAAGAAATTTGCATGCAAATCTGTCACACGCTAAGCTGGAATCGGTATGGAAAAGTTCTATCATCCGATCGTCTGAATAATAATCACGTGACGAGGAGAGAACGCATCGTGTCGTTCGCGGCCAATAGAGAGGGGTGGTATTTGGTAAGCTGGAATTGTGTTGCTTTTGAGTTAGGTGGAGGAAATTTGAAGACGAGAAAATAGTTAACGATGATTTGGATTCCAGAAAGCTGCATTGTGTTAAAGCGAAGAGTATTTCTTCATATTTAATCACTGATTTCTTCAAATGGAAATCTCGGCTACTTGTTTATTATTGATTAAGATTTTACTCTGACGATAGGAGTAAACAAAATTCGATTTATCTTATAAAATCTTTTGTACATTTCAAAATTCCTTCATTCATGGTTAATATAATGCTTGGATGGATTGGTAAAGTACGTCACTAGTCCAACAAGTCATTCAGTTTTGGAATAAAAGAATAAAAGAATACGCAACCTCGAAGTGGGATAGAATACGCAACCTCGAAGTGGGATGCAGTGTAGATTACACGTGTGTTATCATTTTGTTTCTCTGATCATTTTAGAACAAATGTTTTTTTTCTTCTTATTAATGCATGAATAATCCAACATCCTTAAAAAATGCAACGAAATATGTAAGAATAACACGTTTTTAACATTTATAAAGCAGTGATGATGACAATGAATGTAAGACGATCATTCATTAATGATCACATTTACGGTGTTTTTTCACAAATTTAAAAACCCGCCACCACAAATATTTTTTGGTGGCGGGTTTTTAAACTATGGCCCTGCTGAAGATATTTTTTCTGACTAGCTCTAAATTAAAAAAAATACGCCAACGACCTGGACTTGAACCAGGTGCCTTGTTTTGCCGGTACAATGCACTACCAAATGTGCTTGATAAATTCAGGCCGTTGCTGTAACTTAAAATTTAATTTATATAACATCTGTTTTTTATTAATATTTTCTTTTTGTTCCTTGAATTAGACCATCATCTATCATCTATAGTTTTTACTCCGTTTGGGCTATAATCTCATTGCTCACAATGATTCTGTCATTGATATGGCAGATTTCAGGGAGCCATTTAAAAAAAATTAAGCACTTTCCAAGTAATATCTTAGTACTTAATTTATTTATTTCCGTACTTTCATAGTATATTATTTGACGCGCTCACTTGTTTATACACTCGCCTACGGCTCGTTTATAAGCTTCATACTAGCGATTTATATTCGTTATGTGCATATCAAATACAGCGTTACATCAACGACAAATAAATTCCAATTTATATCAGATATTTTAAATGCATTAATGGTGGCGATGCGAACTTTCAATCAACTGTCAACCACGTAAGTGTTGACAGTAGCATCATAATCATCGGCACGTATAATTATAAGGAATATAGATGCTTATTATATGTGATTATATACCGGGTGGTCGTTTTAACTTGAGACTCCTCAATATCCCGAGAAATATGCATGATACGACAAAAGTGTCTTGAATAAACTTGTAGGACTCAAATGGGGAAATGAGATGACGATAACAGTTTCATTGCATATGGCGCTGATAAAAAATTTGGGTATTCTTATTTAAGAAAAATGAAGTTAGCCTCATTTTCACCGATTGCAGCGCCATCTGCAATGATACTGATACGATCATCTCATTTCCCCCTTTGAGTCCTACAAGTTTATGTAACACTTTTGACACTTTTGTCGTACCATGCATGTTTCTCGTGATATTTAGAAGTCTCAATTTAAAAGGACCACTCTGTATATATGATTATATATATGCTGATTATAGTCATAGATGCGTATATAATGAAGAAATTATATAGTATGAGTCGTAGTATTTACCAAATTTCTCGAATTAGATATTTTACGTTTATTTATTGAATTGTTATTATGATATTGACGGCAATTGATGATATTATATGAGATTCGACTTAAAAATAAATAATAATGATAATAATAATATTAAATTATGAAAGCAACTAAGAACAAATTAATAGAATCTCCTACGCCAATGTTTCGTCAATGTTTATTCAAATAAAAAATTTCCATAGCGGTTTTCGGAATTTTATTGGGCTCTCAGGGTTGTCGCGCGCGGTTTGTATACTTTCTAGATGTTATAGGACCTTGTGTTTGTAGAATTGTTTGTAGTGAATTTAAGAAGCGTTTCTTTTTATTTATTAGTTTTTTAGTATTTATGTAGTTGCCGCTAAACAGACACATAAATTACGTTTGGGTTTCGAAAACACTGAAGGAAAACTCCATGTTAGCATCTTTTCAGTATTTGTTTTATTTTTGGATTTTTTTGTTCTTTGCTAATTTTTGGTTCATAATGAATATCTTCCTTCATCTGGTACATACTCGTTTTTTTGTTCTTTTCAACATCCCTTGTGCTACTGTAAAGTAACGAAACAGATTTTAGAGGTAGTATCAGAATAAAACTAATGTGAAACGTACGTGAGTTGCCCTCTATGTGTTTTGCTCATTTGTATTATTAACTCGCATATTATACGCTAGAAATGAAGCTGTTGAGCAAATACACATTCTTACTTGTTTTACATTATTGTATAGGAGGGTTTCAAAATACACGTCTCTGTAAGATATTAGGTACAACAGTGCGCTCAAAAGTAACTAAAAATTTCTTCTGGACTCTAATTACAAATTCCTCCACTCAAATTTGATATAAACTCCATAAATGTCAGGCGTTAGGATTGTTTTTGCGGAAATCTAACCCCGTAATGAAAACGTAACCGGGATGATTCGACAAATCATATTTTCTCCGTGAACCGGAAGAGAGGGATGGGTACCTATCGCGAATGCCCCACCGCGTACCATTACCGTTTGGGTGGAAGCGCCTCGCTCGCCGATATTGCGGAGGAATCCATCAATCTTATAATTAATTCCATTCGTTTAATTCTTTTGAAGATGACGTTAATTCAAGTCTCCTCCGGGCCGCGCGTAATGGATTCCGGGGGCAAACTCTCTCGCCTCTCTCTCCCAGCCTCTCTCTTCATCTCTCTCGCACTCTCATCCTTTTGTCGGTCGCGGTTGGTGATTTATTCGTTTACGTACCTCTTGCACTCCTCCTTCCTTCATTTCTTGCACTTTTCTTGTTTTTCTCGTTCCTGCGATTTTTTTTATTTGTGTATTTCGCGAAATTGATGGGTTCTTTGTGAGAGCACGCCATCTCTCGGTTGCTGGGCGAACTGGTCGTCTCTTGGTCGGCTCGTCCTCTGATTAGGCTAATTCAAGGCAAATAAACGTGTGCGAGTTTAATTTTCTTTAATCAAAAAATGCAAATCCTGGCGGGTGCCTGTGTGCTCTTCTCTGCCGTATTCTGATTCAATTAAACTGGTCGGGCTCTGTCGGCCAGCTCGAAAGACCGACGTGCTAAGGAGCTCCCGCAGCATAAACACCAGTGGCGTGCTGGCTTGGGTGTCATAAGTCGAAAGTAAAGGCACAGGTGTTGTTTTACTGATTTTCAAAGACAGTAAAATTTTATTGTTTTTATTTTGTCGACTAATTTTGATTCTATTTCATTTATGAGGTGACCAACCTCCCTTCTTCCGGGAGGACAGTCATTCTTTTTATAAGCCTTGTCCTCGTCCTCTTTATGAATACTTTCTGGAAAACCTGTAGTCGATGTAAATAATTCGATGCGTGGAAACCAAATAATTAATCTTTATAAAAGCTACAGGTGTATGTAAGTACCACATTTTTACTTTTTATCAAATCCTTAATGTTCCAGTAGTTCGTTTGTAATTTGTAGTTCTACGAACTACAAAGATTACAAATTAAAAACAAATACTTATCAACCAATGCAAAAAAAACGAAGACTCAACATAAGCAATATCATTACAATAATAAAAAGTAAGTAAATCAATTGATTAGTAACGAAATTACAAATATGTTAACATGATTTCTTTTGCTGCTTGATTTTGAATGTCATTTTTAGCCGTTTATTTCAAGTTAGAATCGCTTAAAATAAAAAAACAGAATCTAATCCATACGAGATTTCTTACTCAAAATAGCAATACCTTCCTCAAAATGTCAGAAAAGTAAACAGAAAAACGTTTGAGATGAACAAAAGAAGATATTTGTTTCATCATTTTTTATTTAAATTATTTTTTGCATTGGTACATAATTCGTAAATAAAATTAAATAATGTATTTAGAACTTCTTATTATAAAGAGTTATTGTTTATGCTTTTAAAATAACCGTACTTTACTCTTAGGTGTTTTGCATAGTTTTTGTAACACCCGGTACATGAGAGCAGATACCTAAATTCTAATATTTGCATTTTAGGTTTAAGACAATTCAAGGATTTTGTAAATGTGCCGCCATTTCTGTATATTCGTCAAAAAGGTTAAATAATAAATTAAAGTAGAGGAAATTTTGTATAATTTATGTCTATGAAATTTTTTGGTAAAAGTAATAGTTTATTTATAGGAGCAAATTCTATTTGATCGAGATCGTGTGTGCATTAATATAAAGTTAGCCAGGAGTTGACAGATACTTTTATTCTAATGACAGTAGGTAGTGTCAAATGCTGATTTTTTGACAATACCTACTGTCAATATCTATCTCGTTTTATTTTAATGCAGACACGCTCGATCTCGATCAAATAGAATCTCAGGCAGCTAAACTATTAGTACAAATTAGTCATACTATTGTATGATAAAGTCATATGCCTGGCCACATAAGATTTTTTGAGTAAAACTTATTCTGAGTAAAACTTTTTGTATGAACCGAATTGTTCATCCTGCGAAATACCAAACAATTCGAAAAACTAAGAAATAACGCAATAAATACCCATAACAACAATAACAGTAAAAAAATTTAAGAAAAGCTAATTAATAATAACAATAATTTGAATAAACAAATGTAGGAGTCATAAAAAATAACATATGAAGTTGTTTAGAGATTTGTTTTCTACAGGTAAATGGCATTTTGGGTAAAAAAAAATGAGCCGTTTAAAATACAGTTTTGTTCTTATTCAAATCGCTATAATTTTTTTAAAAACAAAGGAGACAATTATGTTCGTCTCAAACTTATGGTGTGACATTTACTACCTTGAAAAAAAAACAGTTTTTACGAAAACAAATGGGACATACTGTATAAATATACAGGTTGAATAGTAGTGCTCGATATTACTTTTATATTAAAAGATTGTTTATTTTCTACACGTACTTTATTCAAAAAGAATACTTCACTTTTGGTAAATATATTTTCTTGGGCCACATATTATACAAGGTGTTTCTTAATAACATGCTGATATTTACGGAAGTTATTTTTGGGTCCGTTTTGAGGAAAACAATTCATATGAACATATCTCCTAAAGGCATTAATTTTTTAACTACAGGGTGCTAAACTTTTAAGAAAAAATTCTTCTTAGTGATAACTTTGGTATGACTCTAGTAAGAAAATGTGTTTAGATTACTGTAATTTTATAATTTTGCCGTTTAAAAATTCTTCTCTTAAATACATTTTTGTTTAAAGTTGTATTTTATTTAATTTGTTTTTCTCGTAAGAGAATTAGAGATTCAAATGAATGAACTTTATTTTTATGCGAAAGCGGTACGTAAAAAAAAACAACAGATTTGGTAAGAGAGGAATGACGATTTAAAAAATTATTTTTTCTTTAAGAAAAACCAGTGTCTTATCACTTTTCTCTTTGAAATGATTCAGTACAAACCCCGCACGAACGCCACTGGCAAAAATAACAAAATATGTTGTATAGCAGAGAATGCCTTTAGATGCATAGAAGATGCATACTACGTTTCACAAAAATATCTAGAGTCGTACCAAAGTTATCACAAAAAAGATTTTTTTAACTTATCACCCTGTAGTTCAAAACTTAAGACGTTTAGGATATATGTTCATATGAGTTTCTTTCCTTAAATTGGACTCAAGAATAACCTCCCTAAATATTAGCATGTTATTAAGAATCAGCCTATATAGGTAAGCAGTGGAATCTATTTTAGCGTATTTAGAGTAGTTCGTTATAAAACTATGACATTTTTCGTCTTCAGCCACGATCATTCGACCAAATGGTGAGCACGAAAACTAACCGTTTGACAAGAAGTGTGTATGAGACTCGACTAAAATAAAAACCGATAACGAATACCGAAAACGAGTAAGAGTTTGAGAAAAGACTTGAAAATTGCCAAAAAGGGTAATACTAATTAATATCTATTTAGTATGCTATGTTAAAAAACAGATCTTTTCACTACAAAACACTGTTGGCTATAAAGCAGTACCCTAACTTAAAAACATATCACCCAGAAAATCTTTTGCAAATACCATACAAAACACATGATTCATCATGACTTCGGATATTTTAAATTTCAATTGAATGAAGACCCCCAACGTAATCGTTAGTATACGCCACTGCTAATCGCAGCCGCCTCCTCGAAAGAAACGGCGACTGGGGAGGACGACGGCCGGGGGGCGGTCGCTGTTTATTTTTTCGCGAAAATTGGATTCATTAACGTATCTCTGGGCTTTTGACGCGGCACCAATTAAAAAACGGTGACGTACCGACAGCGCTGAGGGGAAGAAGAGACCGGCCCGAGACAAGCGAACATCACCTCGGTGTAAACAATGTCGATTCCATGGAAATTTTCGTAAATAAAACCGGAGGGCCGAGGGGTTGTTAATTTTTTAATGCCGCGCGTTGGAAAATGTCGAGAAAAGGTCCTCGAGGTGAATTATATTTTGGTTACGTTAAAAAATACGAAAAGAATACCTAAGATACCTAAGATGGAAATATTTGTTCATTACTGTAATGGTATAGAATAAATATAATAAAACAGTAACTAAGTTTTACGATATGAAAACTTATTTTGTATCTCTTCTAGAAGGAACATCTTGCTGGACATTCCTATGAATTTTGTGTAAGAAAAATGGAAAAAATAAGTATGTCTACTAGTTTCGTAATTATAAAATGAACGTTTTGTCTTTTAAGTCACTTTTATTCTTCATAATAGCTTCTGGATTGTCGTAAACGTAAAATGCAAATATTAGAATGTAAAACACTAAAACACAAAGACTATGAAAAGGATTAAGAGTAAAGTACCTTGCAAAAATTCAAAACAAAATTATTTAAAGAAAGAATCTAGAAATATTTGAGGTCACCAGTGTCTGGATTGTCTTAAACCTAAAATGGAAATGTTAGAATGTAAGTATTTATTCGCATGTACCGGGTGTTACCAAAATTATGAAAATAATGAAGAGTAAAGTACCTTCATGTGGAAAGCTATACAAAAAAATTATTTGAAAGAAGTATTTAAAAATATTAGTGTCTTTAAATGCAAAATTATAATCACCTTATCCGTTGCATATACTGCGTGTTAATATGAAAATGACATGAGAGTAAGAGTACATCTTCAACGTTATGCAAAAATATTATTTGAAAAAGTATCGCAAAATATGAGAAGGCATTAAATATCATGTTCATGCAACTACGCAGGTGATTATAGTTTCGTATTTAATCCCTTCTAATATTTCTGAACACTTGTTTAAAATAAAATTTTTGCATAGCTTTTAAGATAAATATACAATTTTGTTTTTAAGTTTGACGTTTAATTACATTCTCTAATTTGCGTTTTAAGCTTAAGAGTTAAGACAATCCAGAAACTTTTATGAAGAATAAAGTTTTCTGGCAATGAACTCATAACCTTGTGAGCTTATTCATGACTGTTGATATCTTTATATGTTCTAATTGTAAACTCTAGAACTCATTTGGGTTCTCATTTAAGTCATTGGATCTCGAAACGACAGCAATATATCTTAAAAATTGTTGATATACATAATTTCGGAGTTGATTTAACTACACGTAGTTGAAAATAGTTGATATCCGAAACGGCGAAAATTTTCACCAGCCACGGCGCGGCGGTTTGAAATGAAAATTAACACCAGAAATAACATTTGTTGGTGTTAATACGAACTCCGTGTAGAGCGAAAAATTTCCAAAATTGTACAATTTATTCCGTAATGTGAAAAATTGCCCCTCTTGGCAACAACAGTACGTCATAACGTCGCCACCAAGCCGGTCGCTTCGCAGTGGCTTCGCAATTCGGCCGCGGGACTTGTGTTGTAGGTTAGGAGTAAGCTTAAGTATTAAAGGATATTGGGAAACAACAGGCTTCTAAAACTGCTTCTAATTAATCTTGACTTTGTTTATTACGTTCAATATTTCGCAACACATTTGTTGCTTCATCAGGAACTAAAAAGTAACTTCGAGTTAGGAACAAACAGCAACGTAACAGATTCAATACGATATTACCTCAATAACAGTCAACAAGACATTAATCTAACATTGGTACATCGGTGAAACAGCGTAACACCAGCCACAACGAAAACGGAAAAAAAGGAAAGCAACACGGGCACCAGCTCTAAATTTATGACGGAACAATCACCACGAAGGTAGTAATAAGCAATAACTGTAAGAAACAGAAAAAAAAAATCAAAATACATAACCACAATCTCTCCAGACAATATTAATTGTAGGAAAACAAGGTTACCTCTCCAAAACGACTTTAACAATTCCAAGCTTCAAACAAACGCCAAACTCGGGTAACTCAACAATAACAATCAAAGCGCAAAACGAATTTTCGTAAACCAAAACACAGCGTGCATCTGACAGTCGACAGGAAAGACGGCATTATAATGAATACAGCTGTAGAACGTATAGCGCCAAACGACAACTCCACACACTAAACCAACACATACACTGTTGAAACACGCACTTTTGTGACCTAGAAAACTACGTCACTCAAGTTTCCCAGACACAGCGTAGATTCGGTAGATTCATTTATCATTCCTCTGTGGTCGTAGTCGAGGTTTAGGAGATAAGTGTATATTGCGCTTAGGTCCTCCGTGTCTGATCGCATATTCATTGCAGTTCTAGTCGCCTTGATACCAATCATTTCAAAAAATAATCGTTCTCGGAGATTGCGCTTTCTATATAACACCCTGCTATCGTCAAAATTGATGTTATGGCCCGTACTGGTCGCATGTTGGGCGAGTGCACTGGTTTGTTTGCCATTTCTGATGTCAGCCTTGTGCTGCTTTAATCTCGTCTTAAGGGCTGTTCCACAATGAATCGCAACGGAGTCGTAAGTCGCTGACGGATGTCGGAAGTCGTAAAAACATAACAACTGATAACAACACACAGTCCACATCCAAACGGATTGTCGCTATAATGTCGCCCGAACTATGCCCCGCCCCTTGTCAGATAATATCGTACCTTTTGATATGATGTGTTACGTATAGGTTAATCGGTGGGTGATACTACCACAGCAGAAGGTGTAATGTGTATAGTATCATTGTCATTGTAGAATGCGATATGACATTTTGAATTTTTTGAAGTTTCAATTGTATGTTGTGCAAGTCAATTACGATGAACTCAAAAACAGATATAGATGAGTTTCTGATAAGCGCCGTGCAAGAAAGAGTAATTTTATACGACAAAAGGCATAAGCAGTATAAGAATACCCACTTAAAAAAAGATGCCTGGAGAGAGATCAGTGATCTAATCGCCCAAGCGCTAAATATTTTATTAACAGGTAATATATATCGTTATAATCCCGTTAAAACTTTACAATTTATTTCTTTTAGGTGAAGAGGTAGAAAGGCGGTGGAGCACTTTACGCGACATGTTTGTGCGTGAGCTGAGAAACCAAAAAATGCCACCTTCAGGGTCTGGTCGAAGTAGCCGCCGGGAATGGGGGCTCTATAGAGCAATGCTTTTTTTAGTACCGCATGTTGCTCATAGACGGTTAGGGAATTCTGAAATTTATCCTTTATTTGTATTTATTTAATTGTACCTTTTTCTATATAATTTCCTTCTATTTCATGTATCAACCGTTTTCCATCATCCATAGTTTATTACAACACTATAGTTAATAGAAAACAGACCTCTCAAAATAGTCTTCTACTAGCTAGATATTCGAAAATTATCGAAATTTTGAAAGTTATGCTCATACCAAGTTGATATAAAAATCTTTCTTTTTATTAGACCATTTATCGATTTCGTTGGTTGTTAATGATATCAAAATTTGAATATAAATATTAAATGTATCCTTTAATATACCTATACCTATAATTATACCAATATCCTTTACTTAACCATAGTTTTCTATTTTTAGAACGACCACTTCATTTAATATCAAGAGTGATACACAGAAACACTGTGTATCACCTCTTACTATAGATGAAACAAACAATGATGAATTGTCCTTGAATGTTAGTGAGGTTATTGATTCAGATTCAGGCGATAATCAATTATCTAACCGTGAGTACTACGAGTATTGCAAACATCCGATATTTACCTGACTTCGTTCTGATTTTCTTCAGAGGTTGACACTGTGGCAGATCCACCACACACACCACAGTCAATTGTCCAAATTCCCAAAATTGACAATTTTGCGAAGAAAAGGAAGAGGACCATTGAAAACGTGGATAGAGGGATAATGGAAGCCTCAGAAGCGCTTGCCACATCATCCAAGCAAGTTAGCAATTTTTTGGAAGGCTACACACGACCAAAAAACATTGCAACGGCTTTTGAGGAAACCATAGAGGCGGCTTTTAGTAGTATACCTCAGCAAAATAAACTAGATTGTTTAATCGAAATACTTCAGGTTGTTAAAAAATACCAATAGTTAGTTAGTTACCTATATAATAAAGCATCTACACTTCGTTTTCTTTTTGTAGATTTTTTTTAGTCATTTAAGATAACTCACTGATTGCCATTAATTTTAAAAGTGAAGATTGAAATATAGCATTCAAATTTGAAATGGCATTAAAATGAAACAAAAGGATAATAAACAAATTATTATTCGAACATGTCAACTTATACTATAATAATAATTTTAATAATGATTCAAAACAGTATAATGAGAAATGCATTTTTATAAGTTGTAGATTATTTCATATTTATATGATTGATTTTAATCAATCATATATCTATTATTAAATAAAACAACAAGAATACTATTTCGTCCATTAAAATAGTAACACTAAATGCAACATTTAAACAAAATAACAAAATACACAGATGTTATTGAATAAGTGTTGCAAACTTCTAGGGCTATCTAAATGTAAAGCCTACAATTACAATTGTAACAATTAATTTACACCCTGTGCATTATGAGTTAAATATGATCCCTTTGCCATGGTACTGCACCGACGTTTGATGTAAAATATCGCGCCAACATATCACGTTGTTCCATGGCTGCTCCTGGTCCATTATTTGCTCCTGCCCGGCCGATTCTGTGCAGAACGCCATCTGCAACATTATGTTGACGCCATTCGCCTTCAACCACGATGCCATTAGGTCCTTCTTGGTCCACAAATTTGGAATTGAAGTAACGTTGCGTATGTCCTTGTTCGATGCCAGTAGTTATCAAAAAATTATGCAGGCAAATGGTAGCTTGAATTATAGATTCTGCTGTTTGTAACTTTAATCGGATGGAAGTTTGTAGAACTGCCCATCGAGATACTAAGATACCAAAAGAATTTTCGATTATCCGACGTGCCCTGGTTAACCGGTAATTAAATATTTTCTGCTCTTCACTCAGTACATTTCGTCTGGCGTAGGGCCTCATAAGGTATGTTTTTAAAGGAAAGCCTTCATCACCCACAAATGCAAAAGGTGCAACAATATTTGTTTTCGGTAATCGCTGACCTTCAGGCAATGCAATACTGTCTTCATTCAACGCCTTCCCCATGGAGCAAGTTGACAATATTCCAGCATCATTTAGAGACCCTTAAAAGTAACATTATTTTTTATGAAAACAGTTAAATAAATACTATGTACCATAATCTCCTATATCCACCCATGTAAATCGGTACCGTGCATCACATGCAGCCATTAGAACACAACTAAAATACCCCTTATAATTGTGAAACATGCTCCCTGAATTAGGTGGGGCCCAAATGCGACAATGTTTGCCGTCTATCGCCCCTAAACAGTTCGGATAGTTCCACAACTCTTCGAATCCTTTGCTGATCTCAATCCAATCTTCTACCTCAGGCTGACGAAGATAAATTGGTTGTAAAATCTCCCATATTACCTTACATACTTCAGGTATTAAATTGTACATTGTAGATTTTCCAATCCGGTAAAACCATGACGTTGTTTTAATGCTGTCTCCGTGAGCAAGAAAACTGAAATAAGTACAGATCCGTAACACTAAACATCTTATGAGTCATAACAATAATCAAATTTACCTTAACGTTGCTGTTAAACGAAACTCTGCACTCAGTGATTCCCTGTTGCTCACCTTTGTTAATCGTTTTTTTACCATGGACAGCAATAAATTAAATTGCGGCACACTCATACGAGTGAATTTAAAAAATTCCTCATGATCGCTTAATTTAAAGTAAGTAAAAAGGTTAGCATAAGCTCCGTAAACCTCTCTATTTGATGGATAATTATGCGGTTTTACCCACCATCTTCTATATTGCTGTCTTTTGCGGGCTTTATATTTACGAACCATCGTTATGTATTGGCTCGCAGCTTGTATATGTTGGATACAGATTAATAAATTATCTTCCATATCGTCGAGATAAATACAACAATAACACCACAAAGACTACGTTTTGATGGTTAGGTCGAGCAATTTTGATTTCTGTCAAATATCGATAAACTGCGCTCTGATTGGTTGGTCGTAACGTTGCAGCGAGTCGGGAGTCGGAAAAGATGAGAGTTGGTCAACTTGGCCCCGACAAGCGATAGCCGACTGCCGACAGCGAAAAACGTCATAAAAACGTCATCTACGCATGCGCCCGACTTCCGACAACGACTAACGACAACGGGACGACTCATTGTGGAACAGCCTTAAGCCAGTTACCCGTCTGGCCCACGTACTCAGAATCGCAGTCCCCACAAGGAACCCGGTATACTACCCCCGAGAGACAATCAAAAGGTGTTTTGCTTTTTAAATTAGTAAAGAAATCTTTTACTTTACATAGGTTGTAGTGAGCAACTCTAAGGTTTTCAATTTTAAACAACCGGCTAATTTGTTGTGATAAACCCGGGATGAATGGTAGTTTTCTGTAAACCGTGGGCTCTCGGACTGGCGCTGTCATATCTGTTCTCCTCTCCCCACCTCCTGTGGCATAAATCAATTTCTTCAACAAAACCCCTGGGTACCCATTGTTAAGAAAAATCCCGTAAAGCTTAGGGAGGTTAGGAGTAAGGTTAGTTTTTGATTACTTTTAATACAATTATTACAAATATTACACATTAGTCTTCGGCATGGGGCGGTCTATTTGCATGCGCGTTAAGTACGAAAATAATAACAGTGGATGAGAATTGTAAACGAAATTTTAGATTGCGTCGCAAATAATACGACAGGTAAGTACTTGTACATTGTACATTACTCATTGGTTGTGGTCAGAAGCTTTTATATTTTTGAATATTTCAGCTACATTAGCTACATCACGGACAATGGAAAGATGAATTTACAGCCGTTTTAATGAAGAATTGATATAAGCGAAGTCACCAACAACTTGCCACACAGGCACAGTGATAAATTATAAGCAATGGTAGATATATTTTCAAACTAAATGGTGTCTGATATTGCAGCTGAGACATATTTACCGCCACCATGTGTCAGGGGATAGAGTGACAGTAAAACTAATACATATTTCATCACATTAGTATTATTTACTACGTATATAACTGATATGCATTAATTTGGATTTGTATTACAGATTTCCTTACCATTTGCCTTTTGCGGTGGATAGACAAGACGGTTATTTCTGCCTACTAATTATTATGTATGGGTATATTTATATGAATGAATTGTGGAAGAGATGTTATCCTATTGAACAAAATACAGGATTGATATCTAAGTTACATGTGTTATGTATTTTTCATAATCAAACATATTATGTAAATTAATAAGTTTTTGTGTTATAGCCACTGCACTAAAAGCAACTAACACAAAAAACAGATTAATTGACATAATACTTTGATTTTTGCTGGCCCCACTAAATTTCTCCGTTTGGTATAAATTAATTTGATATAAAAAAAGAGTGAACGTCCTCCGTAAAATTCATCTGATTTAAGTACATGCGCAAATAGTCGCGAGGGAAATACATACCGGAGTTGAATCGGTGTTAAATCCAACTCCGTATTTTTATGTCTGTATGGAGACTCGTACATAACTAAAAAAGAAAGGAAAACATTTTCTTTTCTGAGGTATTTAAGAACCCGCAGTAATATATAGTCATTATTATATTATAATCATAATATAGTCACATGCAAACATGTGATAACCATGAAACACCTGTATGCATATATTTCCTACGAACATCACTTTCTTATTAATATCATGCACTTTTTGTAACTACGCAATCTATTTCCACTTCTTGTCCCTCAGACACCTATCTATTTTTTAAGAAATTTTAATTCCTCGCTTCTTAGTACCTACATGGCTATAAATCAAACTTTCATTAATCTCATCTTCACTTTCCAGTACAAGCATATTAACATTATAGATCTGTATCAACGACTCAACAACAAATTAACAATAATAATACAACCGCAAAAAAAGCTCGACACAGATCGTCACGACAACATATTTAGCATGTCGCCGATGAAGTCTCAATCATTCTATGAATAATAAATATCCGCCGATCGTAAATTATTGCTATCAGGTTGTTGCGACGTGTATAATTTCTGCCATAGTGGTGCATTAACTTGTCAAACCGTTTTGCTCCGGTCCGCGATACCACGGCAGATAGTGCGCGGTTGTATCTATAATTACGCACAATTTAATTACATATTAATAGTTATTTAATGAGCGGCGGTTTGCTAATGCGAAACATCCTACTAACCGACCAATTCCGACCGATGATGATGCGATCGCCGTTGCGTCCAATGTTGCGCATCCAAAATCGAACGATGCGATGAAACGTTGTGATGACGGGAACTATGGGATATAGAAAATGAAACCGCTGGATAATTTAATGCTAATAATGATAAGTAGTAATTTCCAGGATATAGGTTATGTACTGGAAAATCGCTACTGTTGTCCTCCAACATCTTTCTGAAATTAAAGAAGCAATTACGTAAAATGATGGTATCATTAGGCATTATTATCTTTAAACTAGTGATTATATGGACTATTGATTGAAGTTGTGATTATGTTTATATATGGGTGGTAGGATTTTCCGCGGTACCGCTGGTCCCTCAGTAACCGTTATGCCTACTTTCATAACTAGTTTAGTCGGTTTAAATATAAGTTATATATGGAATAATGACGAAAGAGAACCCAGGTGAGAAGTAATTTTAAAATTAATTAAAAGATACGGTCTCAGCCCGGATTCGAACCGGGGTCTTCTGCCTTGCCGGGGCATTGCTCTACCGTTGAGCTACCGAGGCCTGTGACAAGGAATAGATAAATTCGTCATTTCAAAGGATTGTAACAGTAAGGATTGCTGTCTAACTAATATTATCATGACTTCTATTGGGCACTGGTGGAAATTGGTTCATGTTATGTCAAGTCTATCGCAAATCTTGCTATTGGAAAGTAGGAAACTAGTTTATACCAATTCCGACCGATGATGATGCGATCGCCATTGCGTCCAATGTTGCGCATCCAAAATCGAACGATGCGATGAAAGCTTGTGATGACGGGAACTATGGGATATAGAAAATGAAACCGCTGGATAATTTAATGCTAATAATGAGAAGTAGTAATTTCCAGGATGTAGTTAATGTACTGGAAAATAGCTACTGTTGTCATCCAACATATTTCTGAAGTTAAACAACTAATTACGTAAAATGACGGTATCATCAGGCATTATTATCTTTAAACTAGTGATTTAATGGCCTATTGACTGAAGCTTTGATTATGTTTATATATGGGTGGTAGGATTTTCCGCTGTACCTGGTGGTCCTTCAGTAACCGTTATGCCTACATTCATTGTAACAGTAAGGATTGCTGTCTAACTAATATTATCTTGACATCTATTGGACACTGGTGGAAATTGGATCATGGTATGTCAACGGTCAATTGACATACCATGAACCAATTTCCACCAGTGTCTAATAGATGTCATGATAATATTACTGAGACAGCAATCCTTACTGCTACTATCCTTTGAAATGACGAATTTATCTGTTCCTTGTCACAGGCCTCGGTAGCTCAACGGTGGAGCAATGCCCCGGTAAGGCAGAAGACCCCGGTTCGAATCCGGGCTGAGACCGTACCTTTTAATTAATTATAAAATTACTTCTCATCTGGGTTCTCTTTCGTCATTATTCCATATATACCTTATATTTAAACCGACTAAACTAGTTTCCTACATTCATAACGACCAATGGTGTTTGCCTGTTAACAATTTATTTAAAATTGTTCGTGTTATAACACCATTGAAATGGTTGTTATTACAACGTTTTAAAAAAATGTGTCCATTCAGTCATTTGTATTTAAAAATATTTTGTGAATACCACTGCAGGATGATTTATACATACAAAATATCAAAAGTCAAAACGAGAGAGTGAGTGGATTTTTCCTAACGTTGGTTTGTTATCTGGTTATCCGAACTATGTATGTAAAAACTGACTTTAAACAAATGTTGTTGAAAACTTATTTAATAAAGAATAAATTGTTTCGAATAAAAAATCATAAACAAAAACATGAAAATTGGCCCTAATTTGTACTTTAACATGATGGAAAATGTCCATTTTATCGTATTAAAGACTTGGATGAAGGCTACTTGAAACATATCTCTGTTTTGACACCATTATCAGTAATAACTAAATATTTCTGTTACCAGTCGTTTAATTGTTTTTGTTTTGTTATTTTCCGTACTTCATCGATCATAAGCAATAGATACATGCAGGGTGGAAATTAAATGGCGGATAAGTTCGATAACTTTGTTAATATTAATTGTTCTCAAGCAAAAAATCATTACTGTAAGAGTAATGACGTCATCGACACTTTTGATCAAGTAACCTACATTTTAGATTTTTTATTTAAGTGAGATTTTTTTAAGTTTTGTTTAACGTCGTAAAAATTTTAATAATAGCATTGGACCAAGAGTAAAAATTTTCGTCCATTTGATCACAAGCCAAAATAGATTACTTTGGTCATTTAAGATTTTTTTTTATTGTGATAAACCAATTTTGTTTTCTTTTTACACTTGGTTAACTGCCAAAAAATGTAATGAACACGTAAAAAATTGATGGAAAAAATGGAAAATATTTATTTTAAAAGAAAAACAGAGTGCTCAAACTAAACTGAAAATTCGAAAGTCCAAAACACAACAGAAATATGAATTAGATAGTTAATAAAAAATATTAACTATCATAGGCTCCAACTACCATTACTTTTTGTAAAGTTAAAAAATAAAACATCTGATCTGGCCAGGCACATAAGTTTATCATACTATACAACAATATCAAACTGTGAACCGCTGATGTTGTAACGATACTGACAATAATAATAAAATATCTCTCAAATCCTGGCTAACTATGTAGTGTTAATGCAGCACGAGCGATCTCGCTTAAACAGAATTTGCTCATGCAGCTAAACTATTAACTTTATCAGAAAACGTCATAGACATAACGTATACGAAATTTTCTCTGTTTTAATTTATTATTTTCACTAAATTACAGAAATACCCGCTCATTTGTTAAATTGTTGAAAAATGCTAGGATAGACATCCAGTTCCTTTGGACTATTTTGAACAAAAATTCTTTCAGTTCTAAGTTTCGTTCTGATACCTTTAGTAGTTTCTCCGGAATCGTCGCCACAAAAAAAAAACGGGTACACTCACATACACAAACACACACAGAATTTTTTTGTACGTTGGTCAAAAATCTTAAGGGGACCAAAAAGGCCGCAATTTCCGCTAAAATCTCAAAACTTTTTTTCGACACGATTACAATAGTTTGTCATACTACGTACGATATAGTGACAATGATAGTTTTACACATCTACTTCAAACACCACTTTTATTTATTTAATTTCACGGTGGCCATAGTTATTCCATTTTGTTTATGAGCATGTCGCTCTCGTAATTGAAAATTGAGCTGGCTGATTTCCAACCGTCAAGTAGAACGCTTTAAAAAATATCTAGCAGTCAATTCACACCCGACAAACATAATAAATTATTTATGTTATTTATATGGTACCTACCTATGAATAAATTTTGGCAGACAACATTTGAATTAGGAAAGGTATTTCTAAAACGCCGATTTTGCAACTTATTGCAAAAAGCTAAGACACTATTTAAGCTGACAGACATTTCAGATCAAGATTCGTTCCCGAAGTGAAAATATAAACTTCCTGAACTATTAATATGTTCAAATATTAATGTGAAAAATCACATTTAATGTCACCATTATTTTCTGATTTTAATGTCACCATTTTAAGCTGGCAGACATTTCAGATCAAGATTCGTTTCCGAAGTGAAGATATAATCTTCCTGAACTATTAATATGTTCAAATATTAATGTGAAAAATCACGTTTAAAGTCACCATTATTTTCTGATCTTAATGTCACCATTTTAAGCTGGCAGACATTTCAGATCAAGATTCGGTTCCGAAGAAAAAATATAATCTTCCTGAACTATTAATATGTTCAAATATTAATGTGAAAATCACGTTTAAAGTCACCATTATTTTCTGTAAAACATTTCCGCTACGAATTTAAGACACACTATATAAGAATTCCAAAAAGCCAACACATCGACCTGGTATCATATAAAATGGGAGGGTTTGTATTCGATTCGACGAAAATGGGCCAGCGCGATATCATCTGGGTTCGTAATTTCAAATCAGAAATTAACGTACGGACATCAATCTTTATTCCAGCGAGGTTTTGGCGCGCAAGGAAAATCGACACAAAAAAAGGAACCGATGAAGAACGAACAACGTGGAGAAACATTACCTTATTTTTATTAAAACGTTTTCAAATTATAGCAAGTAGTAATCAAAGCTATAAAAACAAATTAAATTTCATAAAATGGGGGCCCGGACCATTTGGGGTAGGCCATTATGTGTGCCCGTACCCTGTTATTACCACTCTGGGCATCATCGGATCTTGAGCGGAGCGCTCGGACTGCTGCACCGAATCTCTCTATATATATATGAATACTTTTGTTTTAATGCATTTTAAAACATTTTTTTATTGCGTCCGAAACGATTTTGATGGAAACCCGTCGGCCCTATCTCACACAAATTATAATTGATCACTTTATATACTGAGTCAAGTTGAAAATGCAACGTCGAACGAATGGCAGTACGACTTAATAGCTTTTTTTCTTTTTTTGAGATACTTTTTGATATTTGGAATTGCTACCTATCATATATCTCTTAGCCTATAGCAAGTTATTTCCGGATTAAACTATTATACACTCTAGGTCTGACTAGTTTATGGATATTAATTTTTTGTCACACCTACAACCATTACACTGTACTAATTCAATATCTATTTGCAGATTGGTGGAGAATTACTGAAGAGACAAAGAACTAGCTACAAAAGACAACTTACTGTTCAACCTAGGGCCGCAGAGTCACAGCTTAAGAGAAATTCAGTCAGTGGAGTCGGTGTCGATCTCAGTTAGAGTCGAAGGTACATATTGTAACGTAGCTCTTATTTGGGATGGATCTAGGCCAGGGTGGATGTAAATAAAACTCACACTGGGGTTTTACATACTGTATATTGTCGCCACGACAGTCCAACACAACAGCTGAGAAGGCAGGCCATTGCCTTCTCGTACGGGTGTCGAATGTCTCACTTGTGAACAGACTAAATACCAATTCCCCTCGATACTCGGCTATGTGGATACTTATATCAATTGTCCAAATACGTCAATACCATTAATTAGGTTACAAAACGACGAAGGTTGTTCACATAATTTTTGTGCAAACTCGGCATCTCGAAATCGTACTTTGAAACTGCAAGCATTGAGCAATTCGGGTCATTGCCTTTGTTATTTTATGAAACCTATTGGCACATAATGATAACGACATTTTAACATTACTTCGTAACAATATTGTGTGAATTGTAACAGATTTGTTGACTTTGTATTCAGTGTTTATAAACATTGTTCCTAATATCTGACGTAATAACAAAGACACCGTGATAAAAAATCGAGTTTGAGATTTTGAAGGAATCTGGTTGCCAATAGTAAGAGAAATCTTATTACGTCAAAATCTTAAATCGAAATTATTGATTACTAGGGCGATTTCGCCATTCCCGATCATACTAATTAATACTTTGGGGGTGGTGGTGTGATTTTGCGTTCAAGTACCGATCGGTATGTGTCTTCTTACGGTAGACTGTATGTCCAAGCGTACCCGTTGACGTTCTGTATACCAGCACATCCAAGACGGCAGTTGATTAATCCCCCAACAGAAGCGAAGTGTTATTAACACTCTGTTCAACAGAGCCGAGAAGGTGTGCGACTCCAGCACATTGGACGACGAACGGTAACACTTGGAGTGGCCCCTACGTCAGAATGAATACACGAAGTCTGACATACGGGGTGTCACACAAAGAAAACCGCAAGTATCAGAGGAGCGGCATGAGTCAAACGGGTTCGCTTGCTTACCATACGTAATTCGGGTATCAGAAAGAATCGGTAGATTACTGAAGAAATCGGGTATCACGGTAAGGTACAGAGCACCAGCATAGGATCTTTTGCCTAACCCAAAGGATATCACACCACTCCTGAAGAACTAAGGGGTATACAAGATAACATGTGAGTGTGGAGGAGCAAGGAGCACAGTAGAGACATCCGGCTACGCAAGATTCAAGCTGTTGCTCAACACTGCCACGAGTCGGGACACACAATGAATTTCGATGACGTGATGATGTTGACAAGGGTGGGTAATTATCATCGAAGGCTTATCAGAGAAGCCATCGAAATTTACAAACATCCTGACAACATCAATCGCGAGGACGGTACTAACATTAGTAGGGTCTGGAAATCGATCCTGACGCGGTCAGGTGGAAAAGCACATGGGAGCGGTAGCTCCAGATGTGCGTAGTGAGGTGTAAATTTAGGTATAAATAGGCGACTTTCTTGGTCTTCAGCATTCAATTAGCTTTGAAGATGCGAGAAACATTGTTCGCTAAACGTCAGCATTTACAAATCTTGACACACGGCATAACCCGGAAGCTTATTTGGTAATTTAATATTGGAAATTAATAATTTTTATTTCAACGGTAATTCATGAAAAAAATTAATTACCGTAATTTAACATCCCTGGGAATATATAATCATTGATACAAATGTAATAAACTTATATGTGAGCCGTAGATAAAACGTATTAAACCTACTATTTGGGTGTATTAATATGAAACATTTGATTAATAATGACATATATTTCAAGTCAAAAATAGATATCTATAGCTCACGACATACTAAATCTTTTCAAGCACATAATAGTATACATTAAGCAAGTATAGACGTTTGAAAATTTAGTCATGTTTATCTACTAAGTATCTAGTAGTAGGTAAAAATATTTTGAAGAAATATTTATGTGGTGAAAAATATTATACAGTAAAGGTGTGGAACCCCGATTTTTTAAAATCAAATTATTTTACCTAAGACGCAATTTAATATTCAATTCACAAAATTCCTACAGTTATCTGTATTCAATAATTTTCCTTGTCCTTTAATCGAAAATTTTCTGATGTAAGGCCCTGAAGTGTTTCCGCTATCATTTAGAGTTTTAGACAATTACAAGATCTAGCAAAAATCAGTAAGAAAAGAATACGGTTGCCATTGAAAGATAGTGCCAATGGCGTCATAACACAGTAACAATATTGACGGTCGGAAATTGAATTTTTCACAAAAGTGTGTATTTTAACAATTAAAAATCGAAAAAAAATCAAGGATTTTTTTAAGTACCAAACTGTCTCAGCGTTTCTCTGACAAACAATAAAAAATTATAATACTTCACTACAAAAGAAATATTAAGTTTTAAGAAATTTGTTTGTTGATCTTCGATATATTACTATTGAAGGTCAGCAAACCAATTTCTAAGTCAAATAAAGTTTATTATTTCTGTGTACGAACAAATATCTTATGTTAAATTAAACATTCTGACTATAAGCGTGATATTTTGAGGACATTCAACACTCTTTATAAACAATAATTAATTCTCAAAAAATAAAAATGTTGGTCCATTGTCGGTATAGTTTGGTCTATCTGGGAACACACTGTATATGGACAACGCGTGGGTGCGTTTTTTTAGGGGTTTTGTTAGTTATCCTGTGGTAACGTGGAGGTGAGAGATTGCCCAGTAATTTCCGTAACTGTGTCGAAAAGTGAGTTATGCCTTTTCGACACGAAGTTATTATTGGTAGAACACTACTGACAGGCTCATTTGTAACATTTCTTTTCCACGGCAACCCTCAACAAATACCCCCGTAATAAATATAGATGACTCTAACGACACGCTAATGTCTAAAAAAATGGTTCGGGCAATCCGTACGTGAAAGGAACTGACTGATTGCTTCGACGTTCGGGTTTCCTTCAACATTATTCTTTTCGTTTTTGTTTATTATTGGATTTATAAAATAATTCTCTTTTTATATGATCGTTTTCATTAAAAAAGACAAAATAATTGATACTAATATCACAAGAAGCGTTAGCTCATAAATACATACGAAGTACATGATGCCAACGGTAAAATGTCGTATTGTATGTTTGTTACATGTTTTTATTTTGTCTGGGGTACACGCATTTTTCTGTGACAAAAGAATGAAATGACGAGGCACTTACTGCCGTATGCTTGTTCCCCTACTTCTCATATGGAATTATGAATCCAAATAACAAAACTTTGTCTTTCATCAAAGAAAGAATGCTTCCTCGCGTACCCCAAAGGATCTTAAACGAATGTATGAAGAGGGTGCTCCGCGATATTATTTTTGACAATAGGCCCCGTAGTCCTAGGGTTTGTCGATTTGATGAACGTTTTTACTTAAATTTGAAAACTGGTTTATAATTATTATAGAAATGTTGGTTTAGAAGCTTTGATTTAAATCAACAATTTAAAATTGAGTCGTTTTCAAGTAGAAACAAAAAAAAAACAGAAAATGAAAAAAATTCTTGTAATCTACTTAAGTACTGCGACCTATACTATTTACAAAACCACACCTGAACTCTGTGCGAAGACAATTAACTATCGTTTTCATTTGGAAGTTATGTTTGCAGATTGATCTTTACGTTAATACTTAAATTGCTAGTAACTCACATGAATTATTTTCTGATTTTTTGTTAATACTGCTTGTCACGTTATTCAGTCTGTTAAGATGGGGTTCGAATTGAGTAGGCAACCAAATATACTTCATAATATTATTCTGAGTTGTTCTGTCATTCTGTCAATTCTGTCAATTCTGTCATGTATAGGTGACGAATTCTGTGAATATCGGCGTTTTTTTGTTGAACGTAAGAAGACTACGAGATAGCCATCAACAATCGTAAAATCCGTCACCTAGACCCGATAGAATTGAGCCGGATATTTTTTGTAGTATCGGCAAAGGTTTCAAGTTTTGTTCGACGTATAATTTGAATGGAAATACCTAATCATTTCGGTGAAATACCACGAAATACTGACCACAAAATTTATGAGGTATATTTGGTTGCCTATCATTTCGAATCCCACCTTAAGTCGACAATCTAAATGGCATGCAATCCAGTAACTATTTTGTATATTTTGTGGGAACAAATAAATGTGTTTTGTTTTTTTTTGGAATTTCATTAATTCATATTATAGAAAGACCCCAACTTGAAGAAGCATATTATCTCGTTAAAATTTGTTGATAAGTTCTGTTACACCTAATATTTACCAATAATTAAGTCACTAAAATGGATTATATTTGAATTTATTTATTCCGAACGAAAACTTTTTTTTCACGAATTATAAGTATTACAGCCTTTTAGCCTGTATTAAAATGTGTCTGGCATTTTAAAATTCGGATTTAGTTTCCATTAATTAGCAATTGTAAAATTAATATGTAACTAGTAATTCTTTACTTTACAAGATTTGGGGGGTAAGGCAGGACGCGGGCGAGGGGTTAGGGGGTAGGGCGTTGCTATTAATTTTATATACAGTGTGTCCACGAAAGTCCGGACCATATGGAAAACTTTTTTATTGTGTATTTCTCAGAAAATTTTATTCTTTATGAAAGTTGGCGGCTCGTATGAAACCAAAATTGCAACAGTCAAATATGTAAATTTTGGTGCCATATACCGAGCGATTCAGAGTATATGAATTTGTGATAAGAGTAAGTAGCATTATTTTCATTATTATCTATAAACTTTGTTTGGAAATGTTGTTTAGAAGTCAAAATTTAACTCAAATATGAAAAAAAAAATTGTCGTTTTTTTTCTTAATTATTACTCTTGTGACAAATATTAGTAAATACCAGTGATACTAAAAGGATCTTTTCAATATATTTTTTAGAAAAATGAATAAATTTTTTTATATTTTTGTTATTTTGGTATGATAACTATGTTTATTTAGAACTAGCGCAAAATTAATCATTTTGTTGGTGCGAAGTTGATATTTCACCCTGTAGATATTAATAATCATCATACAATAACTAATTCAGGAGCGTGACTTATCTTAATTTTGAAGCAGATTTATCTCAAAGAGGTGCGTCTTTTGATTATTTGACTCACGATACTATGACGGATAGGTTAGATGTCACATGAATGGCCGTTATATTTGTTTTTTTTGGTAGTATAATGTGGCAAAAGCTAAATTCAATGTGCGTTTCCTTCTTACATGAACAGTTTTGAGTTTAATCTGTTTTTGGCTTAAAGATCCAAGATTTCAAATTCAATTGATCTCTGTTGGACATTCAACTATTTGTTCTGTGGCAGTTAAGTTCGCGTATGCGACGGTTGAAGTGTTGTAAAAAAAACTGAAAAATGTAGTTGTAGGAAGTTACTATGTTCTAATTGATAAGCAAACCGTGAGCAAGATGCTGCACCTGCATCAGAAATCGATTTAGCAGACCACACAAAAATCTTTAAAAATCAAAATGTATAAGACGTCCGTTAGAGACAGTTAGATCTCATTTGGCGGGAATATTAATGGAGAATCTTATTAATATTCCCTAATATATTAATAATAGTATTAGTCTGTAATAAATGGCAGTACATCGCCATATATTGGCTATTTATTATCCAAGTCTCATCTAATTAAACTAACTAAATATAGAAGGTAGCCGTGGTTTTCGTGAAATTTCAGGTTTTACAGATTCATAATAGCCTTGAAAGCGGTGTAATAGTTTTATAACGCAACTACAGATGCAGAAATAGTTTTTTTTTTAACTAATTGTGTAAATCTAACACCAGCGATGGCCAAATTTATAACTTTAAAAGTTCTTGACAGAGTTTATATTCTGAATGGGCGCACCATCTGGAACCAAATTGGCGCCCGCAATTAGAAAATGTAATAAAAGTTTGAGTTTCCCAGAAAAGCACACAAATCTCACTTTGTAAGGAATGATGAATGCTATATCCTATCAATAGTTTTGATCTTTAATAATTTAGTAGTACTTTTTTTTTTTTTTTTTTTTGGGGGATGTTGCCATGTGCACAAAGCCAGTGGACAGTGGAGCCAGTAACAATAGAAATAAATAATAAAGATAAATACAACAGAATAAATGTTGTATGATGTTGTATTTGTTAATTTATACAAACTTCTTAACTGTATTAGCAAAATATGCTATAATTAATCGATTTTATACAAAGCAGAAAAATTAATGTGTAAGATGTTTTAGTTCTATAGATCAAAAGCGCTTTTAGTTTGTTTCGCCTTGTTTTGTGTACAAAAATTACACAAAAATTCATGTTTCTAACATTAGAAGTGGGATACACATTTCGAAGATATCAATATTTTTATATTCAACTATTTCGCTCATTCAAACCACATCACACTAACATTATACGACAGATCATACATCATCAAGACAATTCACACACGCAGACATCCAGTAGCGATAGCCGTGACTCTCAAAACCATTGTTACCAGAACGGCTCGAGCACTTTTTTATTTACACACGGAGAAGAACGGACAATTATATCATTGAATTAGACCGTTTGGGCTCCGATAAAAAGCAGCGAAATGGTGCTGCATCATCGCTCGGCAATGAGTGGTGCGGAGAGAGAAGCCGAGGGGTGCTGGGGTGCCCCATACACGCGATACAGCTAATGAAACCCGAGTTGTTGGTCGTGTTGCCAATCGGCGAGACAGCGGATTTCAATTTAAACTGTCATCGGCGACGGTGGAGAAGTGTGCGTGCGTTTGCCGTTGGATGGATGTTGGTACGTTGGCTGTTGGCATAAAAGGACGACCTTCGTCGATATTCTTGGAAGTTAACAGGCTATCTGGTGGATACAATGAGGATTGCCGATTGTGGATATGATAGCTGGATGGCGTTTCTTCGATTATATCCGATGGTTTGTAGCGGTGGTATTGCGAATTGAGGTTTGGCAAATTGTCTGTAGATAAGTTGAAATTGATTCTACGACATCCATTTATGCGAGGATGTTATGTTTTGATGTTAATTTAGACTGTGTACTTATGAAGCATCAATCACTAACGTATTTCTACGTACCTCTGGTTCGGGGGGCACTTGTTCATGTTCTCTATATTGCTGACAACCCAGAATTCCAGTACCTACAACAGCTGACTAGAGTCTTCGGACGAAAGGTCGTAGTCAAATTTGGTAATACTTCATGACCTGGTTTTGGGCTAAAAAGTCAAGAGTTAGGACTTTGGTTGCACACAGTCGTTTGATATTTGCACAAAGTAATGTGCTGTTTCCGCAAGAAATCTCGACGTATGCACTTTTGAAGAAGCAACTTCCAGTCGAGTCTGGTTGGACGACCCGACCTAAATTTACACGACGCAGATCAATTGATTCGTAGCAGAAATAATATTAATCCAATATAAAATATTGTGTCTTAAAATTACGTAGCCCATCACATTTGTTGCATTCAAATTCAGTCACTCTAAACTAACTGTAACAGTTTGTCTGAAACCATTATCAAATCGGTTTGCTCAAAAAAATTAGGGAAACACGTTTTTCTAAACCTCTAACTTTTTAAATAATAGGCAAATCAAATTTGGTAGGTATGCTTTAAGGGCGTATATTTAACTAAACAAAATTACAAAAACAATATTACAACTCCTAGTTAGTTCTAAGTTACACTTAAAAATGGAAATTAATAATGCAAAACAAAATGGAAAATGTCAAGTATAGTTTGAATCCAGGGATGATATCTCACTAAATATTTTCGTTCATTAGACGCGTCATTAGAAGTAAAATCAGGCATCTTAGTGAAGTTTAAGTTCCTCGTGTTGTCGCCCTTATTCAGCATGGCCACTCTATTCGACGTGTAAGCAGGGACGTTCGAGTCTTCCCTTCTGTTATTCAGCGTTTATGGAATCGGTTTCGGGAGACTAGCCAATATGTTAGAAGAGCTGGACAAGATCGAAATCGAAAAACCAGTCTAAATCAAGACCGATTTGTTGTCATTTCCTCTCTACGTCAGCGTACTGCCACAGCACGAGACCTCCTAAACCACTTAAGACGGCACATGGAATAGAAATTTCTGATCAAACTGTAGAAACAGACTAAAGAAAGCGAATTTGAAACCAAGAAGACCTGTCAGCGCACCACGCCTTACGCAGCATCACAAAACAGCGCGGAAGAGGTTTGCTCTGGATAACAGATTGGCAACTTCTTCACTGGACGCTTGTACTGTTTACGGACGAGTCCAGTAATCGTTTAACTCGTTGCGATCATCGCAATGTATAGTGTTTATTTTTTAAAATTTTGTTTTTTTATGAGTTTTAATACCTAGATGCAAAGTGGGCCATTTTAATCTTAACATATTTACTATTAAAAAGTATGCCTACGGTAATATATATATGCACTACTATTTTATACGAAGGGGGACAATAAGAACATATTTTGTTGTAGATGTTTCTAGTAACAAGAAAGCCAGATCGACATGACCTTTTTAAATGGAAGGGCCCATATTTCTATATTTTTTTTGATCATGTCTTTGCAACATTTTACTGTGAAGTACTAAAATAGTCCTAGCTAGTTTTTGAGTTATATGTATTGGCTTATTTGTACAAACGTATTATTGTACATTTTCAGTATGCTTGCATTTTTTTAATGTTAAAAATTCTTGTTTTTATCAATGTTTGTTAGATGTAGTCAAATATTATAAAGATGCTGTATACAAACTGTTGACCTATGTCTTAAAATTGATAGAAAATCCATAGAATTTAATCAGAAATCACTTCAAACAAATCTCCAGTAGTTCAAAAGTAATTTAGTTCTTAAGATGCTGTTCTTCAGACAAATATAACAAAAACTCAAAAACTGTAAGATGTAGGGTCGGACAATGTTGGCACTTGATGCATTACAATTTTGCAAAGTATTCAAAAATATACAAAAATATAGGTCACTCTATTTAAAAATCGGAAGTTGACCTCGTTTTCCGACACTGGGGCTTCTACAACAAAACTAGTGGCAAGTCCTTGTGAACCCGTTCATCCAAGAAAAGATTTAGGTAATTTCTGCGTACTTGTCAAGATATTTAAATGTTCAGATTGAAATGGCCCACTCTGAATGACTTTTTATAATAGGTCGTAATATTTCCGCACAACGACTTCGTTTAGCGCTGATGGTAGCAAATTTAAAAAATGCATGAAATTCTGCATTCATTATGATGTTTTCAAGGTTCTACAATTACAACAATACTTGGGATTGCCTTGTTGGTATTAAAACGCTTATACCTCTTACAAACATGGTTACATGACGTTCTATCATATGTCAAATTGTAGGTAATTAAAATGGCAGACCATATTTAATAGTTTGGAGTTGTACTCCTTCCTTAATAACTACCTACTAAATGACTATGTTTTTGTTGATGTCTCTAAAACTAGATTAAATTAACGTTAAATGTTATGCGAATGAGAACAAAAACATTTTCGATATATTCACTAACGACGACATTGGTTTGATAAATAACAAACGGAAAAGTGGATGGTATGCACACTTTTAAAAAAAATTATTTTTATAATACCTCTTTTTTATTATTAAAACAATACTATAATTGTTTTTCAGGACATATGATAGTTTGAAGAGTAGCTCTTAAAAAGCAGTGTGCAGAGTGTTATGAAATTATGATAATTAAATGCTTAACTAAATTCTGACAATTGCCAGATTTTTGTTTATATGTATGTTCAAAACAACAATGGCCGGTTAAATTTATTTCTGGAAAATGAATTAGCATAAAAAGGTTGCGGATTTGTTCCAATTTTAAGATTTGTGTGACAATTTCAAATGCCTAATAATTTTCAGCAACATCATAACACCATATTAGAGTTACCTCTTCAATACTTACCACATGAATTTCTTCTTCATACTTCGTAACCTGCAACTTAATTTGGTCATAAATAGATATAGAATTTAAAATTGCACCCCGCAGTTTAGGGATGGGGCGAATAGAGATGTTTCAGAACTTCTGCGGACGACTGTACCTCGTGATTGAAATTTAACGAATCGAAATATGAAATAACGTCGATGTCCAGTCGGCCAATTTTCTGCGCAATGGAATTCAGCACTGGAGATTGCGAATTCCAGGAGCTTTCCCCCTTCGCGTACGAAACATATTTTCCGACTCCCTTCAGATATTTAACGTTTGATATTTTTATACCTCAGCTACGGACTAGCGGAATTAAAATCGCATCGGCGGTACCAATACAACGAAAAAGGGCACCATATAGGGGAGGCAATAAAAGTCCACATCGCTCGGTTTAAGATTTTTTTATTTTTTTCACTAAAAGGCACACACACACGCTCACACAAACGAACACACGGACATATAAATATGTACAATAAATACATTCACTGCGAATAATTTTTTACCATTATCTAGGTATATAATCTCTTACGATGACGATGAAATTGTGTGTTTTCTTATTAAGCAGCTCACTCCAATAACATTCTGTATTGCACGAAAATAAATGTTTAATATGTAAGTGGACAATACAAACATTCATGTTTTATTTTTTTATTATATTATTAGGATGATTAAGATTTGGATCGATCGAAGCAACTCTGACAATGATTGTCAAAAATAGCGTATACGAAACTGTCAGAATTTTGTTGAAGATGCGTCTAGTTCAGGATGTCTACATAATCTCTGCTGGTTATCAACAAAACATAATGTTGTAAACAATACAATCAGTGTCAGAACTAAAAACTAAACTGTTTAAAATAGTTGCAAAATGGATAGTTGTTCGTGAGCGCGCAGCATGGTCATGGGCGGAGCGAATCCAATGTCTGTCTCTGTTTGTGAGGCACGTTGTCACGTGATATCATCCAATACAATCTTACGAAAACCACAAGTTGTGACTGGTTGCGGAACCACCGGCTTACGTGCCTGCCGAAGCACGGGGGCAATAATAAATCGGTATATCTCAAATTTGAGCTCAGGGCTCACTTTTGGTATAGATTGTTCAGGAACATTGTTCTCAGCACAAAATACATCAATGATTGTAGTTCGATTGAAGAAATATAATATCAATAGATTTAAATAAAAATGTGTTTTATTCGTCTGTAAGTAGGTCTGTAAGTAGACAATATATCATTCTGAGTAATAGTTGAAAATGGACTTATACCTGTTTGAAATGCGAGCTGTCCCGTATCGCGGACTGTCAATTTTTAATTGTTCCGGAGATACAGGGTGAGACATTAAATTTAAAACAAAGTTTCAAACGAACCTAGCTATCGAGTGATATCCCATACAAACAAATGTTTCTAAATTTGGTACCACATTGGTAAAGTTGGTTCTTCTGGTTCACTTAAACACTCTTCAGTAAAAAAAAGAAAATAAATTCATTCGCTTTTAGAAGAGCTGGAAATAGAACCGGAAGTTGGTCTTACTGTTTAGTTACCAGCTTTAGAAACATAATAATAATAATAAAATTAATAATAATAATACGTTATTACTGTTATGTGAGGTATTATTGGATCGCTCGTTCAAAACCAGATGTTTTGTCTGTAATTTTTTTAACGTCATTGAAGAGAGTTAAAAATCAAATTCCATCACATTGATTCGACAGGGTCTCACGCTATGTCTGTGAAAAATTTTAAGATAGAAGTACCAGTTTTGACTTTTTATGCTTAGAATTGAACTAATTTGAATTACTTTACGCCCAATTTTAAACATAACGATACGGGGCACAATGTATTAATAAAACCGTGTTTTATGTTATCTTTAACTTCTTTATTACCAAAAATACAAAACAAGCTTCAAGATTTATTTGTTTCTTCATTGTTTAGTTAATTTTTTTTTCTTTTTTGTTGTTTATTATTAATATATTATATTTTCATATACGATGTTTGATTGACAGAGTGTCAAAATACACGGTGTAGACGTTGCGTAAATATGGACACCTCTCAGACCGGATTTACAAAATTTTACCTTTCTATTATCGTCCACAATATGATGATAAATGGAAAACATAAAATTTGTATACTTATACATATAACAGCGTACTCTGAAGCCATTCTTGGTACCACAAAATATTTTGTTTTGCACATCCATGGGCGTTAAATCTGGTGATCAGGCAGACCACCTAATGTTATCTCCAATGTATTTTGTGATAATTTGATAAACCTGTTATGCACACGATTGTAAAACATGTTCAATATTCTTTTTAAATCTGTAAAAATTCAAAAGGACGCCAATGAAACAAATTTGAATATCGCCCAGCTAATGTTGGCGGACAAAAACATTTTTTTAATGACGACAAACATGGGTTCAGTTGTACGTAAAAACGTAAGAATACAAAATTTCGACTCTCTGAACATCCATGAAAAGTTTTAACTTTTCCGTAATATCGACTAATATGGTACATCATGTTTCGTGAGACCTTTTGTATACCTACATTTTCTATTTAATCTTTGTACGTTTTGCTAATGTTTCAAACTTTAAACTTTTGTAACTGAAGTCCGTCTGAAACTTTTTACTCAGAACGACAAATTCATTATAAAAAATACAAAACTGTGCTTCTTAAAGACAACGTTTTATCAACAACTCATAAATCATATTTCTGATATATTATATTCATTTACTAAGATGACATTTCGGTGTTTTATGGTCATTGTAATCTCTGGTGTGTAGTTTGGTCGGAATTATTGTACATGAAAACGTAATTAATTAGTTACTAGCAGTTATCTAGTGAAAACGTTGAAATGATGCTCAGAAATAAGAAACATTTTCAAATTAGAAACAAATACCTAAAGAAAAAATAGTTTAAATTTTATAATAATTAAGGAACGCTGACACTGATTGGGTTGTGTACTTTCCTGGTACGCATTTTTTACATTATAATTATTATGGTTACATCTATAATAAAGAAATAAGAAAAAGTTTACTACATATAACACTTAAAGCATTAGATTGAAAAAAAACCTAATTTCTAAAATAAAATTGTAATATGTAGTCCTGAACTGTTTGTAATCTCGTTTAAACCTACGATACATGGGTTATTATAAAAGGAGATTGGTTCTATACAACATTAATATAATACTTAGAAAGAACGAAAAAGAACACATGGGTCTCTTAGAATATTATGTAAGTACGAATAGTTAAATGTAAATGCTGAATATCGTTTTTTGCTGTTATTCTAACTTATAAAATGTATATGTTGATTAATCCTGAAATAATACTACTGCCTTACCTGCTACTATGTACAAATGATCGAAAAAACAAACAATGTTTCAGTTACTACATATGTATGCCCCGAATATCAGTCTTACTAAAAATATGTTTATGTACACTTGTGTACTTTACCGTACGACATTTCACACTATGATATGCTATATAAGTTTTTTTTTTGTTAGGGTTATGCGATATACCAATGCTCATTTACAGTAACAGGGCTAATTAATAGTTATGCACAGATTTTGAAATTAATACACTACACTAAAATTTATAGAGTTTTGCTAGATATTTAGTTCTTTTTTTAATCAACACTACACCATGTTTTAGTTTTTAGTCACTCTAGTTTATGTTGCACTGCTTGTAAATAACACCGAATTTTTGTAGTAGTTTTGGCGGTCTGATATATTTGGTTTAACATCCGACTCGACTTGCTGCTGTCTGGATTTTCTCTCCAACTCCAACTCTTGTGCCAAGGATTCTGCAACAATAAGAGAGACATATTGTAAGGCAAGCTTGTCGATTGTAGAAATATGAAACATACAAAGAATATTTCATATAAACTTTGTACCTTTATAAATGGTGTAAAATATAGCTTGAACTGGAGCAAGATTAAACTAAATTTTAAAATTTCCAAAGAAGTATAGACAGTATAATTTGAGTAATCAGTATAATTAATTTCCTCACGAAACTCGAAAGACACTAAAATGTGGCCAGGCACATGACTTTATCATACTATATATAAAATTAATAGTTTAGCTGCATGAGATTCTATTTGATCGATATCGGTAGTGTCGGCATTAAAATAAAGCTAGTTAGCCAGGATTTTATAGATATTTTGATTCTATTGACAGTGGGTATTGTCAAAACATCAGCGTTTGACACTACCTACTGTCACTAGAAAGAAATTATCTGTCAAATCCTGGCTAACTAGTTTTATATTAATGCAGACACGACCGATCTTAAACAATTAGTATTTGCTCTTGCAGCTAAACTATTACCAAAAAATTCCATAGACATAAATTATACAAAATTTCCTCCAGTTTAATTTATTATTTAACTATTTTGATGAAATTACTGAAATGGTGGCTCATTTGAAAATTCGTTTATAAATGCAGTGAGTAAATATCCAGTTCCTAGGACCCTTTTGAAGAAAAATCACAAAATTGCTCAGAAGAACCCCTAAAAACTCAATATTACGATTATGATATTTTGTCATAGGTACTTCAAATTACTTACTGTCAAATTACTACGTATGATAAAAAGTAACAACAAAAGTTTTATGTGGATTTACTTGTTATTTGTTAATGTTAGCTATTTATTTACTTTTTATTATTGTAGTGAGCATTGTTTGTTTTCTGCCTTCGTGTTCGCAGTATTTAACATATTATTTCTTTTTCTTTCCTTGTTTTTCTTAATATTTCGCTGTGCTGTATTTTTAATTAACAAAAAGTTTCAAATATATCTATAGTAAACGTTTTACTCAATTTCCTAAAAACTGCGGGAGAAAATTGTAGCACATGTGTAAATATGCGAAGCCTAAATGCCTACCATTTGTCCCTCGTATTCAATTTGGAAACAAAATAATAAAAGTGAATGAGTGTTTCGTGGATCAATTTTTAAGATAAACACAAATTTTAAGGATTATTTTGAGGCTATTTAAAATTTTCTAGGACATTGGGTTCAGCTGCTATAATAAAATTAGGTTTTTACTCATTAACCTTACATTTTTTTTTCAAACAACCTTGTGAAAAATACTCCATACTCCATGCATAAAATGCATGGGTGATGGAGTATGCCAGAGTAATAAATAATATCCCAATTTTCAATGGCAAATTACTTTTTAAATTTCACGAAAACTTACTAACGCCATGAAATTTGTGTGCAATCATTCAGGCAATTCAATTGAAAACAACAAGAAAATAAGGGACTACTTTAAATGTCGTTGGCGTCTTCAGTCAGAATAAAAACAATTGATGGTCGGAAATTTAATTTGATATATAAATGTATATGTTGATAACTAAAAATTTATGTTTACGAGGTTTCTTTAAAATTATCAGCAGTTTAAATTTTAATGAATTAATTCCATATTTATTGCAATTGTTTTTGATAATAAAGTGGATGCAAAATTTTCAAGATGGTGAAGTGAAAAAAAAAATTTAATAAATTCTGAGTAAAAGTTTTCATGTGGAGCTAATTGTTTTATATTAAAAAGCTACAGCAAAATATTGAATATAAACTAAATATAAACAAAATACTTATGTATTTTTTTGACTTTTGTGACATTAGTTACAAGTAAATGTCATTCTGAGTAAAAAAAATCATGTTGTTTTATTGGGGTTTTCAATTCCTAAACAAGTTATAGCCCTTTAAAATGCAGTTTTGCTATTATTTCAAACAGATGTACCTTTTTTAAAATAAAGAAAATAAATAAGTCTATATGAAACTTTGTGCTTAGTGTAATATTTATTATCTGGAAAAAAGTTTGACGAGGAAAAATCTGACACTCCAACAGATTATGGTGTGATTGCAATGGACAGAAGTAAATCCATTCATATAAGTTTCTCATACACCGATAGAAATTTCTGTTTAACTCAAATATTTGTTTCACGAGATGCAAAAATATATTTATTTGCTACAAAGAAGATTTATTTGAGTCAAAACGATATTACTTTCCTCCAAACAAATGGTATGTGACTCAAGTAAACATTCGTTGTAACAAATAAATGAATTTTTGCCTCAATTCAAGCAAGCACTAATTTGAGTTAAACAAAAATTTCAATCTGTGTAGGTACCTTAAAGATAAAACAAATAAATATATACCAGAATCGGTTAAACATATCATACCAGCAGAAGAGCAAATTCTAATTATTAGAAATTTTGGATTCAGGGATAATTTAGAATGAGCTGTTAAGTCTTTACAAAACAGTGTTTTAAATAATTTGTAGTTGCTATAATCAATACTTTAGGTGACAGTTTTCCTTCTCGATAATCAGAAACTAAGGTTTTTGGTGACAATATTACCAGAAACATCTATATAATAGACTCCAGGACAGCATACTCCACAGCAACATTATACACTATGCAGCAAATCCTGCAAACCGTCAATTCTATATTCCGCACCAAATAAAGAGTTAATTGGACCGAAAGAAGGTGGGTTCTGGGAAAACGGCGCGTTAAGCGACACCTATAATTTTAATCACTTGGCGGCCAGCAATTGTTCACGCAAAAAGGACGACGATCGCACTCGGTGATTATCCGCTCCGTGGGTCCCACCTCAATCACCTCTCCTCGCTCAACTCAAACTCAAACTCGCAACCCGTAGAGTAATATTATAATTATCATTGGCTGGGTACGTAGAATTACTTCGCGAACACATACACTCCGGTTATCTCTTTCCGGTGATAAATAAGGTCTATTTGTCGTTTTTTGTTCGCGGCTTAGATGGCGATGGTTTGTTTACTCTCGCCGCTGCCGTGGCAACGGTTAGATAAGACGGTCTCTCGTTCTACCTTGAGGGCCAATTGGAATGCCGCGGTGGCGTTTATCGTAGCGAAATCTCGTCGCTGTTTTTACGTTTAATTAAACAAAAACGCCTTCTCGATGTTCGCTCCGTCTTCAAATTGCCGTTTCTGCGATTTTGATGCGCCAGGCCGGATGGTGGCGCTGCGATCGGCCGCGTGTAAAGACGGTGGTTTGTTGGTTAATGGGAGTTTTGTTTTATGGGAAGATCGCAGATGTCTTTATGTGGTGTTTGGTTTGAAGGTTGGGTGAATCTTGGTTTCTTAATTAATCTGAGAAATGTTTGTATTATTTTGATGTAGAATTAAGCTATTAATAAGCTTCTTTGTATTGACAATAAAGTTGAATAGGACAAACTGGTCAATTTGGAGTATTGTCTAAACAAATAGACTCAATAGACAATTTCTGTCTTCTCGGGTTCTATGGAAAGAAAAGGAAACCACTCTTTGATTATTGTTTTTTTTTTTTATAAAAGTATTAATAGATGGATCGTAGTGAAAAAAAATAACTTTTAAAATTCTTTCTGCAGGACCCTCTCAAGTTGATGAGCGATGAATACATATTACCAAGTGCCCCAAGGGGCGAAATCGATAACAAGTGTAATTTAATAATGTAAAGAAATAATAAAAAAGGCTTTTTATTATTTTTAGTTACTAACTTACATAAATTACATCAATTAATTTTTGAGTCTAGATATTAGAGCACTTAACTAATTCTGAAATATTTTTTTCTTTAGATTCTCAATCTATAAGCAGATTTGTGTGTAGTTTTTGAGAAAAAAATGCATTTTTGGATTTTTTGGCAATCTTTAGCACAGATTTTCTAAAAATTCGGTACAAGTCGAAATCTCCATCTTCTGATTCAGAAATACCAGAAATAGATTATCACATGTTATATTTTGTTCATTGTTCGTCAGGATAGTCACGTAGCTCTCATTATAGACGTTGTAACAAAATGGTCCGCGCCTCCTTGTGTCTAGGAAGAGGTTTGGCAAAATTCAGTAAAAATGCCTAAATACCAACATATTATACATTGTGTAAATGAGAAAAAACACGACTATCGGAAAATGTCAAAATTCAATATGAAAAAAATAACACTGCATTCCTTGTTAAAAAGTAGCAGAATGTATTTGTTTCAAATGTCTAGCTAGCTACATTTGGTTTTGAATAAAAAATTAAAAACGATATCTTAACATTTGAGTTTTTTGCGGATATCTTCAAAATGAAAAATGATTATGATGCTTAAATTTCCTTTCAGATAATTGATCAACACAAAAATACGAAACTTTGCCAAGTTTAAGAATAGGCTCTATCTCCACTAATAAGCGAGATCCCCATGATGAGCCTCGAAATTGAATCACCCGGTATATTGCGTTGATACTGTATTCCTGGCAGCATTATACTCGTCATCTCTGCTCCTCATCATAACGATATGTATTTCTGGTCAGGTATTTGTAACATGATTATTATCACCATTTTTTCTACAATATTACTGTTTCTCCTTATACAACCTCAGTGGCTTCTGGTGGCCTTAGAATCGCTATGGGCGAACCATTAGAAAGACGTGCATAACGTCGCATCAACACACTCTACAACGGTTCTTACTTCTGAGGTTCTGCGTATGCAAAATGAGTAAGGTTCTATTGCATCAATACCTCCAATCACCAGCAAGTTTTCTTCCTTTGTAAGATGGAAAATTCTCATTTTTTAATAATAATTGATTATAAATTTTAAAAGCTTTTTTTCTAAACTGAATTAAATATTGTCCTTTATGTAATATAATTAATATTAAACAACAAAAAACCACTTACATAAAATTAAAATTATACCTCTATGAATCCAAAAACACACTAGCTTACTAAAATAATAGTAATGACATGCACCAAGTCACTTAACTTAATCTATACGTTACAACTACAGGCTACACTTATCAAGTTTTTAAAATAACAACATTCAAGAATAACATTTTAAAGCTGTATATAGAAAATCTGAGAAATCCATTTAGTTTCATATGCAAGTGTTTTTGCAAATCTTCCTAATTTGGCCTCCCGTATTTCTTGCGCCTGGAGCAGTTTGCTCCAATTGCTCCACGGTAGCTACGCCACTACTGATTTCCAATTGAAAAACGGTAAAACTTTGAACAGTTTCTCCACATAACTCAACATTTACCTTCAAAATTTCGATCAAAATTACATTTTAAGCAAAATCTGCAGCCAAGACGCCTTTCTTTGTATTTAAACCCTCCTTATACAGACCGAATCAATTATTTGATGGTTAATCTTGAAAAACTCTCGCAGATCGGTATTGGAATTGAATTGGTACGGGCGCGTCGGCGGCGGAGTGGTCTGTGTGCGTGTAGTAGTGACCAATAATGGTAATCCAGCGCGTGTCTAATAACGTCATTAATACACACACATGAGGCGAAAGAGGGCCGTTTAATTAGGTACGTGAGTCGTCACCGGACGAATGGAACTTATTATCGGTTCGATATCGCCGCGTCATACCGAGGCCATTACGGGCGCGAGCAACACGGACGAAATCGGAGAAGAGTGGTAGAGACAGAGACCAGAAGAGGCCAGAAGAGAAGAGGCCTTCGAATGCCGGCCGACCTGAGCGACCGGCGTCTAGAAGGCCTCTTTCAATTAAAATTTCTCAAATATCAATTATTATATTTCTCCTTTATTCGATGATTGGGTCGCTTTGTTGGACGGCCGCGACGAGGGCCTTAAAAGGAGAACGACAAGCACAAACACAAATGGAATCGTCGGTCGGGCACCAGAAGACCAAAGAGATCGGGAGCGATCTTTTCTTCCATACGTCGCCACTGTATTACGCCCCTCTTTCTTTGATTTCTTCTCGTTTTTTCCTGTGGTCCGCAACATTGTAGATTTTATTGATAGTGGTCGATGGTGAGGAAGTCAATAAGACCAGCAGGAAGTCTTGAAACGAACATTTAATGGTTGTTTGCCATATGGGAGTTCAGGTTGTTGCTTGAATCAATGATGAAATGATTGAAAGGGTGGAGCTATTATGAGTTTGAAGTGTGACTCATATTGATACAGAAACTTATTGTTAGATTTACACAATTAGTTACACGTGTTCACTAGAGCGGTTCAAAAATGCATTGTAAAAATGTTTGTGATGATTGAAAGCAACGATCCCCCAAACCGTTTCCAAATTAAAAAAAGTGGACACCAATTTTTTTTTCTTTGAAATTAAGATCGTTAATGGAACAAAATTTTTTGGTATTTTTCGAATAATTGTTCGGGCTTTGGGAAAACGTAAGACTAAAGTTATACGACTTGTAGAAGAGTTTTCAAGGAAAAATTTTACCTATTATACATATGGATTTGACGCCCCCAACCCGCCCCCACAGTGCCATGGAAACTACCCTAATATGAAAAAATATATTCTTCAGCAAATTGACCATTCTAATAGTTTCATCTCTTTTTCTCATAAAAATAATTCGTATAAGTTTAGTGGAATGGTTATAAACATTTGCAGGTAATAACCATTTGTTTAAATAAATTCTATTTGTTTAAATTGAAAATCAGAAAATCCGTCTGAATTCTGTTTTCTGAGGTCGAAATGGCAGTTTATTATCTTAGAGTGACATTATTCATTAAAAAATGTCTTCCTAGTGTTTAAACAATCAATTATTATTCATTTTAATTTTTTTTAATTATGATAGAAAAGTCAGGTTTTTGATGAAATTAACTTATAAATTTCATGTTCGAGATAACTTGCCTATATTATCTAATAAACCCACATTTGCTTAAACAGATGCCATTTGTTTAAACAATTATTTTTGCACTTCGCCTAAATTTATTTATTTTTTTGGAATCCAACGGTTATTCTCAAGTGACATCATTTATATATGGTTCTCAATATTTCATCAAATGAGAGTACAGGGAACAGTTTCCTTACAGCAACAAATTTGTATTACCTTGACATACAGTGGTAGGAAATCAGAATAAGAAATGTAATTGATAAATTTGGGTGACTTTAGGAATATTAATATTAAAAACAGAAAACAGAATTCAGACGGATTTTCGAGAAAAACAAATTATTTAAGCAAATAACATTTTTTTAAACGAATTAAAATTAACTGACAAATGACAAATTTATAAACATCCCAAAAAGAGAATGAAATAATTAGAAGGGTCCATTTTCTAAAGAATCTAAATTGTATCAATTAAACGTAGTTTTCAAGGCACTGTGGGGGTTGGTTGGGGGCATTAAATCCATATGTATGAAAGGTCAAATTCTTCCTTGGAAACTTCTCTGCAAGTCTTATTTATAAGTTAGTATTTAGTCTTAGTCTTTTAGTCTTTAGTCCAAGTTTTCCCAAACACCGAACAATTGTTCTGAAAATACCAAAAAATGTCTTTTTTCCATGCATTTTCTTATGTAAATTTGAGGCCTCGACAGCACCATTAAAAATAAAATATCGAAAAAAAAGTGTCAATTTTTTTGGATTTGGACACGATTTGGCGGGTTCGTTGCTATATAAATAAAAATAGCCAATTTGAACCACCCTAGTGTTCACTATAACTTATAACATAACTATTGAGCAATAAACTTATCACAACACAACTGCGTTCAGCAAGGCTGGTGGTTACACACTGCTGTCCGACAGGGTATGACTGATACCTGTGACAACATCAGTCATCACTCGTCACAGACATGCATACAGTGCTTTCAATAATAGACCCGACCTATTTATCTCTAACACTTATATTTGTACACCTATTGTTACACCTTATGAGCAGAGATATACAGAGTTCCGAACTGTGCAAGAATATTGTAAGCGGGAAAATTGAGTTTTCATGTTTTCAGTTAGGCAATAAAATCTTCCATAATCTAATAAAATCCAAATTGTATACATGTTGAATATAATAATAATCTATATTACCGCACCTTACTTGAGCTTAGCTACTGGCGTTAAAATGTTTAAAACTATTGATAGATACGTCTGTTTCACTAACATGTTTCCACAACCCGAGATCTTAGTTAGTTAATAAGTTATTATGCAGGATATATAAAAAATTGCTTCATATTTGTTGACAGGACTATGTCAAGTTCTTCGTTCAACTAGTTTAAAAAAGTTAAAGCTAATCAAATTTAAGTAGAATACTGATAACTCTGGGAAACATAGATTCTACAAATGGAAAAATGGAAAAAATGTATGGCATTTTTTTATACATTAATACTTGCTGAAATCAATGCCCAGATGAAACTTTTAAGGTATCAAGTAAACGTTTAAGGTTTAAGGTTAAGTTTCATCAAAAAGTACTTTCGTGTAAATTAACTTCCCTTCGTCAAAGAAATCAAAATTTGATTCTTATGAATATATTGTTGGTGTCATAACCAGGGCTGCGGAGTCGGTAAAAAAATTCTTGATTCCGACTCCGACTCCAGATATTTTTCGTGGTCCGTCTCCGATTCCGACTCCGAAAAATAGCTTACAAAAATATTTTCAAGTAATTGTGTGTAATAAAAATCTTACATGTTAATAATCACAAATTATCTCTGAAATCATTAAGTATTATACTGTTTTCTCATTAGAGAACATATAACTAATAATGACTAACAATTGTTTTTTTGTTAACTAATAATAACAAAAGCACCCATAAGACACAGTATATATACGAAATAAAATTCATTCTAATAAAACTAAATTCAGAGCAATGTATACGTTTATAAAATTGTTGTGCGGGACACAACAGCTCCAACTAATTCTCCTGCAAAGATGCCCTTAAATCGTGTTTAATTATTTTCAATGCTGCAAATAATCATAATTATGGCTACAGGTATAACTTCTGAATAAATGGTACTACATTGAAGTACGGCCTTACTTCTCGATCTCATTTTAACTCTCTTGTTCCAATATCCCTTTTCAAATTTCTGTCAGATTACTTTTGTTAATCGCCGTCGCTTTCGTCTGGTAAGTGTCTTTTGTAATTGATTATTTACATATGGATATAGGCAGGTATTTTGTAAAAGACCTAATAGAATATTTGGTTTTATTTGTTTAGTGTCTACTGAAGCAATGTCCATCTCGCATGTTTTTCTTTCTACGGTAATTAACCCTTTACTCGGAGTCGGAGTCGGTACATTCTTTCCGATTCCGACTCCGATTCCGACTCCTTAAAAATTTGTCTGAACGCCAACTCCGACTCCACAGCTCTGGCAGTCATAACCTTCGTAACACTTGGTTCGATACTTAGTTCTGAAGATGCTTCTTGCAACAGAGTGCGAAACGTCGACTATTTCTAAATCTAGATTTCTTTGAGTCAAGGCATATATATTTGTAACAAACAAAATTTTGTATCTGTGTAGTTACTCTTGTATAAACTATACTTTCCAGCTACCAGTTAACCATCTTTGGGTATCCGTATTATAGTATATCAGTGACTGAGAAATTTAGCGTTTCGTCCATACCATCACAAGGGGTAAGCTCAAAGGGCCCAACGAGGTCAAGGTGCAGGAGAAAATTCCCACATTTTCTCCTACAGACGTTAGGAAATTGCATTAAATATGCGTCGTCTTGGAACAAATTCATTAAAGTACATTTGCAGGTTATATACGACGAAACCATTTCTTTTCAACGACATCCACCTCAAATCAATATTGTCCACCTTCGCCGCTACCGTTACAGCGTTCAAATTGGTCGGTCCGCCAATCATCACAACATAATACGAGATGAATAAGTCGTTACAATTTTGCAAATCATGCACTTAATACAGTTTTAATCCGGTGAAATTAAATGCTTTATTTAACATGCGGCGACAATGTGAGCGTTTTTTCATCTTCGTTGTGTTCATCGGCGCCAGTTCACACACATACACACACACAAACACACTCACTGCGGTACGCATCTCAATGGAACATCCTCTGGAATGTATCTGAAAGGATTCAATTTACCATGTTAGCCATCGACAATCACATACACTTCCCAGAAAATGTGCCGACAGAGTGGAGTGAATGGCATGCCGAATGTCCGACTGTACGGACGGAAGCTACTGGTGTTGTGGCTTCGAAGACCATTAGGGAAAAACAGCTGTCGATTACGCATGTATCAATACCGCTTTTTTACCACATTCGTTCCTCTGTCCCCTATTGTGTACGGGAAAAAAGCCGTTTTCGGAACCAAATTGATTTCAATATGGGACGATTGTGCCAGAACTATTACGGCCACAATGCCCTAGACTCGATTGTAATTTTCGTCCGGTGTGTTAGTTGGAAAAGGATTTGTAAAGGGACCGCTAAAGAAGTTTTAATTTCTTTTGCCTTTTCTGGGTAATTTACGATTCCGATTGTTGAAGTTTTGGGTGCACACAACTGTCGGAGGTTTGGGTGCTCGATTTAAGAATTTTTTTTTGGGTAGGTGCTTACGAATAAAACTACAAAACTAAGAAGAAATAATTCAAGAATTTAGTTTTTGTTGTGGAAGAAGAATACAAATTCAGTTGTTTTTAATGATGCTTTTAAATTAATTTTCTAGATATTCATTCATGCTACATAATATTCTGTTTCTGCTCATGACCATGCTGCGCGCTCCCGGACTTATTATTCTTATTATCATTTGATTAAATGTGATCTAAATAATCCAGAAATAATCTATGTTGCAATTGTCCTGATGTTTCAAAAATGTTTCTTTGTTGTTCTGGCTGACTCCAAGTGACTACAAATTTGTGCGTGTGTTACGATAAGTTGGCTGTAACATTGTTCTTGAAAAAAGCACAAAAAATACAACAAATATCGTGTACACAGACAGACAGACGGACGGACAGACAAACGGATATAGCTAAATCGATTCAGTCTTGTATACTGATAAAAAATATATATAACCACGAGCGTAGCGAGAAGTGCCCAAATGTAACGAGTGCGACAATACGTCTTATAAAACGAGTGTTTCATACTAGTTTTACTACTTTGCGACATTAAATTTTTATGAATAAATTACGAACATGGCGGTTGTCATCTTACAATCTAGAGTAGTTTCATATTCAACTGTTGGAAAGTTGTGGTAAAATTCAGAAATACGATTGACGCGAGCCAATAACGATTGAGATGTCAGCCTTATTTGACACTTCAATATCGTCAATCTTGGAAAATAAAAAATTATTAAAAGTTTGTGCTCTAGTATTTTCATAACGCTACCGAAAGCGGTTTCGTTATGAGTTTAAAACGAACGCAAAGTAGAAAAAAATCATATTTATAATAAGTAAAAATACGATCGTACTCCCAACATACACAGTAATTAAAACGAGTGTTCTACATTAAACCACGCCTATAGTACAACATTTTTTAAGTTAAAATAGAAGATGATTTTGTTGCTTAGTTTTTGAGTTAGTTTGATTGCCAAAAATTCTTGGAATACATTTGAATGATGACTGAAACCATACGCATATGTCACAAAGTAATATAGAAAACAACATAAAATTGTTACTTAAATAGTGTTCATATACTACAGTCTGTATCAAGAAAAATAACGAAACAAAAGCAATAAACAATCGTGGTTGTTAATCATCCAATTGGTATGAGCAAAAAAAGCAAACATAATGGCTTTTTTATAGTATAAACTAGTGGAAGTAGAACCGCCCATAGCCACATTATTTTTTGACAAACGTATGACAACTGAAAATGTTTAACGATATAACGACATTGTCAAATTAATATTATAGGTTAATAATATGGTGATATACAGGTGGAATGTAAACTTTAAATAAATCAAAAATTTCAGCCACAACCTGGATTTGAACCAGGGACCTTTTGCGTTTCTAGCACAATGCTCTCCCATTTGAGCTACTGAGGCCTATGACATTTGTTAGATATAATTGTCATAAATCAAGGAGAGGAAGTAGTCATTACTATCAAACACTAACCCATCTTGACGTACACCTATCAAATGTCATCTACTTTGGAAACAAATGACATAATCACAATTTTTTTAAAAATATCATGGGCCTCAGTAGCTCAGATGGGAGAGCATTGTGCTAGAAACGCAAAACGTCCGTGGTTCAAACCCAGGTTGTAGCTGTAATTTTTGATTTATTTAAAAATGTACATCCGCCTGTATATCACCATATTATTAACCTATAGTATGACAACTGTTCCTATTCAAATAGTACGGGATATTTTTCTCTTCAAAACTTAGTAGAAGGTATATTTATTAATGTAATCATTTTCAAATTATGTGGCCAGAAAATCAGAAAATTGTTGAGAAAAGGACAAATAAATGCAAATTATTAAATATTCATAGTTATGGGGAACATGAGTTTTGTGAATGGAGAGTGTACGAGGGACGTGTTCGATAGATTTTTTTTAGCTGTACACAAATCTTTCCATCACGTAAAGTTGTCGAAAAAGTTAAGGTCAACGTGTAAGAAATTGTGATTATCATTTTTCTTTTTATTGTGCAGTTGCTGAAATGAATGATGTCAAGTAAAAGCACAAAGTTTAATTTGTATCTTGAAATCCTCTTTAAGATTGTGGGGTTTCGTGTGTAGGCTTTTACGCACCAAAAATTATATAACAAAAGATGCCAAAACTACAATTTTTGATACTACGCCTTAAACTTTTTCAAAAAACCTACTTGATAGGAAACTTTTGAATCCGGATTCGTGTTCAACGCAAAGAAATCGGTCGAAAATGCCTTCGCACTTCCTATTCCTAAAATCTACATTTCCCAGATTTACTATAATTTACAACAACGTTATGACTTGTTTCGCTTTTGTTTATATAGCCTTTGTCAACGTATTAAAGAATTGAATACTGGACTATAATGTATACAATTTCATGAAAATGTACTACACCTTACGTTGATGGTTTAATATTTTTTAATGTTTGTTTTTCATTGCAGCAATAACACTTTCTACATTTGAAGATTTTGTTCCTAAAATTTTAGCCATAACTTTTCTAACGCATGGAATGAGGAAACCAAAAATTTGACCAAATCAGAAACGGCATAGGGAAGTGGTCGTGTGAGATCTCATAGGATTGTTCTTTTAAAACTTATTAAATGTTTAGTCTAAAACTCGTTTTTGAACGAGGTTATGAGAACCACTTTTTATACAAATTTTAACCAATCGTTTAGGTTCTCGTTAATTTGCTTACGTGAACAAAATTTGTTGGTTTTGGAAGAGCCATCATATGAGCTCTTTAATCCTGTTGTTAAAGTTTGTATCATCTTCCGGCTTTCCTTAACAGTCTGTAATTTTCAATCTGTACAAAAGAAAAAAAAGAACCTGAGAAGAAGTTGGTGTTTGATTGCCTGTTGCGGGGCCAAGATGGTTTAAACTGCAGTGATAGCCGCTCCACATATTCTTGTTTTTCGCTTAAGCCCTGCAAATCTGAAGGTCCACGAGTTCAAATTTCGTTTATAAACAGAAAAACTTCAACTCCTTCGGGGGATATAACGGATACCGCTAGTAATATGGTCCATCTAAGATACCTTTAAGGTGATTAATCCCGGAGTCCGGAATAATGAATAGACAATAGGGTAAGTAAACTTGGGAGTCAGGCTAATCAATCCTAATATAGGGTGAGCTATAGAGAGGTGGTCGCGAAGGCGGTGCGTGTATTATAGCCGAGGATAAGTTCCCGGTTGTCCATTAGTACCGTACCGGGGTTCGTATAGTTGCGCGGAGGCTTCCGGTTCCAAGCCAGAGCATCGCGCGTCTTACCTCAGTATCCGGCAACTTGGGCCCACACGGCGCGGCGGTGCGGGGAATAATTCAGGACCAACTTGCCACTTTAAGCCTTAATGAATAGGTAATTAGTTAATATTGCGTTTGGGCTTCCTGTTGTCCACACTCGGCTCGGGCCCCGAACTAGCTCGTCCCTAGCTCCTTCTTGGACCTCAGGAGACCCATTACCGACTCCGTCAGACTCCGGGAGATTCCGGGTTACATGTGTATGTGTGCGTAAGCGGACTTGCCATTGTTCCCGGGGATCTGATTGAATTAACTGTAATTACACGGGATTAATCCGGATCCCGAAACTACAATGCTTCATCTTGTATGGGTTGGTGTGTGTGTGTGTGTGTGCATGTCTATGGAAAGTTCGAAGGCTCCGGGTCCGAAGTTATTATAACAAGGGCGAGATCTGAGTACGAAGCGCTGACGTCTTATATAACCCATCCCCTTTCGGAACTTGTATCTATGTCGGCATAAACTACACGACCGATCCGGGGAACAATCTGATCCGCGGTAGACCCGAAAATAATGCTGTCCAGCTTTACTAGTTGAATAGGGAATTGATTTAAATTTCGAGATGATTTGGCTGGGTTTGGATTTGATGTTCAATGTTCATGTGGTTGGCTTTCTAATTCCATCCGTGAGAAGAGTTATAGCTAATGTTTTAGCCTTAATAATTCAAAGTAAACTTTTCAATAAAGTAAAGTGTAGAGGCTTTTCCTGAAATTTTAGAAAAAAATACCAATACCAGAGAAATATATATTTTAAATATTTCAGGTTGCGGTTTTGGAAATTTGGATACCTATATTGAAACATAACAGATACGTCAACTTTTCAGTTGAATATCATCTGATACTATTGTTTGTTAGTTAACTGTTATTTGACTTCTATTTGACATATTTGAAAATCAGGTATGCCTACATACATTTTGGATACGTTCTTTAAAATGTTGATACAGGTTGTTAGTAGAGTGAATATCAAATTGAACTTTAGAGTAGTCTTGCATATGGGGCCCCAACGAGAGTGGACGCAGTTAAACTCATATTTTTTTTTTCAATAAAGGAAACTATACCTAATACTGTACGAGACTAATGAGAAACCCTTGACTAAGTTAGAAGAGAAAACTATGAATTCTTCGAAGATGTTCAGTCGACACTTTTCCTTATGTTCTGGAATCCTATTCTGTAAACTAAATGCTCAAAAAAAAAATAAAATTCCTATCTGCAAAATGCTGTAAATCTTAAGCCCTTATTATTACACAGTGTGTATAAAAATAAACGTAACCACTCAATACATTTCTTTCTGAAAAGTTGACAAGAAAATGATTCCAATGAAAGTTTTAAGAAATTGGTTAATCTACAAATTTCAGATGCTTAGAAATGAAACACCCTTTAAAAGTATTTTAAAAGTCAATTTAAGGGCAGCTGCCCCCCCCCCCCCTTGCAGTTTATGATACGTATTATGTTTAAGTATTACATAGCACTCTTTTCCTTATGGACACTAGGGTGATTACTGGTTACTTTTATTTTTAAAGCAACGACCCCTCCAAATCGTTTCCAAATCAAAAAAAAGTGAACATATTTTTTTTTTCGAAATTTTTAATGGTGCCTATCGAGGCCTCAAATTTACATGGGAAAAGGACATTTCTTGGTATTTTTCGCATAATTATTCGGGGTTTGGGAAAACTTATGTTAAAGTTATGGGTCTTGTAGACGACTTTCCAAGGAAGAATTTGACCTAATATACATATAGATCTGACGCCTCCAACCCACCCCCACAGTGCCCTAAAAACAACCCAACTATAAAAATTTCCTTCTACAGAAAATTGACAGTTCTAATCATTTCACTTTTTTCTCATAGAAATCATCACTATAAGTCTAGTGGAACGTTTATAAATATTTGTCAGTTAATTTCCATTTGTTTAAATAATTCGTTTTTCTCAAAAATCCGCCTGACTTCTGTTTTCGAAATAGCAGTTATTATCTTAGACCGACATCATTCGTTAAAAAATTCTTCCTGTTGGGCAATAAATTAATTATAATTCATTTTCAATCTTTTTTCTATTTATGATAGAAAAGTCAGTTTTTTGTGAAATGAATTATAATTATAAATTTTATGTTCGAGTTATCTAGCCTATACGATCTAATAAATGAACATTTGTTTAAATAAAGGCATCTCTTTAAAATTTTTATTTGCAATTTGGCTAAAATAATTGTTATATTGGTCTGGCCAACTGTGATTCTCAAGGGACATCATTTCTATTTTGGGATGATTTCCATTGTATAAATAATGAAATAATATTCGTTTTCAATATTTCATACAGGGTACAGGGACCAGTTCCAGGCAGCAACAAATCAACATTATCTTGCCACACACAGTGGTAGGAAATCAAATAAGAAATGGAGAAAGAAATGTGATTAATATAATTTGTTGACTTTACAAAATTTAATATTTTAAAAAGAAATGTAACTAAGCAATTAAAAAAAAAAGAATTTCAAATAATTTCAATTTTTTCGAATAAATGATATGAAAACGAATAATATTTTATTATTTAAACAATGGAAATTATCCAATAAATAAACAATGTCACTTGAGAATATTAGTTGGCCAGGTCGATCTAAAAACTAAATTTTAGGTGTCGGTTTATTAGATAATATTGGATAATATAGATAATAGGTTTGTTATACGAGTATATCTCAAACATGAAATTTATAAGTTAATTTCACAAAAAAGCTGACGTTTGTACCATAATTAGGAAAAAAAGGTAAAAATTAATAATAATTGATTGTTTAAACAAAAAGAAGATTTTTTTAAACGAATGGAGTCGCTATAAGATAATAATTTGCCATTTTGAACTCAGAAAACAGAATTCAAACTGATTTTCGAGAAAAACAAAATATTTAAAAAATATAATTTCTTTAACTGACAAATGTTTATAAACATTCTACTAGACTTATAGTAATAATTTCTATGAGAAAAAGATCCTTAAATGATTAGAAGGATCAATTATTTGAAGAATGTGACTTTTTTCAGTCCTCTACAACTCCCTAAGCAATCTTAAGGTTTCCCAAATCCCGAACAATTATTTCTTCTTAAATTTCTTCTTCGCATGTAAATTTAAGGCCTCGACAGGCACGCTTAAAAATCAAAATTTCGGATATTTCTTGTATTATCGGCAAAGGTTTCAAATTCTGTTCGACGTATAATTTGAATGGAAATACCTAATCATTTCGGTAAAATACCACGAAATACTGACCTCAAAATTTATGAGGTATATTTGGTTGCCTATCATTTCGAATCCCACCTTAAAGTTCATTCCTCGAATCAGAATCCCCTAATCGCAAAAATAAAAATACCACATTATAGCGGAAAATTGTTAAATTGACTTTATTTTGGCAATATCGCTTTTATTTTGTTCAGTAAATATTTAAATACAGTTTTGACAAGATTTTGATATATTTATTTTCAAAACTTATTCCTCTCTCCGTATGGAATTGTTTAATTATAGTGCCCTCTCCCATACGGCTAACTTTCTTGGAGTTTCCTAAAAGAACAAAGAATTTTAATATTAAAAACACGTACATCTAAATCCTTAACACATTTCTACGTTTTGTTCAGTGCGTTCGCTTTTCATATAATTTCTCGAGTAGACGGTAAACAATATAACATCCCTCTTAAAATTGCCCCGATCCTCTCGACGAGTATATAGTAAGAGGTGGAGGAAAACTTTGAGAGAGAATTTACGAGCGACTCTTTGAGCGCGGAGAAAACGGTGTGTAATCAAAATTCTGCAGAATGTCGCGACATAAGCGAGTTAGAGATGTTTTTTAAATATAAAACAGTAATACGAAAGAGGCGATGCATGAAATTGAATAAAGCTCTTCACGGCGACGGTGCTGGAACCCCGCTCTCGGATTAAAAGCTCCAAGTAGAGCTTTTTTTTGGATACACGTGCGATTTTCATTCGGCTTGTAGTGGTCCCGAAAATCGCTAAGATCTAATCTTGAAACGAGTCGTTTTCCTTCTTTTGTCAGTGAATTAAAGTGAGAGAAAGAGGACGAAAGAAGATGCGGAGGGGGCGAGAATGGACGAACAATTTTCCAACCGTTTAGTCACACCGAAATGACTTCACTTTGTAGCTGCGTAACTCAATCTACAATTTCACACAACGGCAATAATATCTGAATTTAAATCGTTTCGCTCGCAGCGCTTTGGGTTAGAGCAGGGGTCCCCAAAGTTTTTTTTTTTAACGAGAATACACCCTAAGTACGTTATGTAAATTCATGGAGATCTAGACGAATGATTTCGGGTTGTTACATTTCCATGAACATTTAATAATTTATTAATCCATCATGAAAATAAACCAATATGAAATGGAATATAATTTACATTGAAGATAAACTTGAATTTCGAAGCTCCAGAAACCCCAGTTCTTGTCCAATAATTAAATTGATGGCACTCTTGATTCGCGAGGAAGCTATATGGTTCTTTTGCTGACCCTCAATCGAGCTTTGTTAAATATTCCAGACCGTAGACCAACCAACAACTATGTTACTCCTCCGTTGTAACAGTGATAAATTCACAAGAAAACTAACTTTTTCCTTGTATTAAAATGATCGACCCCGCAAAACTTGTTCACCTATATTGCCTTTCTACATGTATTTTCCTGCATTTTGCAGGTTGCAGTCCACATGCTCGGATCAGCCAAAATCTTTATTTCTTCCTTAAGACCTCAGTTTTTGCTATTTAACAAAATTATGGTTTGAGTACGTAGACCCAGATAGTGTTAAAGATGTTGATGATCAAAATTATCAGGAAGTCCATTAAGCTCAAGCTCAGCCCATCTGCACACCTGGTATAAACTTAATGGGGGTGCGAGAATAGATGTTTAGACAATATTTTCAGGAAACTCAGTGGAAAGGGTAGAAAGCCTCCTTAATAAAAGAGGCTATCAGCTTGTTAAACCTTTGACCACTCTCTGCCCTAGTCCAACAGCAGAAATTAACGTAAAAAATGGATAGAGGTTGGAAAGAGTTAGGAGACAATATGACTAGTTCATTTAAATAACCAGAAATTATTCTATAGTACTATTAGAACCACGCAATAAAAGAAAAACTTAGTAGTTATATTAGATTTAAAATAAAATTGTTATACTGTTATGAAATAATTTTTTTTGTTTAATTTATTTCTTCTTCATTGGCTTTTTTGCATTACATTATTTTTATTTGCAAAAATCTGTTATTTCTAAATAAAAATCTAAATGAAGATTTCAATTCTCTAAATAAAAACCGGTAGGCTTTAATAGTTAAATTCAAAATTTAAAATGTTTGAATTCTTGAATTTAAATAGATCATTTTAAAATATAAGACGAATTTTTATTTTGATGTTGAATCTTTGGATTTTCCGTTAAGAATTCACCTTGATGATTTTCTGCTTTGGTCAATTCTTATAAGGCATGTAGCCGAAAAACCTAAAATTTCATCGCTGCACTTTAGAGCAATTAAGTTCAATACAAACATGACAATTATCTCACTTCAATAAATAAGGACCAAAAGGGTTTATACCAGACTATTGAAAATAAGTTCTACTTGCATTGACTGGTGGCATGATATTATTTAAAATATTAGAATTTTCCAAATAACATTCTAATTTTTAGATTTCTAAAATCAAAGGATTGGTCATGTTTTCTGTAGTAATTTAGTTATTAATTTTAATTAGATGCATATGATTCTTGCATGACTTGTGGAATCTTACATCAATAAATAAGGACCAAAGGGTTTATACAAGACTATTAAAAATAAGTTCTACTTGCAGTGAGTGGTGGCATGATATTATTTAAAACATTAGATAAATAAAATAAATAAAAAATATCCAAAATAATCCATATAAAATTCTAATTTTTAGATTCCTGAAATCAAGGATTGGTAATGTTTTCTTGCACGACGTGAAAAATGTCTGGTATTTCTTAAAATGAAGGAGCAATGAGTATAATCGTTAATGACCGCAAAGAGCTGCATAAACACTGCTTTGTTTTGCCTGAAAACACGCAATTATGCCAACTCTCTCCCCCCGTTGCATTTGAACATGGACCACTTTTGGTTCTCGATTTTGAGTTTGTGGTCCTTTATGATGACATAGTATATCCGAGCGACCCTTAGAATTCATTAGTAACGCAGCCCATTTTGGTAAAAGCCTAGCTTTTAGATTTTTTCAATAAAATTTCAAAAATTTACCCTCAAGGAACGAACAGAAGATAGTGACCTATTCGAAAAATATTTTGCAGGTGTCTTTCTGATATGGGTTGGCTATATTTAAAAAGTTTTAAAATGCCCTATCCTATTAAGTAGTGCAGCAAAAATTTTTGTTATAGTTATGCAAATAAGTCTAAGAAACTGTAATTCTGAAGAAGAAGAAGTTAGAAAAAATTAGAAGTGTAACCTTTAAAATTGCACAAGATCATGTTAGATCCTTAGAAGATATATTATGCAGTTTAGATTTCCTTCAGGAAGAAGTGTTCAGGATGTTATCTCGACATTTATATATCTGTCCCTATACTGACAAAACGCTCTGAGTCGTGGACTTTATCACCACGCCACAAAAGAAGGATATAGAAGCGACAGAAGATTTTCAGTAAAATAACAGGTCCAGTCAAACAGACTAAGAAACAAAATATTTCGAGACGAGCTGCAAACAAACCCTTTGGAAAACTTAATAATGGATGATCAACTCAGATAGTATGACATATTAATACAATGTACGAATAAAGAATTTGATGCGAAATTAATGCGAAGAAAACGTAGAGGAAGACCAAGAAAGCAGTTCAGAAAGATGGAAGTGCAGAAACTAGGAGAAAAATATCAGGAAGTATTATATCTAGCACAAAACAACAAAATCTGATGTGGCCAGGCACATGACTTTATCATACAAAATATAAAATTAATAGTTTAGCTGCATGAGAATCTATTGGATTGAGATAAATCGTGTCTGCATTAAATATAAACTAGTTAGCCGGGATTTGACAGATATTTTGATAGTCAATAGTGTCAATAGTAGGTATTGTCAAAGCATCAGCATTTGACACTACCTACTGTCATCAGAATAATAGTTATTTATCTCACAAGTGCCGAAAGTACGGAATAGCGCGACGAGCGGTGATGCGGCGCTTTCGGCAGGAGTGACATCAACGTTTTTTTGTGTTGCTTTTTGAGAAATATGTATTTAAAAAAATCAAAAATAGTTATATTTCTGTATAGGAAATGTTAGGTTGATACCACTTCTACAAACGTCAAGTTTGAAAAGCTATTTCAAATTCTGACAGATTTATATTCGTTCATGTCACTGTAGATGTCACATCCGTACCAACATACTAAAATATAACTAAACTCATCGCTATACTTTATTTACAATTTTATCAATTTATTGTTTTTACAATTAGGTATAAACAACGGGTTGATATTTCTCATCAACAAACAATCAAATGGGTGATCTTATTTTATTTGAATTTTGTATTTTGTACTTTGCTGCACTAGAGCGGCAACGTTTGATAGCGGTTCTCCAACTTCTGATGAAATCAGCTGTTTTCGAGTGTGACAGCCATAGACATTTCTGTGGTGATAGCACAACAAAATATTTGTCAAAATCCTGGCTACTATGTTGTTTCATATCAATGCAGATGCGACCGATCTCGATCAAATAGAATTTGCTCTTGCAGTTAAACTATTAATTTTACAAAAAAAAATTCATAGGCATAAATTATTCAAAATTTCCTCTACTTTAATTTATTATTTAACTATTTTGACGAAATTACAGTAATGGCGGCTCATTTGCAAAATCCTTGAAAAAGGCTTAGAATAAACTACCAGTTCCTTTGGACCTTTTTGAACCAAAAGCTTTTCAGCTCTAAGTTAGGTCATGAAACTTCTAAATATGAACTTTCGTCCCGATACCTTTAGTAGTTTCTCCGGAATCGTCGTCACAAAAATCGTTTACACACACACACAGACACACACACAGACATTTTTTTGTACCTTGGTCAAAAATGTTCAGGGGACCCATAAAGACCTATTTCCGCTAAAATCTCAAATTTTTTTTTCGGCACGATTACAATACTTTACATACTGCGTATGATAAAGTAAAAATCTGATGTGGCCAGGCACATGACTTTATCATACCATATATAAAATTAATAGTGTAGCTGCATGAGATTCTATTTGATCGAGATCGGCCATGTCTGCATTAAAATAAAACTACTAGAACTAGACTAGAGATATTTTGATTATAATAAATAATAATGTCAAAACATCAGCATTTGACACTACCTACTGTCATTAGAATCACAATATCTGAACAATCCTGGCTAACTAGTTTATATGCAGTACGAGCGATCTCGATGAAATAGAATTTGCTCATGTAGCTAAATTATTAAGTTTACCAAAAAATGTCATAGTCATAAATTATTCAGATTTCGTCTACTTTAATTTATTATTTAACTATTTCGACGAAATTCCAGATATAGCGGCTTATTTGCAATATCTTTCAAAAATGCTAAGACTAAACCTCCAGTTCCTTTGGACCCTTCAACAGAAAGCTTCTAAGTATGGAGTGTTGTCATACTACGGATGATAAAGTAAAAAGGTTCTGGTTCTGATGATTAATATATTATATTGGCTTCTAGCATACTATATTTTCGAGTTTTACGCCGTCCTCAGTGCTAACTACAAAAGTTCATAAAGAATTATGCTCAATATTCCAAATAAGTTGTAAGGTTAACATACCGTCTTACAATCTTTCTTGTATTTATTCGCGAAAACATAACATTGCTATCCGCACTCGAAATATTGTTTTTCAATATTGTTTCAATATTGTTTCACCTAGCTCCTCATGGCAATTCTCCATGCATTTGAGTGTTAAATTCTTGTTAAATTGACGTTTCGCAAACTCTGACGTTCCAAATACTGTCAAAAGCATCAAAATATCTTGGCTACCTAGTATTAATGCAGACACGATTTCGATCAAATAGAATTTGCTCCTGCAGCTAAACTATTAATTTTACCAAAAAATGTTATAGACATAAATTATACAAAATTTCCTCTACTTTAATTTCTTATTTATCTATTTTGATGAAATTACAGAATTGGCGGCTAATTTGCAAAATCGTTGAAAAATGCTAAAAGTAAATAGCCGGTGCCTTTGGACCCCTTTGAACCAAAAGCTTTTCAGCTCTAAGTTCGGTAATAAAACTTCTAAATATGAACTTTCGTCACGATACCTTTAGTAGTTTCTCCGGACTCGTCGCCACAAAAATCGTTTACACACACACAGACATACATACACACACACACAGACATTTTTTCGGACCTTGGTCAAAAATGTTCAGGGGACCCATAAAGACCTATTTCCGCTAAAATCTCGAAAAAAATTTTCGGCACGATTACAATACTTTACATACTGCGTATGATAAAGTAAAAAGCAGAAGGAAGCGTTGGAAACTAGACCCGGGAGACACCAGATAATACTTTTAAACTTAGGCTTACTTAGGATCTAGTAAAATAAGTAACAGTGGCAACTGACATGACGTTTGAGAACTGCTGTTCGAGACTGCAGAGGGTGATTGCGAGAGCGAAAAAATCATCACTAGAGTACACATACACACCATATATATAATATCGTATTTAAATTTATTTCAGGCCGACGTCATATAGCAGGATGCAAATGGGGGTCGGGTGTGACATTCGGCGAGATTGGATGAGAGTGCGGACGATCACGGGTCGCAAGTAAAGCGCAAAGGGAAGGGTGTGAACTTGTGTAAACATACACGGACGGACAAAACCACTCGCAGATTAGGAAGGAGGGAGTTTAATCTAACTCTGTCGCGAAAACGTTATTATCTCGCGTCCTACGGGGGATTCCTAACCTGAGGCCGTTTAACGCCGATGTTATCTCGGCTGCAGCAGTTATTTCCCGCCTCGTTGTCTCCGAACTCGAACAATTGCCGTACGCCTCGCTGAATTAAATCCCCGTCTCGTAACCAGAAATTAGGTTATTGAAACGAGAAACGACTCGCGCAAACGCTCTGTCGACTTGTGGTGTAAGTCAGAGGTTGTCAAGTTGTTTTATGGTATATCAGCGAAGTAAGAAGAAGCTTTGCTAAGATGCAGCTTTGCTGTCTGTGGTCTTGAATCTAGGTTCCTATCCTGCACAATCTTGAAGACTTCCATACCTCTTGAAGGTCTTTTTATCAATTGTCGCAATATTCTTGATTCTCTTTGTTCATCCTCACAGTATGTTAAACTGTATAAACAGTAATTAATTACGCACTTATAGGTTTGCCATTATACTGAAAGGATTGAAAATATAAACATCTATATAAAATATTTAACAAGTATATTTTAAATAGTTTTGTAAATAGTTAAAATAGATGCAAAGCGTTTTTTACCTTAAGGGCGTTAATAAGTATAAATTTTGTATTAAAAACATAATTTATTATTGATTTATCCAGCCTAAATATGTACACTAAAACTTGCTACGATAATACTTTTTTTTGGTTATTCGGCATTATTTATCTCACATATTTTGATTAATTCGTTACTGAAGAAATTCGCCAGCTATGAAACGAATGCCTTTTCTGAGTTTCGCAAACTTGAAATCCGTTTCTTTCTTGTCGAAAAGGTATAATTTTTTCAAATATATATCTGGAAACGCACATATCTGATGTTTGGAAATATTTGATTATGTCGGTTTGTCGGTTTGATACTGATACTGTGCAGTTGATAAAATGTTCCTGCGTATTTCATTTTGATTTAGGCAAAAGAAAATACACAGCCAACCCTGCGATAACGATGAACGCAAATAGTACCCTTTACATACAGTGATGTCAAACCCGCGGCCCGCGGGCCGCATGTGGCACTCAACTCCCTTTGGTGCGGCTCACGAAACCTCGCTAAATATTGTATTACAATACAATCAAATTTAAAAAATATTTAACTTATGGTGTATGGGGCACTAGTTTCTATTTATTAGGCAGCAGAACAGTACAAATTTTTATTTGGATATTCCTATATTACAGCGTGGGCTTCTATAAATAGAAAGTAAATAATTTAAATCTGGATTTTAGTAAATATGTCCTCCAAGTGAAATTTACTGAACATGTAGTTTATGAATGTCACAAGGAGTTTTCGGTACATACTAGGCGCTAAATATGAATCATGTGTCTAAAGTTCCCTAGCACGTCATTCCCGAAAAGGATGAAAAACTGGTTTATCGACGGTGAGATATTCAAGGAGAAAGGTAGTTTGTCAGGCAATTCCGTCATACGAAGAAGCAACCGTAGACACATGTTTCGAACTATTAGTCCTCATCAGTACGGTATAGTCAAGGAGCAAGATAGATACTCAATTCCCGAAAAGTTCAGCCCAAGCGTCCACCTAGAAATTTTGTTAAATTAAAAAGCATTTTCGAAATTTTCTTAAAATATCTTCGTAAATATTGTTTGAATGGTATTTTGTTTTTTAGTATTTTGGTTAAACTTGAAATGTGAATACTACATATTCATGTTGATGAGCTATTTTGTATCAGTTTCCAGTTGTATGAATATAAAAAATAAATATTTCATTATTGTATTTAGAGATTGGGGGTGATTGTAAACTAAGCTGATCAAAAGAATTAGGGGATAATGAAAAATTTTGACAAAACATTTAAGTTTTTAAGGTTGGGATTTTCTTCCGGTTTTGACGATTCCTTCATTCACTGGTAGCCTAATTCTTCAGAAGTACTTTGAAGCACTATATGGAGTTTTCCAGCTATAATAACCTAGAAATAACTGGAATGAAACAGTAATATTTTCTGAATCTTTTGTTTCTCGATTCTCTTCATTATTGTTGTTCTTAACGGATATACATCAAGAAGAGTAATAAGAAAATAGAACGATTTCAAGGTTGATTTTCTCTGTAAACGCTGAACTGATTTACGTGATTTTTTTATTCATATGTGGGGGTTAATCCCTCAGTTTTAGACATATAAAGGAAGAAATAATAAGTATAAATTTTTGACAATAAATTTTTTTAATTTTCTTATTATATCTTCGTAAATATCATATGAATGGGGGTTTGATAATGGACTGTAATGTGAAGATGAAGTCAAGGTTATAAGCTATTTTGTATTATTTTCGTAAAATGTAAAACATTAACATTTAATGATCAGCAAACTTTGTGAATACAGTTTTTAGGTAACTCTGAAGTTCCAATGCAAAGTGTTTGATAAAAAAATCCTTAATATAATTTTTTATTTATTTTTCTCCGAACTTGTGTTCGCTCGTGCACGTGAAATTGTCAAACATGGTATAAGAACCATAATAAAATCGTTGTTCTAGATTTTCATATGTAATTTAAGCAAATGTTTTAAAATGCTTAGTTGTGGATTTATGGATTTTTTTGAAGATTTCATTTCTAAACATATCATATATAGTATAAAAAAGTGATGCCAAGTTTCCAGAACAAAAGATCCAGAAACAATGTATTTTTTCTTTTAAAATTAAAACTTCAAATAAGACAAGAACTGTTGTGTTACCAGATCACTTTTTTCAGTTTTTTTTCCTTCAGACCAGAATTATGTTTTTTGTTTCAGAATAAAAAATTTAAATATGCGGACCGCCGAAGATCACATCAGAATTTTGTAGCCCGCGCCCATAAATGAGTTTGACACCACCGCTTTACAATAATAGGATGGAAGAATATCAACATAAAACTGAAACGAATACGAAAGCTAAGAAACATTAATACTGAATAAAAATTATCATATGGAACGAATACGGTTTTGTCAAACGGCTGAATTTTTTTGAAGGAATTGTAAAACTAAATAACTTTTTATACTTAGAATGACATAAGTTTATTTCTGTCTAATAAGGGAAATATTGATTCCTCCAAACTTCACCAAATTTTGTCCGATAGATCTCGGATAAATTGCATGTTAAAGAATAAGTTTCCAGCATTCCGATTCTGCTAAAACCCCACCTTTCTTTGGTGTCGAACACATAAAATAAAATAACATAACAACGACACAAAATGGTTGATTATGAAACTTTACTAGCGCTCTAATTTACCATTTGACCCTTTCTAATCAATAAAATCAATGAAGTCTTTAATGTCCCAGGCCATACTCATAATTGTAATAAATACAAAACCGAAATAAGAACATGATATATGAAAGAAAAAACGATTGCTTGCAAAACACAATATAAATAATACTTGTTCTACTACATGAAAATCACATACAAGATTAAGATCGTTTCAATTTTCAAATATGTAGCCGGAAATATCCAGTTTAATCGTCTTCAGTTAGAATTTTGAGCTGAGATACGACTTTGTACCTCCGTTAGGTGGTGGGCCGGTCCTCCCCGCCGTAGGAGGGCGGTAAACAATACCGGGGGTCATAAACATATTATGTAAGCAGCGGTGTGCTCCGGGGAAATTACCCTGCAGCATAGTAAGTTGCCGGGAACGGTTTCCCGGCAGAACCGGTAGCGACAGACCCGACGTGTGTCGCAGGAATATTTCGCGACTCCGTACACAGATCGTTAGAAGTTGGGCATTAGGATTCATGGACCACCTCGTTCTACGTTATAATTATTGCCCATACGTGTAGACGCTACCGAGGAAATCCGCCATGCCGTCGCCCCGGCACACCTTGATCTACGCCGACGCTCCTCCGGTACAAATATTGTTCCGTGATACCATCAGCAGACCATTGAAATACGAATTTGTGGCTAGGATACCACCGGGGTTAAGCAAGGGGTTATGGTAGTAACACGACGCTAAAGTTAAACGCGCGTACTGGAACAACAGGAACTGTTGGTCGGTATTTATTTCTCGTTGAAATAACTTATAGAGCGGAAAATTTGGTTCAAACATTGTTTGTTTGTTACATCTTCAGAAAAGTTTGTTTAGCTGGTCTGGATGACGTTGAGGAGCTCACTCCACTTATGTTGTCACTGATGGATAGATAACTAACTAAACATTTTTGAGACAACACAAGGAAGAATAGAAAAATAAACAGAATGGTCAGTAATGTCAGTATTCAAGTAGAAGAAAGGAACGAGATCGAGATGACAATAAATGGAACAACCAACAACAAACAGTTTGGCAGTTGATCATTAATTCTGGGGAGAAAATTGATGCTTTAATATACCAAAAGATACCTTACTGACGTCACCAAGGATACTTAAAATGCATGTCTGGAATTTAGATTTTTTCAATCAGAAAAAGATATTAGCTAAGTATATTATTTCCATAAGGTTTATTTGCTTAGATCACAAGTCTAGTAACCAAACGTTGAAACCAAATGTCCAAATGATTTTAGCAGAAATATGTCCTTTTGGGTCTCCTGAGCATTTTTGACCAAGCTACAAAAAATATTGTGTGTGTGTGTATGTGCGTACCCGTTTTTTTTTTTTTGTGGCGACGATTCCGTGGAAACTACTGAAGGTATCGGGACGAAATTTCCTATTTAGAAGTTTCGTCACCAAACTTAGTGCTGAAAACTTTTGTCAAAAGGGTCCTAAGGAACTGGAGGTTTATTCTTAGCATTTTTCAATGATTTTAGAAATGATCCGCTATTATTGTAATTTCGTCCAAATAGTTAAATAATAAATTAAAGTAGAGGGCATTTTGTATAATTTATGCAATCAATTTTTGAACATCAGCGTTTGACACTGGTATGTGGTATGATGAAGTTATGTCTCTGGGCACATAACACATCACATTTTTTATGCAAAGTTAAGTCACTTCTCTTAAGTTTAACCGACGATAACATCCTATAAACATAGTTTTTAAATTATAAAAAAAATCTCTGTTTATAATGCAGAGAGATAGAATACTTTAAAAACCCCAGCCGAAACTGACATTGGCCCTTGGATTTCCAAGTTTTGAGAAACTAAGTTCTGGGTTTTCCATGTAATCTCATCGAAATAAGCAAAACAATTCCTCCTGAAACAATTCACGAAGTAAATTCAACATCTGATTATAAAAAAAAAAAACAATTTATAATTCACCAATTGTACTGGCCAATTGACATCAAACACTAGATTAGTAGATGAACTGATAAAGCAGCTGATCTAGCAACACTGCTACCGAGTTTCGCATGAGAACAACTTAAAAAGTCAGATAGCTGAAAATTAACCAAAAGCTCTTACATTTTTACTAGCAAATTGATTAATACCAAATTGTATGTGGGAACTCAATTTTTAACACCAGATATAAATCACTCTGTATAATTACTAATTTTAACGGAGGGCTGGGTTAATTTAAGCAGTGATCATCACAGGAGTACCATATTTTGTAAAATTATAAGTGTTTGCCACCGAGTACCTACTTTTTCTATTTTGTAAATATCAGATTGGTAATCTGAAAACCAATACATTCTAAAATCTGACTGACATACTTCAAAATCGGTTACTTAGTGTTACCTTAGTGTCATTTGATAGTTTTTCCTTGTCTCTCAAAACACTAAAATTTTATCAATGATCCTGTATTACATACAATTTGTTTGTCCATTTCCTTTATACAGATTTCAAGTTAGACGTGTAACGCTATTACCCAAGTTTACTTGTAGACATTTAACAAAATCAAATTACTATCACGAAGGATACAATACAAGCACCATAATCACCCTTAATCCTTCTTCCCGGCCTGTCGACTCTAAAATCCGACGGAATTCGCACATCACACCTCTCACTCCATTAAAATAATAACACAAAAAAGATCAAGGCATTAAAAAACTGACCGGAATGCCGATTTCGGCCAGCTTTTCTCGCATTACCCCATAAGAGAGATCCAATTTTCATAATCCGGATCGACCTAAACGATTACACATATCGCCTCGATGCTCGATAAACTGGTTCCGATAAGTTGTAAGACCGCGAGAGGGCATGGTCGAAGACTGGCCGCATGCTGAGCCGCCGTGTCGTTTTTTCCCTCCGGGTACCGGCGTGCAATTATTAATTTATGGTCTGCAACTGAGCATGGGCATTAGGCGTTTCTCAATCGCGTAAATTCATTCTCTTAGCGTGTTTGCTTTGCAATAGAAATAGAGAACAACGAGACGTCTATGGTATAGAGTCGACTCGTGATGTAAGTTTTACGATTATATACATAAATGTGTTGCTAACAACTGACTGTTTTTGTTCAGTTAAAGGCTTTGAAGTCATATATTAGAACGTTCTCATGGGAAAACTCAATAAAAGACAATAAAAAAGTAGTCTGATTTAGTATATTAAGATTATTGATTGACAAATCCAACTGATTCTGTGATTATTTATATTGTTGACTTACCGGAATAGTTTTGCCAGAAGGCAGCACCTGTGTTGATCAGGTCTATGCCGGAGTAGCCCCAGGGTTTTGTGTCCGGTGGTGGTTGCTCGCGGATGCTCTGCGAGTAGTTTGTCGGGGGTGTTTCCACCCTTTCTCGTTCTTGACGATCGTGGCGTTGTTGCTCAGGCAGAGAACAAGGAATCTGCGGGGAGTTATTGTTGTTCTTCTGACTGTTCTGACGCTGGTGGTCCGATTGTGATAAGTTTTCTGGAAGGAAGATAAGAAATTGTCGGTTATCTCAAATTTGAATAATCATTATCGTTTATTTTTTGTGTACTACAACATTGTATTGGTGGTTCTTTCTAATAAAATGTTAGTCTTCAAATGTTTAAATATTTTCTAGTAGTAATGGCCACATGTGTCACATTCAGGTTTTTTCAAGGGAAACTTAGATTCGTATTGGACATTCACATTGATTTTCTCTCAAACCAATAATCCGATTATGCTGTTTTTTTTTATTCACTTGTAAGTTGTCAAAATCGTATTGTATTGTAGGTATACTATAAAAAAATATTTTGATTTCAGTTTTGAGCAATTTATGTCCTGATTCACGCGATTATTTACATTTTTAAGAGTGTTTGCACAGCCTATTTGAACCTCAACGCGAGTTCAGGTCTAAGGATTTTGCATATATCTAAACTTGGTTTGTAGTTTAAACCACTGACATCGAAAAACATAGCCTCAGCTTAAAGGAGTACAAAAATCGCAACACACAAGAGCTGGTAAATGATATTTTTAGTTTTTATTAACAGCTCGAGATACAGCTTCCGCGGCTTGGCGTGAACATTCGTAGAAAACCAGAAAACAGATTTTTAAAATCACAGATCGTAAAATCACCATTTCGAGTAAAGACAACTTTGTTGATTTTTTAGTATTGTATAGACTCCAGTTGCGTTTCCTACGCTTCCCAATATTTTTTGGTTTAACACCACGCAAATATTTCAATACTAAATTGTGGATATTCTACATAAAATATTGGTGTTAGAAGCCTTCAAGAAAATTTTACTGATTTTCTGCGAATGTTTATTTAAAAATTGATTATTTTATGTATTGAGATGGGCCTCATTCTTAATGACGTCACTAACATATTAAACTAATAATTAGCTAGAATTTGTGCACAACCAGATTAAACGACAGAAAATGTTTATGCATTGATTTATTATCATAAATCTTCATTGCTTCTTATTTTTTCTTATTTTTATTCTGATTTTATTCTAAAGCTTTATTTGCAACGCCTGCTTTCGGCTATCAATTCTACGGAAACAAAGCACCTGCAATAAAAAAATTATTGATTATTTTTAGTGTTAATAATTAAAGAAATAGGATGCTTTTCTTAATGAAAGTATGTTAAAATTATTAATTACATCAGAAAATATTACCTCAACTCTTTTTCCCCAAAGTTTTCTCATGAAATACCATTCCGTTTGAACTTGAATTTAAAAATACATCATCTACCTAGCTTTAGAGAAAAAATATATCGTCCATTTGACAAAAAAACTTGTCAAATTATATGGTGGGTTCAAATTCCACTATTTGATGTCAAGAAAGGAGCCATTATGTTTATTTTTTGGTTCACATCAATCAATTATCCACAAACTCTCGTTTAGTTATAACATTATAAGAATACCATTAAGCGACATAATTCATTTGTTGATGTAAAACAGATTGAACTACTTAGCAATTTTAGTAAATTTCCCAACCATATCTTCACAGCATTCTAAAGTTGGGTTTTTTACGAGGAATGTTGAACTCTTTCCAAGAGAGATATAGGGAAAGAATGCGAGACAAATTCTTATTGATTCTCGTAGCCCTTTCCTTCAACGTATAACCTATGGAGGTTTGGATGAGATAGTTTCTTCAAGCACATTGATGAAATGGGCCCATGAAACAAAATCACGAGACAACCTTAAATGATAAACACCGAGAAGACTGATGGGACAAGACCAGACGCACTAAATATTTTTAGTTAAACAGTATCTAAGCTAAAAATAAACAATTGCTCATTGTGGAATGTCAAATGCAGTTGACAAGGTTTTTAGGTTATGAGTGGCCTCAGGCAATATTAACAATTTTACCTGTTAGTGTTAAAGCAGTTTTGCGCCGGTATCGGCAAATAAATCGTACTATAAAATAACTTTTTTTTCTTTTTTGTATTTTGTTCAAACACAGAGTGTTTGTGGCATAACACCTAGCCAATAACTAACAAGTTATTTTCACTTAACCTAAACTGATAAAATAATGAGTATTTCTACAATTTTGCCCATTAGCCCAAGTGGTTTTAGTATGACAGTTCTACCACTCAAGTAGACGGCGGTTGTTTTCACTTATACTATGAATGTGAATACACTATGGGTGCTCTGCTTTTAATCACTCCCGCACTAGTTTGAATGGGTTAGTTCTTTTCAGCCCACGCACTAGCGCACTGTTGTCTAACAGCTGGATGGCTTCAATGTTGTCGTGGTGCAGTAGACGATCATCGTGCTTCTTAGCAAATTTTGATATTTCGCTAGTTACCATCTCCATGCCAAGGTCCCAATGAAGATTGGTGTTTTTGATGTACAATGGTGCACCAACAATTACCCTTAGAACTTTATTTTGGAACCTCTGAATGAGGTTGATATTGGACTGCTTAGTGCATCCCCATAACTGTATTCCATACACCCATACTGGCTTTAATAATTGCTTGTATAGTAGGAGCTTATTTCGCACTGACAGGGCTGACCTCCGTCCCATTAGCCAATACATTTTGAGGAATTTTAGGTCGAGTTCGTTCCGGTTTGTCTTGACATGTACTTTTCATCTAAGCTTCGCATGCAGTGTCATGCCAAGGTATTTCGCTCGATCCGCGTACGGAATATCGTTCCCATTAATGGTTACTGGAATATAGTTAACTCTCTTATGTTATAGTTGACATGGGTGGATTTTCCTTCATTTAGTTTAATGCGCCATTTCTTTGTCCAAAGGTTGATTTTGTTTGCAAGTATCTGTAATTTTTCAGTTGCTTCCTCGACACTGTCACTAATCGCCAAATAGTCGTGTCGTCTTCAAATGTTGCCACTGTGCTCTCCGGGAACAGGAATACCATAAGTATACAGTAGGTACAAAAGTGGTCCCAATACACTTCCTTGTGGTACTCCGGCATTGATATTGATAGCGAGGAGTATTCGTCATCTTGTTTCACCCTGAAATGTCGGTATTTCAGATATGATTTTAACAGTTCTGTATATTCGGTAGGAAGCTGCTGTTCCAGTTACTCAATGAGCCCATCACGCCCCACCTTGAAAGCCTGAGCCACGTCTAAAAATATTGCTGAGCAAATTTTCTTTTCCTCAAGAGCCTTTGCTATAACGTCGGTACCTCGGTGTACGTGATCGATTGTTGATTGTCGAGCTCAAAAGCCGAATTGATGTGATTGAATAGTTTGATTTTTCTCAGTCATTTCTATGAAATAACGCAAACATTATTTGAACCACTCCAGCTATCACGACATCTCAATAATTCCGCCTTGAAAACGTAATTTCCATTTCGTCGCGTCATTTGGAATCAATAACGGCAACAACCCTTTTCCGTTTGCCCTTATAATTTGCTTGTCACGGCTTTAGACTTTAGAGAAATCTTTACCGGAGGGTGGGGGGCGAGATTGGCTGGGGGTGAGTTCGCGAATAAGAACAATATTGGGAGTTTGACTCGCGATAATGATTGTGTAAATGATCAAGGCATGTTTCGGACGGGTACAGAAACGGAGCTGTCAATCAGCGGGGTAGCGCCCCGGTTTATCCCACCCGTCGTGCGCCCCGCGGCCTCGCTAACTTTGGATTGATCTCTTGCAGATTACAAGACGTTTGCCTTGCGTCACACCAATCATTAGACGTATAAATTTGCCCCCCGCCAGATGTCTTGTGGAGAATTTCTGTTGCCGATATAATTTGTTCGATACTACTCGGATTCGAAAGGAACGAGAACTGTGGAGAGAACATCGTCGTAGAATGAAGTTTTTTTTTAATTTGCAACTAATTACGTCTCATTTTGTCAGATTTATTGGAAGATAAAGAAAATCATAAAAACGCAACGATTTCTCCTGATACGTTTTCCAGGATTGCTTTAAATACGAGTTCACTTAAATTACTTTCCTGGTTGTAAATATTTGTAAAGTTTTTAGACATAGGCCTTCATTGAACTTAAAACTATCTTTTCTGTATTTGATTTGGGCTAATTGGCTTACGTTTTCAGTTATTTCACCTAGAAAAATGACAGACCGCTGAAATTGTAGAATCAGGAAATGGATTCAAAATACTGCTAAACTATCCCATAAAAATGGCTTTCTGAAAAAGTTTGAATTCCATTAAAAACACACTGGAAAACTATAGTGGAAGTTTGTTAAGTAAGTTAAATGCTTAATTTAAGACTCTTCTGAAGTTTCTATGGCATTGGGTTCATCCGCCATAAACTCGCAACTTTCATAAGTACACACCCGGCCTGCGATTTATCTGAAAAATATCTGAATAACCCAAATATGCGTATTCGATTTCCATTCAGTAAATTGATGTAAGCCCAGTTATCAATATTTTCCTAATTTAAAAAATCAGAAAAGAGACAAATTAACATTTAAATGACCATTTTGAAATTCTTGGCATTGCCTTTTCAATTTGCGATTTTTTACCAAAAATGCCTATCAGAAACCTAACTCTATGTGCAAAAGTAGTAAAGAATTATTTATCATTGTATTAAAAGTTTTAAAAAAGGAGCAGTGGTGATACAAATTACCCTCAGTCTTGATCTGATTTTTATTTATTTACCGTCACTGCGGAAAGTAAAAATGAACTGTTTTTAAAGTTACTAACAGTATCAAAAATCTCATGTTGTCTTTAAAACTCTTCAAACTCTTATTTGACAGAGCTTCCAATGATACCTCACATATCCCCTATGCTAATGTTAAGGTTGTACCCAATTTCTGCAACTTTCAATTCACTCTAGGTCATTCCAGTGATGGCTAATAAAAAATGTTTAATTAACCTTTTATTTGATTCCAAAGATCTATCCTATGATATCTCATACAAACTACATTCCTTATAACGATTCAAAAGTCGGTAGTGATATCAGCAATTTGTCTCTATTAAAACCTGCTAAGTTTTATATAAAGTAATTTCTCAGTGCACACGCATTTTCAATGATATTCGATTATATTAATTCAAATGGTTCAGCCTGTATACTTGTTGTGCACTGGGTGACACAGTTTAACGATTTTATCTACAACTCACATATAATAAGTTCATTGCATACGTATCTATGACTATATAATCCCCATCATTATACGCGCCAATGATTATAATGACACTAGCGTTGTATAATAATGACAGTTCGTTCAAATAATGACCTCAATATTTGAACGAACTGTGTCAACAGTGCTAGTGTCAAAGTCTGTCAAAACCTTCGTGGATGACAGTTATTTGACAGTTCGCCTCGCCATCATTAACAAACACATTTACAATATAACATATAAACAAAAATTGTCCTAAAATTAAAACGTATTTACAAAGTAAACAGTTTTTGCTAATTATCGCTAGATGACCAAAACTGTTACTTCTGTTACTTCGGTGAAGTGTTAATTTTTTTATAAGAAGTAGTTTCTATGTTAAATTCATAATAAACATATATATTTTTGCAGCTTTCCAGAACATTTAGGTTGGTTGACTTTATGTAAAAAGAAAAACTAGAAAAGAAATTTAGTTTGTTTAGATTATCTGAAGAATCATCAGTTACTTTTGCTCAAAATCGTGCCTCTTCATATTTCAAGCAAAATGAAAAGTTGTTTCTCTTAAACAGTTTGGAAAAAAAACAGACCAATTACCTCTCAGTTCAATGTTACTTTTAAAGTGTTTTAAAGGACCAGAATGCAGTTAAGTTGGTGACATATTTTTTACAAAATTTCAGCAACAGAGCAAGCAGATTCTAAGTTGAACCCGTCACTCTTACATCTCCAATAACATTAAAAATCAAAATTCAACTTTATACTTACCGTTGATAAGCCTTAACTGATCAACCGCTCCAGCAGCCTTCAGCGCCTCCTCCATCTGTACCCGTCTCTTCACCTCAACTTCCAGTTGCTCGTGAAGACGTCTCCTAGCCCTGCGTTCCCTTCTCAGCCGTTTCTGGACCAGAGCTGCAACACAAAATAGGGGAAAATCTATTAGGAGATCTATATCAGTGTCCAGAGTGAGCACAGCGAAATATCAACCAAACCAACCCTCCTACCGACCACCCCCAACACGCAAAAAGGGAGGAAAAAACGAGAAAAATAAACGCCACCGTATCCCAGAGATACGGAGAGATTTGTCTGCAAAGCCACCCCGATATACTCGGGGGTCTTTATACTTTTTTACGAGACATATATCATAATGCCGGGGGTCTTATTCACAATGCCAATGCAATATTGTTTTTATGGGGCGTATATATATGTGTATGTGTGTGTGTGTGTGTGTGTGTGTGTGTGAGAGTATGGAAGAGCGTCGATTACGGATGTGGATTCGTGGGGTAAACGAAAGGCAAGAAAGTGAGCTACCCCTGTGGTGGTGAAGGTGGATCGGGGGTGTAAGAGGAGGGGGGCGAAGGAACGAAAGCTATTTACTTTTATGTGAGTGTTATCATTGATAGCGAGTGACTGCGCGCGGGCCGATGATTTTTTACTGTTTCACTAAAAGATACACGTTAATGTGTTTGATTTTAGGGGACGCCGTTGGGAATTTATTGGGAAAAACAGAGGGTGAGGCGGCGATGATTTTTTCTCTCGGTGGTTTTCTGTATTTTTTCCTGCTTTTTTTTTCAGAGTTTGTGTGGCAATTTATGTTTAGTGATTTGGTTAGATGCGGTCTTAAGTGGATTTTGTAAGACGCGTCCTTTAATATATTAATTCAACACAAGAAGCTTTAAAACAAACTAAACTATGACAAGATGTTCATATATGAAATTATGGTTTTCCAACTTGAGTGAAAAAGAGTATCTTGTGTTTCCAAATAATAGTGATATGATGATATATATCTAATAATGTATCTGAAAAGCAGCTTTTCATGGACACTTTATTCTGTAAAGTTGATACATTTTTAACATACCTACTTCAAAATAGAAGGAGGTTAACAAGTCGACACGTATGTAGGTATGACGCGCAAAGTATGGAAACATGACTGGTACGAGTCCGAACGTCATTGTAACATCAAACTGCTACTTCAGGCAACCAGTGTCAAGCGCAAAGCTGCTGCAGTCTGCTGTCGGCAGCAACGTTTGAAATCGTCTCTTAAATCTCCGAAATAGTTTGTTGCCTAAAAAATCCAAATAATCAACAAATTTAAATTCGGAAATTTAAATTGCTTTTGACTTTTGGCTAAGGTGACCAGAAATTGACTGTAATGTTGTACTTGTTAGAGTAAGGTGTATTCTAGATGAATTTAATTTTGTCCTGTTTTTTTTTTTTATCAAAAAATGCAAAATTCTTTTTTCTGATTAAGATTATCAAATATCTACCATTAGACAGAAAATTGCATATTCTGTATCTATAAGTAATAAGAAAAAACCTCGACAATTTTAGGTGTTTTGTGACAATACTGGCAAGTACTGATTCCAATTAAAACTTTGAAACTAATAAAGATTGTACATAAGTATTATTATGCAATATTGATATACCGGGTGATTTAATTTCGAGGCTCACCATGGGGATCTCGCTTATTAGTGGAGGTAGAGCCTATGTTTAAATTTGGCAACATTTAGTATTTTTGTGTCGATCAATTATCTGAAAAGAAATGTCAGCTATCGGTTTTCATTTTAAAGATATCCGCAAAGAACCAAAATGTTAAGATATTGTTTTTGATTTTTTATTCAAAGCCCAACATTTGAAACAAAAACATTCTACAGTTCTTTTAACAAGGAATGCAGTGTCATTTTTTAATTTGAAATAACATCAAAGATGGCGGCATAACCATGGCCAACTTTTGTTTTTCTTATGGGCGCCATGTTGAATTTTGGCATTTTCCGATAGTCTTTTTTCATTTCCGCAATGTATAACATGTTAGCATTATTTTTAACAATGGTGTAATAATTAAAAAAAACCTTCAGGTACCCAACTGTAGCTCCAGTTGGGTACCTGATAAGCACGACACCCAACAAGAAAAAGAAGAAAGTTTTTTTTTGGATTATTACACCATTGTTTTAAAAACTAATGCCAACATGTTATACATTGCGTAAATGAGAAAAATACAGGACTATCGGAAAATGCCAAACTTCAACGCCATGTTGAAGAACTTTTGTTTTGCTTATGGGCGCCATGCCCATAAGGAAAACAAAAGTTTGCCATGGTTACGTCGCCATCTTTGATGGTAGTTCAAATTAAAAATAACACTGCATTCCTCGTTAAAAATTAGCTTGTTTGTGTTTCAAATGTCTAGCTACATTTGGTTTTGAATAAAACATTAAAAACGATATCTTAACATTTCAGTTTTTTGCGGATATCTTCAAAATGTTAAATGACGGCTTAAATTTCTTTTTAGATAATTGATCAGCACAAAAATACGAATCTTTGCCAAATTTAAACATAGGCTCTCCACTAATCTCCACTAATATCTCCACTAATAAGCGAAATCCCTATGGTGAGGCTCGAAATTGAATCACCCGGGATAGCAATATTGTCAATTTATGACAGCATAAATAAAATGCAATATTTTGTTCATAGCTACATTATTACAACCGCAGAGCTGGTTTCTCTTAATATTTTAACTAGATTTGCAAGTAAATTATACATTGAACACCAAAAAAAGGGCACTGGTTTGTTTTGATGGGACAAAATGTGAAAAGTCGGGACTGACCCGCTAAAATGCGTCTCCTTCCCTTATCGTACGAAAAGGTGACTGATAGTGTCCGTAATAGTAAGATACAAATTTTATGGTATTACACCAGAAAATTTTCGAGTAACAGGCAGAAGAAATATAGAATATAGACAACTTGTCTTTGTTTATGAAAAGCAAATAGGCAATCGATTGATCTTTTTTTGCGCTGTATATTAGCTTGAATGTTGTCCATTTCGACAGGTTATTGATTTTTTTGTCGTTTCTTTTATGGAGGCGGCCACACACCACTTATAGTCAGTATAACAAAAGAATACGATTTTCCAAGTTATTTTTTGTCTAAGCTAATTTAATGCTGTTTGAAGTTTATAATACTGACTCTTAAAATCTCGCTGTAAATTACTTTTATGAAGAAACATTCAAGATTTTAGGTAAAAGTACGTAGATTAAGGTATGATATCTGAGCTATTTGAAGTTTCTATAGCAGATAGTATAAATTTGCAAAAAGGACTAAACCTTGCGATATAATTTTGATAATTTCATTAAACAGCACCGAGTGTTTAATGTTTAACACTGACAAACCAAACGAAGAAAGCTAACAATACCCATTACATTAATGATATGTAAATACATATTAATAATTAAAAATATATGAAATGATTTGAATAAAACACGTAGAAGGAAATAAATCCACATGAAACTTGTATTGTTTTTTAAGTTAATGTTATTTTGAGCAATAAATTTTTTTTCAATTCCTAAAGAAGTTAAGACGTGTTTAAAATACGTTTTTGTCAACCTTTCAAAGGAGTCCATATGAAACCGGTCCACTAAAAATAACAACTGCTTTCTGAAAAAAAAAGGCCAGTAAGAGATTGCTACAGCCTATATCTTGTGTAGTTACGTTTGGGGTTTAACTTAATACGAGGAACAGTAGTACGCCACTGGAAATTCCAATGATTCCAAACAAATTCCAAACTTTGAAGGTACTTTGCCAGTTCGAAAACACACGGAAACTTATTACGAAGTATATGGAACTATGGTTGTAAACATGGCAGCATTATTAAATACTGAGAAGAAACTAATGTATCAAGAGCACCTTTTAGATGAGAAAATCGATGCTCCCAATGCTCCCTAATGTTTTAATTACCTTTGAAGGTCAGAAATTTGATAAAAACGTTATAAAATCAACTAAAGAGTGTTATTTAATTTCCAACGACACAAAAACTCAAAAAGGAAATTGTTTTTGCCACTCAAGAACAGTTCCTTCGAAGCCAGTAATTCCTCCAACCAAATGAGAATTTAAGTGCCCTTAAGCCAGGAAAACTCTCGTACTCAAACATCCTGCAAACGTCATTTGGTCAAGCATCACCTAACATAACCTCCATCAACTCAATTCGAACGTGCGTCACGTCGCACCTATAAATTTTATTGCCGGCCCATCTTACAGATTACAACCCATAACGATATTTGCCCTGGACACGGGGATGACACAGATCACAAAACTTTGTTTACCGCCGGCCGTGTCCGCTCTGCACTCTCGATGTCCGACGATATCGTAAAGAAATATGTCGTGTGTACGGAAGGGTGCATTCGATTCCATCGGTCATCGGGAATTTTATTTTCCGGTCAATCCCGCTCAAATGTGAGGGCGTAAAAACACGTGCGAGCCGCCGCGCCGCCGTCCCATGCGAGTTGGTCGATCGGACCCCAATATAAAAACTATCAGTCACGACGGATCGCGCCGGTGTCGCCCTCTGCCGGACGATTTAAGCAGTTACGTTTGTGAAGGCTTTTCCGCCAATAAAACTGGATTTTGGGGACGGGGACGGAGTCGGAAAATCGTTGGATTTATTACGGTTGTGGGACAGTGTTGATGACGAGTTTGTTTCTTGTAGTTGAAGAGTTGATGATGTAACACCTGGGCTGGTGTCAACACACAGAGAAATGTTTAAGACATTCGTTGTCTTGCCGAAATTTACTCCGAACAAATCAATAAAGTTTTCAATTTAGATGAGCTTTTTGAATCAAAACTCACAAATTTCTCCTTTGAAGCGACAACATTTTGTTTCCAAGTAAAACTACATTGCATAATTTTACAAGTTCTTATGAGTACTTTTAAGAATATAGTGTGTTGCATTGAACAATTCAATATATTCCAATGAAAACAACTATTGCATTGATACAAGATCATATATGTAAAATATGGTGTTCAAAACAAGTAAAATTAGTTGGTTGATGCAAGAGACGTTTTGTGTGAACCAAGTAACCAAATGCTTAGTTTAAAATATCGGGTGGTTTCATTGTGCGGAAAACTTAAGAGTTTGCGCGGTTTGTGGCACCAGACTGACGCGACGTAGAACGGCGACAGTTTTTAGATACGCAGTATATGAGGACTACATTCTCCAGTCTCACTCACAACCCTCACAACGTTAACTCCATGCAAATATATTGGTTATAGTGGTAAGCAGTGGCGCTTTGATATACGATTGATTGTATCTGCAGTTTTACTTGTGATAATGGACAGCGTGGATGATTTTTCAATTTCATCAGATCATCTTAAAACGATATTTGACAGTAAGTATATGCGTATATCTACTTTTTATGCAAATGTTAATACACTATGTGCATTCTATGTTTGCAGACCATAAAATAACTGTGCAAAACATAACAAAAATTACAGAAGAAGAGATAAAATATTATTTTTTTTAAAATTATTTCGGCTATTGGAGATCGGATTGTTTTCCGGGAAGCGGTGTACCTAAGAGGAGATTTAGAAACATCTAAGGTGAGAAAACGTATTATAATGGCCAGTTGCAGAAAGGCCCATCAAGTCTTGTTGACTGCTTAGCTCTTAACTGTACTAATTACTGTATCAGGATGATATTTTTTTGTATTTTTGATTGTATTTAAATGTATTTTTTTTCTTTTATAACAAGTTATTGGGTTTATATCAGTATGACACCTACTTGTTTGAAATGTATTTTTATTTTTATAATAAATTAATGTATTGGTATATATGAACTTTTTTTACCCATTGTCTTTGCTATATGACTAAAAAAAATATATGTCTTACAAAATAATTGCTTAAAGAACTTTGATGTAATACCACATATTATGTTTTGATTAGATTTGTCAGCCAGAAGAATTATTCTTGCTAGTAAATATGATTAAGAAAGTAATGTGCTATTATAATCGTGTAGTTCTTTCTGCATTTGTTTTGATAGACTTATTTTTTTATGTAACCTTTGCAGCAGCGGTAGATAGTTTTAACAAAACAACGAAAACATTCACTTCAAATCAATATGTTATGTTGAATGTAAATTACTATTACTTGCTTTGAATTTTTAACGCACTTCGTTTAAATTGACAGTTACTTGCTTTGAGAAGAAAATACTCTATTCAGAACACTAAAGGTGTTGAACCCAAATTACAAATGTTTCTCTGAAACATTGGTTCTTCCAAACAAAATAACCTATTACTTATTCCGATAGCTCTATTACTCTCTTTAAGACATCATATGGTTGCATTAAAACAATATTAGTTTGGTCCAAATGTTGAAATATTTGAAATAATACTACAAAGTTTCATTCAAAACAACATTATAGTCCTTTCGAGTTGATGACTATTTGGTGCAAGTCAATAGTTTACTCGTTGCAACCAATTTTATCTCGAACGAAGCACTTAACACATTTGTACTGAGAAAATATTGTCTTGGTTGAAGTGGATAGTTATTTCGTGGATATGGAAATCAACCGTTGTTTTGATGCAAAGCAATTTTATTTGAATTGAGCATTCCTTTCTCTGTGTGAACTAATAAATATTTTGTAACGCAATTTTTTTTTCGTATCAAAGATTAATATAGAAATTAGTATACTGTAAAGCCTTTAGCCACAGAGCGTTGAGTAGTAACTTGCCCACTAACTATCTTCAATTTAACGTATAATCATACAATCAAGTCATGAAATAATGTGCAAGACAAGTTATTATAAATTTTTTTCTGTGTCTGCTCACAATATCTACGTAGTTTGGCAGCCTATACACAATATTGTTGTTTAGGGGTGATATCCGAAATTAAAAACATTTAGCCTTCAAGGCCTCGTTTAATTATCTACAATTTCATATATAAAACAACCTTATGAAGTAAGTTTAGCAAAAGTTATAAGCATTTGATTATGACATGGTGTGCGGTTTGCTTAGTTAGTGATATCAAGGATCATAAGCATTGTTGCTATAATTGTTGAATAAAAGTCTTTTGTTCGTCAAATTGTGGGTAGTATTTTGGGTGGTGTAGTTACCCTGACATTCTCAAAGATTCGTACTGTGACAAACATCCCCTAAATGACAAAATTTGTATCTACTCCTCTGAAAGTGGTTAGCAACAACAGGAATGATAACTTTCTTTTCTTCATCAAATTATAGGTTGACTAACAGTCCCAAAATGACAATACCTATTGTGTGTCGACCGCCAAAGACACACATTATGGTGGGTCGTCACAGAAATTGTTTATAACTTTTGAGAAAAATATTGTATGACTTTCTTGCATTCGCGAAAAACCCTAGATAATGAATCGGGTTAGCTCTTCTTCGACGCTTCGTAGAAAACAAACCCTAAATCACAATAATTTATATCTGTCGTAGGCAAATTGTTATTTCTGGCAAAATGCCTAGGCAAAAGCTATTTGCCATGGCCAATAGAATTCTTCAGTCTTCATTTATATGCTTAAAGCTATTGGCCTAGGCAAATGTACTTGCCAAAGCCGTTGTTAGGCAAATAGCATTTTGTTTAGAAATCGATCTGTCACGTTTCGCTACTCCAAAATACATTCCGTACGGGTAGAGAAGTTCATCAATAATTAAAGGGGGTCTCTCTTTCTTCCTCTCCGTCGTTTATCCTCATTTGTATTAAAAAAAACACTTTGTTAAGGATAAATCTAAAAAGTTTAAAGTTTTATTGTTTATCTCTAACGTAAATTTAAGTTTGTTATGAATGTTATTGATATATGTTAAAAAATTCTTGAGGCTTAGTTCATCACCTCTCCATAAGCAAAAGATATCATTGACATATCTGACCCACTTTACGATCTGTGACTTATAGGGGTTGATATTATTGATAATATATTCTTGTTCCATGTGATCAAGAAAAATATCGGATAGTATAGATGATAGGGCCATTCCCATTGGCAAACCGTCCTCAAGTTTGTAATATTTGCTATTAAAAGTGCAATAATTTTGTTTAACAATATGTTCTAGGATTATGTTGTAATGATTTATTTTTAGTTTATCGTTAAAATGTTCATTGAAAAGGTGTGAAACTAGTTTTAGGGTGAGGTCTATGGGAACATTAGTATATAAATTAGTTATATCAAAAGATACCATAATTGTATCTTTCAAAGATATGTTTTTAGTCTCGTTAATAAATTGTGAAGAATTTTTAATTGAATATTTAGGTTGAAAATTTAAGTTTTTGAAAAGGTTTAACATTATTTTAACAAGATTGAAAGTGGGAGAATCATAATACGCGGTGATAGGCCGAATGGGATGGCCCTTCTTATGTAATTTAGGAAGTGCGTAAAGTTGGGGAACATTAAAATTCATGGGGATAAACGAATACTGATGTGGAGTCAACTCAGTCAAGGTCTCCTTACATTGATTAACGACACATTTTGTTCTAGCGACCATTTCATTCAAGGGACTTTTGCGGAGTTGAATATAATTATTTTCATTTAGAAATTTCAATGTTTTGTTAGTGTACGACTCCCTCTTCATAACAACCAACCCGGCATTCTTATCGGCTGGGCCATCCCATTCGGCCTATCACCGCGTATTATGATTCTCCCACTTTCAATCTTGTTAAAATAATGTTAAACCTTTTCAAAAACTTAAATTTTCAACCTAAATATTCAATTAAAAATTCTTCACAATTTATTAACGAGACTAAAAACATATCTTTGAAAGATACAATTATGGTATCTTTTGATATAACTAATTTATATACTAATGTTCCCATAGACCTCACCCTAAAACTAGTTTCACTCCTTTTCAATGAACATTTTAACGATAAACTAAAAATAAATCATTACAACATAATCCTAGAACATATTGTTAAACAAAATTATTGCACTTTTAATAGCAAATATTACAAACTTGAGGACGGTTTGCCAATGGGAATGGCCCTATCATCTATACTATCCGATATTTTTCTTGATCACATGGAACAAGAATATATTATCAATAATATCAACCCCTATAAGTCACAGATCGTAAAGTGGGTCAGATATGTCGATGATATCTTTTGCTTATGGAGATGTGATGAACTAAGCCTCAAGAATTTTTTAACATATATCAATAACATTCATAACAAACTTAAATTTACGTTAGAGATCGAAAACAATAAAACTTTAAACTTTTTAGATTTATCCTTAACTAACCATGACAATTTCATCGAATACAATATATATAGAAAACCCACTGCAGTACCTACCATAATTCCATATCACTCATCTCATCCTTTTTCACAACGCATGGCTTCATTTCATTTCCTTTTCAATCGTTGTTTAAAATACCCCCTCAATTACCACTCCCGAATTGATGAATTAAATTACATTTATAACCTTGCATCAAACAATTTTTTCCCTTTAAAACACATCAACCACCTTTTACAACAAATTGTAAGCAGGTCTGACCCACTTTACGTACCTAACAAAGCCCCAGACAAAATATATAAACCATTCACTTACAATAACGTTAATTTAAAACTGAACAAAATTTTACCTAAATTTAACATTTATCCCGCTTTTAAAAGCAATAATACCATCTATAAATTACTTTCAAATGTCAAAAACCCTAAATCTGTTATGGATGAGTCTGGAGTCTACTCAATCAAATGCTCTAATTGTAATGCTGTTTATGTAGGTCAAACCGGAAGGAAGTTGGGAAAACGAATAGCGGAACACAAATACAAAACTTCTTCAAACATTTATCAGCACAAAATTTCAACAGGTCATTGTATAAAATACAGTGAACCTACACTTCTTCACAAATGTAATAAAAACTACAAGTTAGACTTATTAGAACAGCTCGAGATTGAAAAACACAAAAGAAACCACAGCATAACTTTGTTAAATGATCAATTGGACTTCCAACAGAAACCATTGTTCATGTTTACTTTGCGATAATTTTAAAATTACGAAATTTAAGTTGCCTACCTTGCACAAATAAAAATTTTTTCGCTGTCCGTCTAGTTAACTTCCAGCCGCATGTCAATGTTTCGTCTTCGTTCACTAATGGCACACGTGCTTCGTTTATATGTTTTTAATTACCTGACCGTAAGTTGTCTCCTAAATTATTGTTTATTTGTTTTCTTATCAATGTTTTCTAATTGTAGATTTAGGCTGATGATGTTTAAATACGAAACCGGTACCTAAGGAATTAATATATATTACAAGGAAAAGAGGCATTTTTTTTTTTCAAGAATATTTATTTAATATAACCTTTGTCGACATGGACATTATCCAAATCATATCTATTTGACCAGGCAAATAGCTTTTGCCTAGGCAAAAGCCTTTTGCTTAAAATAACCATTTGCCTACGACATATCGATTGTCTACGTAGGTTTTGATATCAATTACAATTGTATCTACAAATGTGGATTTGCGGTACAAATAACATTTCTTAGAAACAGAAATATGTTTTTAACTTTTACGAAAATTATTGGACCTATGTCATTTTCTCATAAACCAAATTGTACATTTAATAAACGGAGAATCACTATCCTGCGCAATGATGAAAAAACCCAAACACGATATTATTTAAAGCACCAAGTATTTTTTATATAAATGCCGTATCTTAAGAACCTTTTTTTTCATAGAAATAAATAGAGTTAAATCGTTTGAGAATTATCGAAATAGTCTGAAAGTGATAAAAGTTTGTCGAAATAGCAATGTTATTCGGGGATATCAACGCTACGTTAGGCGACGGACTATGCTCCCAGGGCAAGAATTAAGACAGACACAAGTTTTAATCAATGTTTTGAATATTTATTTTTTTTGTATAGGCTGTGCCTCAGGAACCAACCATTTTCTTCATAGAGATAATTAAGGTTAAATCGTCTTAGAATTGCTTAAATAGTCGAAAAGTAATAAAAACTCGGCTAAATTGACATTTTCTACGAGAGATATCGACGATACGTTAGACGACGACCTATACTCCAGGGGTTAGAACTCGCGTAGACATGGGTTGGGATATGATTAGTTTTAGCTATCACAGATGTTTCAGTCTTAGAAAATCATATTACTAACGTAATTTATCTTTATTGCAGCACAAGAACTCCAAGTCACAAACAACGAACTTCACAAAGTTAGCCAGGTTCTTCCAAGGTTATTGTAAACAAGTTCCAAGCACCGCAAACTAGGAGAAGTCCTGAAGTAGAGGAGGTAGGTTGACATACGTTTCTAATAAACGAATTGAAGAAGGTTATATTCAATAAAAAAGAAACCACATCATGATCCTTGCCATCATTTTTATCTGATAAAACCCAATCGTCAAAAACAAAATGTTTATAACTTTTATTCATCAAATTGTTAGTAATTTGTTTATGTTGATCTTGGAATATTTCTTACGTTCATAGTAAATTTGTTCTAGGTATAAACCAATAGTACCAATTCTTAAGTTATAAAAGCTCTAGTGTGTAAAATTCTGCAACATTAAAAAACGCAACATTTGTGTCTCATTTGACTTCAGTGTCATAAATAAACTAAAATTGCGTATAGAGTTTGCTTGGACAGGCATAAGTAATTCTTAGAACCAGTACCATAACAGAAATTGCTCTGCGGTGGTCCAAAAGTGCCCGGGATAAGAATAATCAACCGAAAATGCGTATTTATATATTATGGCGTATGAAACCGAAATGCGACCGGTAATTATTTCTTTCAAAAGGAGAGACGTGTAATCACCGGCTGCGCACTGAATGTATGTAAATCTCCCAACTCTTTTAATTTACTCCGGTAGTCTGGCCGGTCGGAGATTCTAAGAACCATTACAGACAACCATCGACCGATTTGATTGACTCTACGCTGATCAGTCGGCGTCCGTTTTCTCGGAAAAAAATCGTTAATATTGTTATCGACAGATCACGGAGCTTTACAAGTTAACGCCTTTAGATGCGTTTTCATAATATGGAAATGTAACGACAGGAATAATAATGAGTAATGACGAAGAAGAAATGTTCACGTCTTTCGTCAAAATGTTTTTGGTGGAATTTACGACGCAACAAAAATAATCTTTGTACTACCACCTGTATAGTAATTTTTTAAAGTAACGGTCTAAAACTTAATACACACAAAAATAATAATACTTACCTACATATCATAAAAACGTTTCAATTCTAAAAACTTATTTCAACATACTTGTTATATCATCCACAGACCAGAACTACAAGAAATGGAATGTTACAAGTTATATTCTAAAACAGATTATTTGGTTGGTAAACGTATTTGACATTAAATACGAAGTGTTCAACAAATACAACATATACGACGTTTAAAATTTCTTTCTTTCTTTACAATCTTGTATGCTGGCTCTGTTATAACTTTTTGGGTACCATTCGAATCTGAAATTCCAAATTGTGTCTAGTTTTAGAGAAAAAAAATACTATTTTTGGATTACTTCCAGTTTTTAGCATCCCAATTTCTCAAAACTGGGTTCAAGTCAAAATAACAAATACAATATATACAACGTTTAAAAATTCTTTCTTTGCAATCGTGTATGCTGGCTCTATAGTAAGTTTCTTCCATCTGGTATTAAGGATTTTAGCACAATGTCATTCTGAAGGTAAAAAATTACTAGTTTTACTGCTTTTAATTCTTATACGCAGGTAGACTCAAAATTGAGCACCTCAGAGGTAAACTGTGCTAAGTACATAGGATTTCAATGTAACTTAACAATGTTTGCTTCTGAGGGACTTAATTGAACTAAGAAGCATGTGGTTTTCCACCTCGTTGCAAGCACATATGCATGTGCTTCCATATTTCGGCGCAGATTGAATCACATGACACATTCTTCTTAGTCCAAATTGTCTCTATATTTAAACGTAGTTGAACAAATTGAACAAAAAAATAATTAAGGTAATACGTATTACTGAAACAATGTATAATGTAGTATGGCTAAGAAATGAATGTTAAATTTATATATTTTCATTTTAATGCTGTGAAATAAAGCGACAAGATATATAACATAGGCCTAAAATCAAAACAATCACTACCAAGAGACAAATCGTAAAATAAATAATTAGCTTAATGTTTTCATGCACATTCAGCAGAATATTTTATTGTGTTGAATAATTAATACGGGATTCTTTTATCTATGTAGCTAATAATATGACGATATATAGGCGGGACGTAAATTTTAAATAAATCAAAAATTACAGCCAGAACCTGTATTTGAACCAGGGACCTTTGCGTTTTAGCTGTTTATACCAGCTAAAAGCGGGTATAAACACCCTAAAAAATCCGTAAAACGTTAAAATAAGCAGGGATATGGCAAAATAAGCACATATCTGCCAAATCCGGGAAAAAAACAAAATAAGGAAAAAATAGCGCCAGATGCTTTATTTTTTTCTGAATTCGTGGTGATCCTTACGCTTTTAAACTGCTTACATTAAAACTGTCCAAGCAAAGAAATGTGTAAACTGGTTATAAAAAGGTCAACATGTTCTAAAACTAGAAAAGAAAACAATTCGTTTCCTAAATTTTCTTATGTTTCCACACTTACGCGATATTGGTGACATACTTCCTTGGCTAGGATTGATAAAATAGGTAAAACCATTGGCTCAGTGTTGACGAATTGCTAAACTGTCGTTTCAAATAATTGTATTTGAAGAATTTGTTGAGTCAAATTGACTATCACCTACCATTTCCTTAAAATTTTAAAAATGCCAAACTTTTTGGATTTAAGGCTATTTTATACTACTAGTGATGAATTCCTCCGTTTACATCAGTTGTAGTGATTTGGATTAAATAAAAGAGCTGTTTTTTCCTGATGTAGTTTTTATTGGCACTTACCAGGTTTCGAACATCGCGTTCGTCTTCAAGGTCATACATTAGTCTCGACTTCAACGACTTCAACTCGACTTCAACTCGATGTAGACTGACACATGGCCTTGAAGACGAACGCGATGTTCGAAACCTGGTAGCCATAAGTGCAAATAAAAACTACATCAGTAAAAAGACCAGCTCTTTTATTTATTCCAAATATTTTATACTACACTACTTTTGTCTTTTTCTAAACCTTTTTTAGTAGGTAATTAGAAAAAGTTTTAAAGCAACAAGTGATGGGTATACTAGACACACTTCGTTACTTATTTCAGAATAGCCAACCAGCCGCAACAGAGATTATTTCAGGTTATGGTTTTTGTTCAGTTTTATTAAAATTTGGTTAATTTACATCAATTAAACCACATGTATAAAGCATAGCGTGAAACTGTGAGGTTAAACGTATACGTTATTGCGGTATGTCAAATCAAAACAAATTGTCTCACGTTGGCACTGCTGGCAGACCTTACAAAAGCCTCCACTAAAAGTTTAGAAAAAGACGAGTAGATGCGTTTGTCAGAAACTATCGTTGTTGATATATTTTTGCTGTTTTCCTGCAACTCCAAGTTTAAGCACTTTGAAAGTTTTTAATTTAAAATTAATATAAAGGGCAGTAGTGGGCACACAAAACTGGTTACACTTTTTGCTGTCATAGCTATCAAGTTCATGTTATATCAATTCTACTTTAATGTAATTTCAATTTTAATCTAAAACCACAAACGATGATTAGGTAACCTCATTTGACAACTCAGCTACTTTGTGCTGTTTTCTTAGTGTGAAATCCATGCGATAATAAATAATAAATAAATAATAAATAAATCGAGAATAAAAGAAGAATAAAATGAGACGTGCCATCTCTTTGCAGACATTTCACAAGTTTTTTTTTGACTCATGGTTTGAAATTAGCTAATGTTTAACAATTAGGAAAAATCGCTAGTGTTGTGCCAAAAACTGGGATTAGTAAACAAATAGCAATTGAACTAAACGGTAAGTCCGTATCATACGCTATGTTCGTATATTGATTTGTAGTAATAATTGAACTAAAGTCATTAAAATCCTTTTGACCAATGATAAAAAGTTATAAAGTCGACGTCAATTCTCATCTCTATATGTTATGCGTTTAATTGGATAGAATAAACAAACAAAAATAAAACAAATAAGCAGCGACTACAAAAATGTTGTGTAAAGTTATCTTTAAAACAACGAATGCAACTCTGCTTTGAAAACAATGACGTGAAAGCGATTATAGATATGAAAAATTGCAGCCGGTTTGGCGAACAAAGCACTTCCTTGAGCGCCCCGTAAACGCATGTCATAGAAAGCGTTGCGAACAAAAGAATAAATACAAACGCGGTAGCAAATCGCAGAAACGCTTGTATCAACAGTTGTACAAACGGTAAAAATCCTCGGATGCCGGATCGGATTGTTCTCGGGACCACCAACGGATGGCGCCTGCGTCGCCGGCTTTCAAAGTCACCGATGCGGAGAGCCACCTTATTACCTACTCTTTTGTATAACTGTCATCCCGAGATCATCATTTTTATGTGATTAATACGAATCCGAAACATTTCGTCCCGAAACTAATTAAATACTTCTTCGACCGCGTCTAGGTATTCTTTTTTCTACGCGCGCTTCTGAGGTATAATAAAAATTTTGATTGGTTTCTTTATCCGGGCCCGTTCTAAACTACCTAAAAATTGAGATTTTTTCGTTTTTTTTTGTCGGTGTGTGTTGCAGGTCGGGATATCTAACTAGATGAATTGAATTTTGGTATCGTGAATTGACTATATTAGTGTCGTCTTAATAATGGACTATTATAGGACAGAATTTGTTGAACGTATTGATAAAATTACTGAATTTACTAGTACAGGTCAACAAACTTTGATGTTATCTAAATGGCTTTTGAGGTAATTAATTATTACTTTGGAAATAATGAGATCGCATACATTGAAATAAATTAGTGAAAATTTATAATATATTTAAAAAACTTGCTAATTTACATGTTTATTATTATATTCTTTACTAATCAGTGGTTCAACTTTTAATAAATCGGATGTTGCATGTACAGCATGTATCTTTTATTTCCTGATTAGTGCTCTTAAAATTAATTTTTGAATTCCTGTAATTTCAATTAATATAGATTTTCATTTAATGTGTATTTTATTTCTTGGGCAGCTTTGTGCAGACTATCATTTATAGTATTATTTATAACAAATCTATATTAACACTCGTAGATAATATTTCATGCAGGGTGTAATTCACTTGCCTAATTATACACTCGCCTGGCGGCTTTAGTATACGTTTCATGGTCGTGAATTATATTGTATGCTCATTAAATAATATACTATTTTGTGGATGTAGGAAAATAACTGTTTGAAAATCGAGAATAAGTTCGAATAAGTTCGTTATAATTTTTTCTGTATTATTTGAATCTGAAATTCCAAATTGTGTCTAGTTTTCGAGAAAAAAAAAATGGATTTTTTGCAGCTTTTACCGCCCAATTTATTAAAAACTAGGTTTAAGTCAAAATATTTTCCGGGAAAACATGCCAGAATCAGTCTTGGTAGATTTTGTGCATTTTGTGGTTACGATAGTCAGGAAACTTAGATTTTATTGCATTTTTGATAAATTAAGTGCTCGAAAATATGTGAAATGCTCTGGATATCTAGACTAAAAAGTTAATTGATTAATTATTTCTATTAAGTTAAATGTAGTTAACCAAAATAACCAGGTTTTTTTTTTTAGTTATATTATTAAATTAGACATATTCTCAAATTTGCACATGTTAATATTTATTCATCGATCTCAAATTTCATAGGAATTAAGCATGGCTATAATGGAACAAATTCAGAGGGTTCTGCAGAAAACTACTACATGTTGAAATTGTGCATATTTAAAGGCATTTTCAAAACAAATATAAAACAAAACTGTGATGACTATGTGGCTTTTTTTCTAATTTATTGGCCAAAAGATTTACCTAGAAGCAAATATTAAAAATCACAGTTATTATATAAAAATTGAGGCTGAAAAGTTCCGGTTCATGGGAATTCCTGTAGGTACCATGTTATTATGAAATGTTCTTTTATATCTTAGAATAAAATTAATTTAAATCTATAAATTTAAATGTATTTTGAGGACACTTTCGAGTATACAGGATAATCGATACCTCTAGTCAGAACATTAGAAACCAGATTTTGCATCAAAATTTAAGAATGCAAAATAACGTTCTCTTTTTCGATATTTGCCTTTAAATTTTGAAAAATATTGAATTAAAAGAAAGGCAGGACTTGAAATAGTTATTTAACCAACAAGTATATTAAAAAGAGCGATTAATGATCGAGACAGTTTAACGCGCGAGCGATTAGCGAGCGCGTTAATTATCGCTGTTTTTAGATTATATCACAATTTATGTAATTTAACTCTGACAGTTCTAGAGGGCGGTATGTTTTGATCGGAAGGTTTCCTTTCACAAATGTTGGAGTGATAAACTGACTCATAAATAAACGAAAATAATTTATTGGCAAAACAAGTGATTATTTACATTACAGCACATGCGTTAAAACCAACATATGTTAAAAACAATTGTACTAGAATCTATGGAAAAAATGCATACTAAAAGCTGTTGTCACTTGTTTTTAGCTTTAATGTTTGTATTTTTACAAACTAGATAATCGGAAGTTCCTAGTACAGTCGTATTATTTTATTGTAAATGCAATACCGCATTTGTTTCTTAAAAACAAAAACCAGATCTTGAAAATAAGCACCCTGTCTTCACACATATGTATTAAAACATTTGAGTACATAATCAGTAATTCGTTCATCAAAACTAAATGACTATTTCTCCAGCAATATTTTGTTCCATTTTTCATCAAACAGCACCGGCATCACGTATAATATATAGCGCAAACATAAAAAATCCGCCGCACCAAAGTGGAGAGACGAAGCGAAAAACAAAACTACATAATCCGCACAAAAAAGGAAAAAAATAAAAGTAGTAAAGAGGGGGATCTTTTGACTTATCGGGACTCCCTCTGCCGTTTTTATTGCCGAATTCCCTTTCGGACGGCATTTTTGCGCGTACATAAAAATGCGACGTCGATTCGAAATCTCCACATATGCGATGGCGCGACTTTTAGGGCCGACCACCCTCCGCGCTACATAAACATTCAATCAGCCGACAAAATCTATAATACCTATAAATGCGATATCAATAAGGACCTCTCTCGGGATTTCGATCCTTTTATCCACGGCCAGCGTAGGGAACACGACAACACAGAACTTTACATAAAGTTACCATTTTATTAGTCCTATGCATTTTTGAAACAGTTTTGCTCTACCTGATGGAGATTTCTTTTCATTTTTCATTTAAGTTAACACACAGCTAAGTATATTCTCAAAATGTAAGAAAATTATATGCTTACGGTTATTGCTTTAAACGAAAATTAATATTTACTTGGCTTGAAACATTTTCTTTCATTTAAGAATTCTTATATGTCCTTTCATCATATCCCTTTATTCTCAACTTGAGAAAATATCTACTTGCAGTATAGCAAACTAATCATTTACTTGCATTGAAGCACATTGCTTTGAGTGAAGTATTTATTTTTCAGTGTGTAGACATATAAATTTTACTGGCACAGACATTTGGAGAAAGTTTGTTTAATTCAATAAAAGTTGTTTGAATACAGGAAAAATAGTATATTATTTGACGAGCACATAATTAAGGATATAAATCGCGAGCATGAAATTTACACGCGAGCCGTAGGCGAGCGTGTAATCATGCGAGCGATTTATATCCGTTATGTGCGAGTCAAATACGACGTTTTATCTACGACTCATAAATTCCATTTTATGTAAAATATTTTAAATGTATTTGTCAATGATGGCGAGGCGAACTGTCAAATAACTGTCATCCACGTAGGTTTTCACAGACTTTGACACTAGCGTCGTATAATGATGACATTTCGTTCAAATAATGAGGCCATTATTTGAACGAACTGTCATTATTATAAAACGCTAGTGTCATTATAATCATCGGCGCTATATAATGATGGGGATTATATAGTCATAGATACGTATGCAATGAAGTTATTATATGTGAGTCGTAGATAAATATATTTAGTTGCTACTAACAGTGCCTGTTTGAGTAAATAACATTTTTATTGCATTCGAACAATGGTTTATTTGTATCAAGCTAAATTTTCTTGGTTTCTATCAAGTTAAACTTAAAAATATTATAATACTTTAGCGATATAATTAAGATTTGTGTAGAATGGTAGGTATAAGAATATTTTTAGTTGCTAGATATTAAACCTTTAAAACTTCATTAAATTTAATTTAGTGTAACACCTAATTACGTACGTTTACTTAGTAATCAGTAATTTTATATAATAATCATACCGATATTATACATATGTATTTTCATTACTCAATACATTGGAACATAACTTTTTTCTTTATACCAGATGTGATATTAAAGTCGATTACAAATGTGCAAATAATACAGGGTTTAAATAAACTAGGGATTAATTGCATTAACTTTATAATTGTTTCTTAACATTATTGTTTAAATAAAAGTGTTTTGGGGAATACTACTGAATATTTTAGAATTTTTGGTTGGTTCACAGCTTTTGTTTTGTTATTATCGTAACCAACTGCTGAAAAGCATGTAGTATTTATAAGAATGGATTTTTAGGATTGAAAGTGGACAATTATTTTTTAATTATATGCGCTAATATAAATTCTCGTGAAGTTTTTGCGTTTTTGTTTGTTCCAACGAAATTGCTTCAATTCTTGCCATTCACAATTCCATTCTAGTTTTGCTCCAAATTATATACAGTTGGAAGCTGAATTAACCAGAAAAAAAATTTACTTGGTTTCAGGAAAAAATAAAATACCGTGCCGTTTGAAATGATAAAACTCATGAGAGTTTTATGAGTATGTACTCATAAGTTTAACATCACTATTATTGAATATTGCATGTATATTTGCCAATTTCGGTTTGCCATAGCATTGGGTTTGTGGTTATAGGAACCAACTGCTGCAAATCGTAAAATGTTTACAACAGTGTGAGAAACATGAATTTTGAGACATCAAAAGTTTCCCATCTCTTCATGTTTTTGCGATTTTGTTTTATTATTGGACATCCACATCCCATAAATATAAACGTTAACAGTGCTTCAAGAATACAAGAGGACAGAAACTTTCAGGATTTCAGGTAAAAGTAAGAAGTTTAATGCGTTTATTATAAGTATTTCTAAAGATTCTAGAATCAATTCGTTTTATTCACACAATTCTTGCTTTCCTCAAAACTTTACACAGATTGGACATTGCTGAATTCATCAAATAAAACCTCTTGAACTAACTTCAGAGGAAAAATGTACCGCTCTATTTGAAATTATATTTATTTGATATTATTATATATATATATATATATATATATATATATATTATATTTGAAATTAAGGTGGGAACATTTCTTAATAATAAATCTTATTTACCAATATTTAAAACATATTTACTTAAATGTTTATATTTGTAGGAATAATGTACCACAAGTGTCTGATTTACGCTACTGTCTGAATTAGGTTCACTGTGGTGTCGGATTTCAGATAAAAATATACGCTTAGTGTCGGAATTATGGACATTTGTTAATCTTATCAAATATAATATAAAGTACATAACTATTATCAATTTTATTAAAAAAATAAATTGCTGCATATCATCTGAAGGAAATATTTGTTTAAAACAGTTGACGTAGTCATTATCTCCACATAAATATAAATGCTACAGTTACAAATGTAACAAATATTCTTTAATCTGTCTGAATTTGGGACGTTTACCTTACCTTAGTGGAACAGATTTGCGACTATTGACAACCCAAATGAAATATCATTCAATAAATTGGTCCACCACAACAGAGTCGTTCAACAAGCAGTTGAAAACATTATATTAACGAAGCTTTTAGAAGGGTTAAAATATCCAAAGTCAGTTATAAGCGTATTTTAGATATATTTTATTGCAGTAAAAGAAGTGTATGTTTAATGATGAAAACTTAATGTGTCAATTGGTTCATAGACAGAACAACACGTACTGACTAGATGTTTCTTGGGCTATTGAACGCTATATGGACCTAAGAACTATGATAATTCAACCATGCAATATCGTAGAATCTGGAGATTTGGGTTATTGATATGGAAGATCAGTAAGAACATGCAAAAATGACAAAAATTATTAACTATTGTTGTGCCGTAAGTATACAGTCTCTGCAAAAAAAAATAGATTGTAATTTTGAGCAGTGAGAATTGGAAGAATTGGTTATATGAAAGAGTCGTCAGTCAGGAGAATGGAATAGACTATAGAGCATAGGACAGGACACGAAATTTTCATCAATAACGTGGAAACCGTCATCCAAACACACACAAAATAAATTTTCCTCAACAATAAGGGGGCAAAATCATAGATTAGTCCACAAAAACTGAATAGACGACCAATATAAATTATGCACGGACTCCAGACGTACACCTGTTTTTTTCGTGTGCCGCACATGTCCGTCTGTGTAGTCGTGTATAATGTGTGCGTTGTGTGTGTGTGTGTGTGTGTGTGTAGTGCTGTGCGAGGGCACGGGGAAAAAATTACGGAGAAATGGGAGTGGTCTCGCCGTCGGTACAATGATTGTCGTGCCAGCCAATCACGTTTGAAAGGTAATACCAGGTTATAATGCATAATGTGTGCATATAAGTCTGCCTCTATCGGTGGGGTGTAAAACGCGTTTTATCCGTCTCGCTCGTGCTTATTATTCTCAAGATGGAAGGCTGACGGGCCGATATATGATCGATACATCGACAGCCGCACCGCACCGTCCGTCGTGCACCTCTTCTCTTCTGTATTTGCGTCCGTGTGTGTGTGTGTGTGTGTGAGAGAGTGTGCTGACTCGGAGTCTTTCTTTGTATGCGTGTATCTGTGTGAGCGCTGGTTGTACGGAGATGGTTACGAGTGTGTGGGTACGGAACGCAATCGGGGCTTTGTCGATGTGTGAACTGGACTTTAACACACCGCAGATTTTGGTCGGTAAACGGTGGGAATTCGGATGAGGCTGCGAACCTGTGGATGCGCTGATATTGCGACGTGGTTTTATGGGCGTTTCGAGAGTTTAAAGGAATCCTTGTTGTAATCCCACTGTGTTGGTCCTTCGTATAACGTGGCGCAAGAGTCAACCGATTTTCTTAGAACTGATTTAGAAAACACTTGTTTTTTGTATTAAAGTTACTGGGGTACATACAAATTACGTGCTGTAACTCATGCTAAAGATAAATCTCTAAAATGTTTACTTAAATGTGCGTTAAACATGTTTGCACATCTATACAATAAAGCAAATTGTCTAAATTATTAACAGTTTAGGAAAATAATCCTTCGATTTCGTAGTATAGACGTAAACGTATTATTTTAGATCCAGGATAAGCTTTTCCTGAATCTTACTTCTGAATAATAAGAATACCCAGTGGCATACAGCAATTTCTATGTTCTATGTATGAAGTCATTTGATCTTCTAATATTTGCAATTAAAGGAGTAATAATTTTGTGAAACTACGTTTGTTTTCCATAATATAGGGAAGACTGGGACAGTTCACCGATTTTGAAAAAACTCTTACCCTGTAACATTATTACGGCCGTGGGCATGGACGCCGTTGCAAAACGATACAGGGGGGGGGGGCAAGAAGTTTTTTTAGTAATAAAATGTGACGTTGTGTGTAGTGTGAATGACTATAGTATTAATTATTTTGTAGCGTTTTCGTTGTTTTATTTGTTGTAAATGGCATTAATAGAGACATATTCGTGTTTATTAGTTACGATTCTAACATTGAGACACAACAAACATGAAAAGACCCCATATTCTTTGATAAATTTAAATTGTCATTAGCCACGGTTGTGACCCCTGTATGCTCGGGAACTTATCTATAGCCTATTGATATTAAATGAATTGCCTTCCTATCGTTTATTAATGTGTAATTAATTATTTTTATTAAGAATATTATTTGTATTTATATATTTGTTTCAGAATCATTGAACTTTTATCCTAGAATTTTAGATTTGGTCAGACTGCCAACCAATATTGAAGAATTTTTATTACTTTGTAATATTCTGGAGTAAACATTGTTAATTTTTTATAAGAATTTCCAGCTTGTAAACATTGTTAATTTTTTATAAGAATTTCCAGCTTGTGTTCATCGAGTAAGGCCTAGTGTATAATGAGCAACTGGCACCTTTGAAAACCAAAACTACAGGCACAGAATAAACCATTTGCTAATTTAAGTCTAGAATCGTGTCAATCGACCATCAGATACAAAGTTTTAATAACAAATTGGTAAATAATAAAAAGGCGAACAAATTATTTTAAAATTTAACCGCATTAACGAAAAACAATAACTAAATATAGAGAAAAAGTTGAAAATTCTGTGATAACGATCGTCGACAACGAAATTGTTATTATTACTATTATACGTAAACAGTTGAAAGGCAAAAATACGAATTATGAAATTTAAAGCTAATTATAACTTATATGTAATCAGTATACAGACCATACAAACCATAGTAGACCATTTTTTTATGTACTCATGTCCGGAAATGTATTGTTTGAGCGCTGGAGAGAGTCGGAAGATTAAACCAATTTTACAAGCAGCATAGGAAAAATATTGCCATGTATTATAGGACGGCACTTTTAAAGCCAACAACATCTTTCTGACTTTTTTTATTATTTATCGTCTTTGAATGGAGTTAATGAGAACCGTTTTGTAATTTTGATACCAATTTTGGTCAATTTGGGTTATCTTGAATTCTTTTTAGAGACGCTAAACAAATAAAATTTTACATACAAATTATTTATATATTCTATAATATATTATGGCTTTATGCAGTAGCTAAACAGTGTCAGGTGTGTGGACATGAGTTCGATATCAAAAGTTCAGTATACTTTATCTATATTTTACACTTATATTTAACACCCACTATATTTGAAATAAACAGCTGAGCAGTGCAAAAAGGTGTGCAAAGAGTACAGCAGAGCGTCGATAATGCGAACTAATTGGGACCGAAGGTGATTCGGATTATTAAATATTGCAGCTAAATACTGGAAAATACGAGTATTGGAGTTATAAAATAAAAGCAAAATTTTTCTGTAAACTAGGTTACTCAGAATATTTGGTTTACCGAGGTTCGTATTATCGACGTTCTACTGTAATTAAACCTAAGTATGATTAAGCGAATGCTCAAACATGGGCATTTTGGACTATAGCGCAAAAGCGTAAACTTGGCACAATTTATATTGTGACTCTTTCACGACAAAAACTGGACGTAAACAATCTAATGAAACTGACATTGGTGACGATTATATAATGTTATATTGCTTTATTTTGGCCATCGTAATGTTAATTGAAAGGATCTGAAATTAACTTGATGGTTTTATAATATTTATATTTTTAGAGAAATTTGGACAGAAATTGTTAAACTCTCAGCTAAGTCGATGTTCATAGTTAGTTATTTTCTCGTTGAATAGCAAAAAACCACTAAAAACTATACTATAATAAAAATTAAGACCTTTTTTTCGACTTTGCCACCCTTTTGCTAAAGAAATTAGCTTTTATTTCCAGCGGTATTTAATTATATTGAAAAAGAATTGAATCACCTAGCTACTTTCGTCCCTCTATCCCAAATGTCTTAATCAATTTACATCCAGATTCCACCAACTCCTACATGAGATTACCCCGATAAGTAAAAACCTAACTTCTTCGTCATCAGTAGAAGGAAGCTCATTGCTGGCATCGACCTAGCAGACCCTGATAGGCGTCCGTTACGAAGATAGCGTCTGCTCACATTGGCACATGCCGTTTTCTCAGATATATCACCCACAAAGAGCGATATAATGGTTTTCAATATGAGCCGGGGCGCCCCACGGTGCCACGCATTAGGTTATGGCTCGCCGCGGGTGGCGCTCGCGCCCGCCTCGCCCCCCTCTCCCCCCGTATCCCCCAGCCCGTAACTAATTATAACACTCATTACCGAAGTTTATTAATCAATGTTCAATAGCAATCATAGCCATTGGCCCCGGTATTGTTGTTATGAGACCGCCCTCTCTTAACTCGTCCGCCCGCCGCCAGCGCGATCTGTCGGCGAGATTGTGAACGAGCCGCGCCAACTAGAGCCGAAGCCGTGTCATGGCCGTCCCGATCCGGATTGCTTTATGTTTGACTGTGGAGGAATTAGGCGTGATTTTTCGTTGTTGTTGGTCGATGGGAGCGATTTGTGGTTCGATGAGGTGTTCTTAAGTGTGTAATGATCTTATACACGGTGTTTCAGAAGGATGTGACGATGTGTTATTGAGTGTGGGAGTGGCGATTTTTTAAAGACTTGCGCTTGTGATTGTTTTGATTTAAGAGTTTTAATAGATTACGTAAAACGATTGATTGTAATAGACAATGGTAGCGATAAATGTGCAAAACAAAATTATTGAGATGCCTTATAAGAGAGATCCCTTTAACTTTATGGTAACTAATATTACTACTTTTGGACCCATAATATAATACAGCTTAGCTTATACTTGATTACCAGTAAAATAAATAATATAAATAACATAGGTAATCAGAAAAAATCATCGATATGCCATTAGAAATGAAACCAGCCTCTACATCAGCATTGACTATTATCAAATGTTTTCCTTAACTTATTTCAGATAATGAATTTCCAAAAATGTCTTATATGAGTAAATATATTAAGTAAACTTACGTATATCCCATTCTTGAATAAATTTCAATGTGGATACACCTTGGATAAATCCAATGTCGCCACAAAGATAATCATAACCTCCAAAACAACTCGAACCAGATACGTTCTTGAATACATTAGTTTTATTATTATATTCATGGGATTCAACCAAAAATCGTTCAAAACGTTTCAATAACTTTCTTATTTGCTATTAATCATGACAGGCGAGGGAGCTCTACTCTATTCAACTTCTGTCTTGCAATACATTTTATGAATGCATCCCAATTTACTAAATATTAGAAATTTTCATGCCATCTTAAATCTTCTCTACCTAATCATCCTCCGTAGCCGAAAATGACCATGTTCGAGTTTTAATTTCATCCTACGTAGAGGGTTCTATTGCTTTCTTTATGCGCTTTCTTTGTACAGTTTAGACACTGAGATACAAAATAATGTTAATTATTGACAGCATGGTCAGAAACGCGCTGTTTACATGCTGTAGAGAGTTAAGAGAGCCGGTACTATAGAACTGCTATTAAGAAAGTAGGTCGCTAGAGGTATCATAGGATAACTCCTTTAAAAGTATATAACTTTTGAAAGGAAAGCTACTGTCGACTGCGTGTTTGTTCAAAAGTAAGTAAAATAATCGTTCAGTCTTCGGTTTTTTTGGTCCTTTATTTAAGACATTGCCGACGTTTCGCTGCTTATCTTCAGCTTCATCAGGGATTGTGTGATTATAAACGACTCTCGTCAGGGTAACATGAATTACAATTAGGTACATGAAATGAAAACACTACTGCCAAAATTCGTCACATGTAAAACGCCACCAATCCTTATTGTTTTAATAAAATTGAAACTGTAGGGTCGCTTTTGGAAAAGCCGAAGACTGAAAGAGCGTTTTATTTTATTTACTTTTTATATAACATTTATAAGAAATCAAATGAAAACACTAGGTACTGACAAAACTCGTCAGAAACAAAAAAAAAAAATAAGAAACCCAAAAAAACAGTTCTCAAATTCCAAATTTCCAAAACAGTTTGGAACCGATTTAAATCAAATATGAAGGTTCTTTTATATTAAAGAAGTATTCTTATTACAAGTATGTCTTGTCTTAAATCAAACAAACTTTGTTAAGAATGCCATTTTCTTAACATTAGACAATTATTTATATTATTACCCGTCTAGTGTTTGTTGTATAATAGTAATAATGCCAATCTAAGCTTTCGTTATTTGTAATCCTTATTTGTAGAATTTTCCAATTTAGCATTTTTTTTGTGTTTCTCGTTAATATGGTAATAAATATTATTTTTCACGTTCTGTTATTTATCAATTTGTTATTAAGATTTTTTATTGGTAGCTCGATGAACACAATTATACAGTTTTCAATTTTGTCTATATGTGTCTGTATTCTCTCTTCATAATTTTATTGCGTTTATAATTATGTTGCCTTTCTATTTCTTAGTCAGTTATGGAAAGCGAAAACTTTAGTTTTCATTGTCTCATTCTTCATAAAATAATAACGGAATCTGAAATTATAATAATTACTATTAATAGTACATTAATAAACGATATAAAGCCGACAATAACTCAACTAATTTGCTGGAGAGAGAGAGAGAGAAAAAACATTAGCTTTCTTAACTCTTTATTCATGAAATAATTGATTCTAAAATTACAATTATAGTTATTAATAGCACATTATTAAACGATATGAAGGCGATAATATTTCTATTAATTTACTCAACTATCGACACATAATATTTAAATCCGAAAAATAGGTCACGAACATGTAGATATAGATTGTTTAGTGCGAAAGCAATGTATTTTAAAATATCAATAAATAATATAATACATGACATTATATAGAAAATCCGTAAAATGGATGTGTATGCTGGATCTATACAAAATATATGTGATTATCTGCAGTTTTACCAATATGGGGTGAAAACTTTTTAAACGATCAATCTAATACCCGAATTGCTTTACGTAGTACAGTATCTTGCCGCTAGGTAGCTCTGACAACGAGATAGCACACCCACCATCTGATACTCTGATGACTGTGACGCTAATAATTTCACCACCGTTCAAACCTAATACTCTGCTGGATGTCATAAAGGATAACCCCATCTTTCACGGGGAACTGAAACCGATATAAAACCGAAAACATCGCGAACATGCATCTTCGAACGATAAAGTGATTCCATCAAATGACGACGGTGTTTCTCTGCTTTATCAATTTACGTTAACACTCACAAATCGTTTAAAAACCCATTATCAACACTAAATGCACTTATAATTTACAGAAACTTAAAAACATTCTAAGAATATTATCCATAAAATATGAAATTAATAGTCTATTATCCGCACAGCGTGCGTCCGTCATCTTTAATAATGCAAGACAACAGGAGATAATTAAACGAAACAATGAAGAGTGCAAGTACGCCAATAATTAAGGTTTTTTTTTTGTTATACGAAAAAAGAACTTCTCGTAAATAGATACCCTGTGGTATGGGTCTTGTGTTCTTGTAGGAAACGGTGTTGAATACGGTGCAGTGTCCTTGCAAATTAAGCGGTATTCAGATGGGTTAGGAGACGACAAGTAATGATGATGATGCACCCACGGTGTAATGATGATGGCGGTAGATGCATCAACGTGTGTCGGACAACGATGACGTACGCATGTCTGCGAGTAGGAAATTGAACCGTATATGTTACGGTATATCTGGATTAGTCTTTATAGAAAGGCAGATAGAATAATGATGAGGTATGATTGAAGTGTCATTTCGAATTCTGGTTTTTGATTTATCTTTTATGATACTCTTGGGCATTAGATTGTTTTTTTGCATGTACCTCGCTATTTAGTAGTTTTATTTTGAAGATCATTGGCGTACAAGTTAACATTTCCAAGTTATTCGTCTAAAAATACGTCAACTATTTATATGCTGAGTGTTATCTTCCGCAGCTTAAGTATATTAAAACATGTGTCAACAGCATAATTTACAATAAAAGAAATAATATCTATAGTTATATCTCGAGGGATCAATTTATAATTTTTGTGCAAATTTCGCAAATAAGTATATCGGAAACGCCCATACACCAAAAGGGCGCTTATTTGTGCTGAATATGAATCAGGACTTGACAGTTCTATGTGACGTCAGGTGTTTGAATTTTGTTATTTTTTGTGTTTAAAAAGCTCCAGCACACTACTTCAAGAATCGCTGGCGGTTTTTCAAAAAAACTTTTGAACAAATTTTTACCTTTTCAGATAAAAGTACAATGTTTAAGGTTTGCTTTGACACACTTTTTAGGTTGTTAAGGCTTTGGGTTCAGCTGGATTTTGGATTTTGATCTCACTTCAGAATGCTAATAAATCTATCCAACACATTAATTAATATTTCATAATTTTCAACGTTTTCTACTACCAAAATGACAAATAGGCTGGATTTTTCGATGGTATACATAAGATTTAGACATTATAGACACTATAACAAAATTATTGAGACTTTTTTTTGTGGTTTTAACTGGCATTTTAAGATCCAGCATAAAAATCTATCAAAGTCAGTAAGAAAGAAGGCAATTTTAAAATATTTGGATGATTACATAATTAAAAAATCTGATGTGGCCAGGCATATTATTTTATCATACAATATATAAAATTAATAGTTTAGCTGCACGAGATTCTATTTGATCGAGATCGATCGTGTCTGTATTAAGATAACACAAGTTAGTAAGGATTTGACAAATATTTTGACAATATTGACGGTAGATATTGTCAAAAAATCAGTGTTTGACATATCCTGGCTAACTATGTGGTTTTAATGCAGACACGATCTCGATCAAATAGAATTTACTCATACAGCTACACTATTAATTTTTCCAAAAAATGTCATAGACTTAAATTACGCAAAATTTCCTCTACTTTAATTTGTTATTTCACTATTTTGACGAAATTACAGAAATGTCAGTTCATTTGCAAAATCTTTGAAAAATTCTTAGAGTAAACATTAAAAGTCGACCAAATTTTTAAGGATTTTTCAAACAGTTTTTATTTTAATGAATTTATTATATACCTTGGCCGCTCGCTGTATAAACAACGCATAGGATAATTTGTGTAGGAAATTTTATAATTTTGATAATGATAATGTTTTACAACAGCCACAGTTTTAAAAATAATCACAAACAAATAAATCATCATTATTTCGCCCACTAATGTTAAGATTAACAGGGACTTTTAAGAGATTATCTGAAACAAAGCTGGCCGTAATTTAACTATTTATTTATGTTTTATTATTGTTATAATATTAACAAATAAAATATTATCCTGCATTTTTGGCATTTGTGCCTGTTTTTCTAAACCCCTGCCACAGAAATAATTTCTTTTAATCCACCATATAAATAAGTTACTCTTACGTGCTTGTTGATTTCTAAAGTCCAACTCGAAAACGCCAACTCGTACTCGTATGTCTATGTAGGGAATTAACAGATCTAGTTATTTCTTAATAAAGCTCATTGTCATCCGATCAATACAAACCACGACGTTGGGGACTTTTTTGCACGTTATTTACAACCGGAGGTGCATACATAAATTGAATTTTTCTGACGCTTTTAAATTGATTTGTAAGTTTTCCTGAATATGCAACACATTTTTAGGAGAGGTTTTTTATTACGGTAAAAATACCATATATTTCTTTCGTGCAAAGAGCATTTAGCATAATTAACCCCATTTTTCAATTTTAAATGAATTTTAGATTTTTAACGCGTTTTGATAAAAATATATCTGTAGGTACCTGGGTGCCAATTTTTTTGACATTAGTTGTTCTTACACCACGGTACAGATATGTCAAAAAAGTTGTTTTGAAGCAAGCTCTCAAACAAATCCCGCAAAACTCGAAGCTTGCAAAAATTACATTGGTTGTTCTTGCACCGAGGTGCAAGAGGGTGCAAGTATATCGGTAGGTACATATATTTATAATATCTAAAATTGTAAACTTAGTGTTAAATACTTTTTGTGCTCGCAATGTGATATTTTTACGTAATAAAAAGCCGCATTTTTACTTTATCATACGCAGTATTATAAAGTATTGTAATCGTGCCAAAAAAAAAATTGAGATTTTAGCGGAAATAGGTCTTTTTGGGTCCCCTGAACATTTTTGACCAAGGTACAAAAAAATGTCTGTGTGTGTGTGTGTGTGTGTGTGTGTGTGTATGTGTGTGTGTGTGTATGTGTGTCTGTACCCGTTTTTTGTGGAGACGGTTCCGGGGAAACTACTAAAGGTATCGGGACGAAAGTTCATATTTAGAAGTTTCATGACTAAACTTAGAGCTGAAAAGCTTTTGGTTCAAAAGGGTCCAAAGGAACGGGCTATTTACTCCTAGCATTTTTCAACGATTTTGCAATTGACCCGCTATTTCTGTAATTTCGTCAAAATAGTTAAATAATAAATTAAAGCAGAGGAAATTTTGAATAATTTATGCCTATGACATTTTTTGGTAAAATTAATAGTTTAGCTGCAAGAGCAAATTCTATTTGATCGAGATCGGTCGCATCTGCATTGATATGAAACTACATAGTAGCCAGGATTTTAACAAATATTTTTTTGTGTTGTCACCACAGAAATGTCTATGGCTGTCACACTCGAAAACAGCTGATTCCATCAGAGGTTGGGGAGCCGCTAAGGAACGTTGCCGCTCTTGTGCGGAAAGTACAAAATTCAAATAAAATAAGATTACAAATTTGATTGTTTGTTGATGAGAAATATCAACCCGTTGTTATATCTAATTGTAAAAACGATAAACTGAGAATATTGTAAATAAAGTATAGCGATGAGTGTAGTTAAAAAGTATGTTGGTACGGATGTGACATCTACTGTGTCATTATTGATGAACGAATATAAATCTGTCAGAATTTGAATTAGCTTTTTAAGCTTGACGTTTTGTAGAAGTGGTATCAACCTAACATTTCCTATACAGAAATATATCCACTTTTTGAAATACGTTTTTCTCTAAAGCAACACAAAAAACGTTGATGTCACTTCTGCCGAAAACTACATAGCGCGACTCGGTCACATGCGACGGCGACGCTCCGCCATCGGTGACGCGCCGCAACACCGCACGTCGCGCTATTCCGTACTTTCGGCACTTGTGAGATAAATAACTATTATTCTGATGACAGTAGGTAGTGTCAAATGCTGATGCTTTGACAATACCCACTATTGATACTATTGACTATCAAAATATCTGTTAAATCCTGGCTGACTAGTTTAATTTTAATGCAACACGATTTATCACAATCAAATAGATTCTCATGCAACTAAACTATTAATTTTATATTTTGTATGATAAAGTTATGTGCCTGGCCACATCAGATTTTTTAGAAAAGTTTCATACTTATTGATGTTTTTGTAGAGGCATTTTAAGAACATCCCTAAAATGTATTTAAAACTGAATGAAGGTGAAATATTTCTTTCTCGCAATATTCTTTTTGACATTAACCTCAAAAAAATAAATCTAAAAATTCCGCAGAAGACATCGTTAATTGAACACCAGCGCAAATTGAAAAATGTCGAAAATTTGACACCTGAATATTGAAAAGCCGTACTCAGTCAACTCCAATCTAACGAAGGGACGCGCGCTTTACATTAGCTGGCGAGATTGGAGGTAGGCGCCCGCAAAAGAGACAGAGCGATGATGTGGGGTAATTGTCACTGTCTGACGACCGTAGGTAGATAGCGGAATGCAGTAGTGTTTTTTTAAGTGAAATCGACATCTCAACAAAAAATGTCGAACCAAATAAGTTAAATAAATTACGGCCATGGTATCGTATGAGATAGAAAGAGATGGCTACCCCAGATCACTGCGGGTTGTATAGCAAATGCATTTGCCTCACTTATTGACCCTGTCGCGTTCTTTCCAGTTATACGTCTGCATTTACATTTCACTGCCCGTACTAAAGCCATTTATCTAGTTTTGGCGTTATGCGTATGAATCAGCATTACATTCCCAACAAGTGTACGTTACTCTTGTTTATAAATATTACGTGAGTAATATGTATGAACAGATTTAATTCTGTAGAAAGAACTATTTGTTTTTTAGATAATTCGCAACAGAATGTAATTAGGCTACACCATTATGTAATAAATTTTATCGAATTTCCACCCAATCTGCAGTGTTAGCGGGGTCACATAGTAGGCACCGCATACACACGCATGAATTTGCAATACAATAATAACGAATTGTTGTATTAGGGCTATTGATCACTTCGGAAATAATAGTGGGTGTTTTAAAATCGGCGCGACCACAATGAGGTCTTTGTTTCGGAATATCTGTACGCCGCAAATTGGCCAGGGACCGGTGTATTATATCGATGCAATTAGCGATAGAATCCACGCAGGACCAAGAGCTTAATTGTGACCGGAACCATTGTCCTCCGTGCGCTGCAACGATGCCATTCAATAACTACCCAAAAGGCGCCGATTAAAGCATTTTATATTGTTCTTTTTTGCTCTTTCTTTAACTGATACTACATGATTTATTCATTCATTAGGATTTCATGATTGTTTCAAATTCATTTGCTGCAAACAATGATTATTTATTTGAGTAAAAAAGATTATTACTTTACGCAAAACAAATTTTCTTTGATTCAAATAAGTGTAGATAAAAATACTTTTGTCACTACTCAAACAACGATTTTTTTTGAAATTTTTTTTATGTGTGCAGAAAAAAGAGAAGCAAACGAAACTCAAACACTTCAGAAATTCGTAATTACTAACGTTTCTCGAACCATGTTGTTCGCTTCTTCAGTCCTAACTAAATTATTCTGAGCTATCTGAAGTATACTTACGCATGCCCTAAACGAGTAAATGATATATTTTGTGTAATTGTTGTTTTGTAACAACATTGTTTAAATAAAAGCAGTTTCGATTAATTATTCTGAAATATTCTGCTTATTCGAAACCCAAACCTACAGATTCTTCATAAATATCTCAAATAAAACCAGAAACTTTATTATTTTGCCTAAATTTCTGTCTTTTCACCAGTATCTTGAAGATTTATTAGCAACATGATGGGTAGGTACAAAAAAAATGATAAAACGTGACGATAACCGGACGTGATGAATGCTCTAGACTCCATGATTTTCCAATTTTTTTGCTTTAATGCCTCTTATTTAACCAATTAAAAGTTAACAACAACTAAAAGTTATAGCACTTTGTTAATGTTAAAATTTGACCACAAATATAAGATATTAAAACATTTCACAGATCTTCAATTACTTAATTTGACAAAAATACAATTAATAATTGTGAAATTTGTAAAATTTTGTAAAATTTTAAAGTACTCTTTCCCTTATAAAATTAAAATTTGTGTCAAAATTTCAGTCGTACTGTTAGTAATCAAGAAAAACATGATCAAAATGTACAGCAAAAACAGTAAAAAATTGTCGATAATGTCCTTTACACTAATATATTTGTAACAACAATAAATTTGCAGTCGTCTTCTAGCAGGTTATTCTGATATGAGAAAAAAAGGCGAAAATTGTGAATTATTTAGATTATTAAAACAACTGTGACACCTGACAATGTGGCCAGGCACATAACTTTATCATACTATAAAGCAGTGTCAAACTGTGTCAAGTAATATTGACAGTACTGTCAATAGAATCAAAATATCTGTCAAATCCTGACTAACTAGTTTTAATGCACACACGACCGAGCTCGATCAATTACGATTTGCTCATGCAGTTAAACTATTAATGTTACCAAAAACTGTCATACACATAAATTATACAAAACTTCGTCTGCTTTAATTTATTATTTATCTATTTTGTCGAAATTACAGAAATGGCAGCTCACTTGCAAAATCGTTGAACAATACTAATACTAAACCTACAATTCTTTTGGACACTTTTCTTTCAACTCTAAGCTTAGTCATGAAACTTCTACATATGAAGCTTCGTCCTGATACCTTGAGTATCATATTATTATCATACTTATGTATTATAAAGTAAAAAACTACTGCGATAAAAACACTCAAAAAACATCGTTATAAGACATATAGCTCGGCTCACATAAGTAAAGCCAAAAGTAATTAATACCATTATTTATGGAAGTACTTTTTTTAAACCATTTGTGTACCCTAATTTAATCAACAACAAATACAATACCAATTTGGAGAATAAAATCGCTAAACAAATAAATTTCAATTCAATTGTTTTTCAGAAGCAATAATGCACACGTGATTAGTTATTTACATCTTTAGTATGTATGTACAATGACTGTTTGATATGAATAAATAAACTCTTATAATATTTCGATACCAGTTTTATTAGTAATCGAAATATACAATTAATTGAACAATAAATTGTGTGTATAATAGCTCGCAAAAAGCGAATACTCTACAACTGCCAGTCGAACAAATGCCGGATGGGATAATTTCATTTTCGGTTACATTTTCATTTATTCACTCGCACCAACATAAACGCACGGTGGTAGTAGGGAGCGTGGGTGAACTACGGGCATGCAAAATACATCAATTTGTACCCTTTCATCATCGAATACGCCGCTACAATCATTGCTAATTCTATATGCCGTTCAATTGAAAACGGGCCATTGTACAGGTCACAATGTGATATTTAAATTTGGATACATTTAATTACCAGTATTGCACTCGCTGCTCTGAGTGAAACGTAACTGAATTTCGTGTTTGCCCTATCCATAACGTTCAGCATGTAATTGTTGGCGAATAAATCAAATGGAAGCTGGTTTGTAGTTTGATCTGAATGCGGCGACACACAGTAATTTAGTTTAGAAAAGGTTAAAATTAAATTTTTGTGATGGAAGTAAAATTGTTGTATTGTAGTTATACACCATCCAATAATATAAAACAGAAAACTGTATAAAATGGGTGGACATTTGCAAACGCATCTGCACTTTCTTTTCTCATATATTTTGAATATTAAAAAAAAGTTATTGCAAAGCTGTCTTTCTAAAAAAAAAAACTGTCGTAACAGTAGTGTGCCATACAGTTCCAATAAGAATTATAGCTATAGTCATGGAGAAAAATATCTGTACATATTTTGATATTCATTAAATTTAGTTAGAAGTGCCAGATTTAATGATTTGCTATGCAGTTTGTAAAAGAATATTAATATTAACCCATGCTATTATTAAGGTTAAGCAAAAAACACTGCTTATTATACAGGAAGGAAAAAAATGGTGGTTTATAAATAATTTAATTATGCATTTACTCAAAGAAATCTGTTGTTTCACTAGAGGCAAAGAAATATTTCTTTGTGGAGAAAAATGCGTTTGTTTGGAATATTTGGTTGGCAAAAATAATGTTTTCTACTTTGCGTTCACAATGTACACATTGTAACACTGTTATCAGTTACATTTAATTCAAGGACCACATTTATTTATTAAGTTATTATGCGAAGATCAAACCTACATCGTAGATATGAACGATTTTAATTACTGCTGCGGGATTGAATATGTGCATTAAATGGTTTATTGAGTATCAGCATACACGTAGGAAGCTATAGTACATTTAAAGTGTTGAGGATTTCTTAGTTTATGTAATATATAATTTTTCGGTAACATTTTGGACCGAATTCTGCTCGGTTCAATACCGTATTCGTTTTTGTCCGTTGCTTTCGGCTTCGTCTTAGTTCTGGTTGTGTGCAACTTATTTGTCCTCCTTCACATGTAGTTTTACTAAGTATAATTTATTCTAATAAATTGTTGCACCGAAATTAGAATTTGGTTTCAATTATAGGCCAGTAGTACTAGGTAGAAACTGCTATTAAACGTTAACCGTTATAACAATTCTTTAGTAAGTTCTTATTCTTTGAAGTAACTAATCAATTGCCTTCAAACACGTCTATTCTGATTATTATCATTATGAAACCACTATTTTACAGGTAACTTTTTCGGTTATGTTTCACGTATTGATCACAGTAGGGTTAAAACTGTTGCCACAAGCTCCATTATGATCATAGCTGCGACCTCGCTGATTATTTATTAAAACTTGTAGGCTAAAGTAGAAATTATTCACAATTAGATATTGTCATGATTTTATCCCAACCTTATGAAGTTGACAGTTACTACAGTACTGCCACGTGGTACTCGCAAAATACCCTAGATTCTAATCTAGTGCAATATAGTAACCAGAATTTCTATACAGAATTACTTATACTTAGTTGTATAATAATACACTATTATTTGTATTGAAGTTAAAATTTATTTTATTGCAGTTAAAATTAATCCATTTAAATTTCCAATTTGTGTGTTATACAAAACGAAACAGTTCAAATAATTGTTGTTGTGTACGTAATCATGATTTTATTTTTGTTTTGATGAGCTAAACTCCGATTTTTTAAGGTTGAAAAAACGTTTTTTTAATTAAATACTTATTAATTTATTGAAGGAAATAATCTAACCTTTCTAATGACAAGAACTTTTTGGGGGTACAGTACACTTGGATTAGTCGAATTTCAGTACTTTGACAATAGTAAACGTATGTTTAAACCAAATCAGGAATAATAGATTAAACAAAAAACTTGTTCTTGTATAGAAATATACTTATTTGAATCAACATTGGTGTTTTTTACGAATGTAAACGCATTTGTAAATGATACAAAATGGATTTCTTTGGCGAGCGAAAGCGTATTTTTAAATAATAACAGATTTATTACTTTCATGGAAAGGATATTTATTTCATAAAAGAAATACTTCTAAGAAAAAAATAACAAGCAAATAAGCTAAAGTATTACATTGGAGTAAATAGTTTTAGTACCAAAAACTGTTTTAATCCAAAAGAACGTGTTTCGTAAAAACACTAACTTCAGATACATTTATGAACTCTGTTACATTTTTGTATTAAATTTGCTTTTAATTGTACATAATTTACGTAACTTTAATTTGGTGCATATGAAGATAAGATTCTGAGATTGATTACTAATAAAATGATTTTTACCAAAAAAAGAACTTGTAATGCAACAATTTACTTTGCAACTACTTTAGGGCCATTTTTAAGAAATATTTCCTGTTAAATCAATTTGATAGCTTGTGACGTCATATGTAAAATATAAATAAAAGAATAGGACATAGTCTTGTGCTAGTTTGATTCTAAATCCTGATTCCTAGATTACAATCTCTATTATTCTTAATTACGTACGCATCACTTGACAGATTCGCCCAAAAGGGAAAGAAATGTTTAATTCAAATGTAAAAATTAGGTAGCTAACTCTTATCAAATTAAGAATTTCGTGTTTTTTACCACCTTGTATGTTACGTCAAAATTCTGACTGACATCCAAAACTCTCCATAAATGATAACTTTTTCTCGACATACTGTCCATCTGGTAACACTGTACACCGATAAAATCATCAAATGTGGTAAAGTAGTTCAAAATTTGTTGAATATCAAAATACATGATATAGTTTTCCGTTATCACATAAATCTATTGTTTTCTTGCCCGTGATCCTCATTGTTTTGACAAATCTCTCAACATTTTCTGAGTATGTTTATGAAAATTATGGTATATCTAAGTTATGAGAGATATACGAGCCGTTTAAAAATATACTATTAAGTAATTATGTAGCGTTATTTAGATATATTTAATACAATTACACGCTACCAGTCATATTGAGATATAACTGCTTAAATTAGTAATAATTTGTTTGTAGGATATGAATAATTAACAAAATTGAATAATTTGCACAAAAAAACTCATGAATTTATATGGCGGACATTTGCTATATTTATGTTTAATTCTTCGTAATCACCACACACCGCAAGTCTTTATATCAAGGCAGACTAGTTTTTCAAACCTGTGTAGGTTTAAAGTGACCAGTATTCATTATGTTTTCCTCGATTATCATTTCCGTATTCTCTCTGTCGCTATTACACGATGAAAGCTGACTAGTCACCTTTAATTTCGCTTTGAATATTTACGCCCGTACCGCCACATACAAAACGGCACCACTCTGTGCATAATACGTGTGAAAATGTAAATATTTTCCTGCAAAATCTTTACCGTCGGCGCACACTTTGAACCGACCAAAGTGGTCTTAGAAATCGACGTGGCCCCGTGCCTTGTACAAGGCGTTAATTAAACTGGTGTACTGTTGTCCGGCGACCGGCTTGGGTGTCAAAGAGGCGCCCCCTTTGACACAACCGAGCAACTGACCGCCGCTACAGACTTACCCGTCGCTTTGATGTGCACCGTCTTAGTGTTACCGGACGGTAGAGTAGAGCGTATTTGACGTTGCGGCCGTACACCTTACCCATAAAAGCTTTGTTTGTGTATATATTTACTGACGGTGACCGGTCCTATGCAACGGTATGCCTCAGACCGCCAACACTATACCTACCAACCCCCTGTCGACCGGCGCCTCCGCCTAAAGTTTAATGGTCACTTCTTGGCGATCCCCACTCTCGGATTTGCAGAGAGAACTGCTGCAGCGAACGTGAGACCGCTGAAGTATATGTTCGAGGTGTTTGATCACTGTGATGTTAAAGTATTGGTTTGTTGTCCTTATTTAGTGGCTTTTGTGTTGATGGTTATTTTTGAAAATTACACTGCGTGACAAATTTAGAGAAATTGTTTCTAACATTGATCAAAGTGTTTGACTAAAGTCGGCCTTTTCGTGATCAACCGACTAATGTCGGTTGATCACGAAAAGAGCGTTGATATATTACTATCGCGTCAGGTTTTCGAAAAAAATTAGATCAATATGCGAAAAGCACGTGATTTCAAAGAACAAACAAAGCCGCAAACTGTTTGTTGCAAACTGCTTGTTTTAAATAGATCTTTCTATTAAAAAAAAAATAATAATATACCTTTACTCTTGATCAATGAAATACTTCCTGTGAAAATGCCTTTCATTGATATACTGAAATTAAAACTACGGATTTTTTTCGCAAGTCTACCTACCTACATCTAGAACAAAAATGCAACTCTCTACTTTTGTTTTAGTTTATGTTGTTTTAACATCTTAAGTCGCATATATCTTTGTTTATCTGATTTATTAAAAATGGATGATTTTACCCATTTTCATTATCATCATTAACATAACGGACACCCTACGACCAATAAGGAACAATGAAAACTTTCAAAACAAGGTATAGATATAGATATACAGGGTCCTGCAACTAAGCTCCCGTTTCTGTAGCTCACTTACTCATTAAGCTAAGAGTTTGACATTTTGCAAGCTTACCGTGTACTTCATGGTACAATTCAAAAAATTATTTTTTATTATACAGTGTGTTCCAAAAATGTGCAACGCCATGGTAATATATTTTTTAAATTGCATGCTATACATTTTTCTACACATTTGGAAGCCTTTTATGGTTGCCTACATATCACCAAAATTTTATTGAAATCGGTTGAGTGACCGAAGCGGAGAAAAATAAAAACAAAAAAAAAATTATTTTGCATTGTTGGCTTTGAAAATCAATAAAAACCACAAAATGCACCTAGTTAATAAAATTTTGCGACGAGCTTATTAAGTTAGATGTAATAGTCTCGTTAACCAAGTGACATTGATCCAAATTATACAGGGTGACCAAAATCGAGTGTCAAACTTGTCAAACTTCAAAGCGTGTTATTGTTCTTATTTTAAATTGGAACCCATAAATTTTTTTATGTGAAATGATGCAGAATTAAAAAGTAAATATTGTTTCTGAATACAACCGCATCACAATTCCCAATATTTTAAAACTTATTCGCCAAAAACTCATTTTTCAACGTTTCCAACAGCAATTTTAGATAATAAATATCGTACGCGGCTTTGAAAAACAATTTATTTCATAAAAAAATAATAGACGTATTTTAGATTTGAGTGTACTTAATTAAGTAGTTAATCAAATGCTAAATTTACTGCATAATTTACCTATAGCGGTAAGGACGGAAATGTGGCTATAGGTAAATTTTGCAGTAAATTTAGCAATTGAATAACTACTTAATTAAGTACAGTAAAATCTAAAATACCTCTCTGCGTTATATTTTATGTAATAAATTGTTTTTCAACGCCACGTACGATATTTATTACCTAAAATTGCCGTTGGAAACGTTGAAAAATGAGTTTTTGGCGAATAACTTTTAAAATATTGGGAATTGTGATGGGGTTGTATTCAGAAACAATATTTATTCTTTAATTCCGCATCGTTTCACCTAAAAAAATTATGGGTTCCAATTTAAAATAAGAACAATAGCGCGCTTTGAAGTTTGACAAGTTTGACACTCGATTTTGGTCACCCTGTATAATTTGGATCAATGTCACTTGGTTAACGAGACTATTACTTCTAACTTAATAAGCACGTCGCAAAATTTTATTAACGAGGAGCATTTTGTGGTTTTTATTGATTTTTAAAGCCTACGATGCAAAATCAATTTTTTTTTGGTTTTTATTTTTTTCCGCTGCGGTCACTTAACCGATTTCAATAAAAGTTTGGTGATATGTAGGCAACCATAAAAGGCTTCCTTCCAAATGTGTAGAAAAATGTATAGCATGCAATTTAAAAAAATATATTACCATGGCGTTGCACATTTTTGGAACACCCTGTATAATAAAAAATAATTTCTTGAATTGTATCTTGAAGTACAGGGTAAGCCTGCAAAATGACCAACTCTTAGCTTAATGAGTAACTGAGCTACAGAAGACGGGAGCTTAGTTGCAGGACCCTGTATATTTTTTCTTTAATGGCAACAACATACTTTTGTCACTGATTTAGTAAGATCTTTAAATTGTTTTGATGGTAGCGGGAACAACAAAAAATTATAAGCCCATATAAATGGCCGTACATCAGTATATATCCGAGAAAACAAATTTAAGTTGTAAAATATTGATAACTCTAGTGAATGGAATATGAAATTTTAGTTTTGCGTTGTCAATTGAATTAGTTATTTGCCCTGAAGACGAATCGGAACACAACAACTATTAGAAAAAATGTCTGGTCAAAATGTAAAAAACGCAATTTTGGTAAATTTTGCATATCGATAACAGCTGAACCCACTGTCCTAGGAGCCACAAAAGGGCTTTATAGCGTAAAATCCTGAAAGTTTACTCAGAGACGTTTTAGAAGCATTCACAGCCATTCTTTTAAGTGATGATGGGGTGTCTCTATAAAAAAAATAACAAAATACGCAATAACATGACGTGATATGCTACTTTCAAATCCAGATTCGTATTCCGCATAAAGATATGTATAAAAACGCCTATTCCCTTCCGTTAACAAGGAAAAATTCTCAAGATTACTCCACTACTTTTGATATTGTTTCCTTTTTCCCGATAATTTTTTATTTAAGGCCATAAATATGTAAATACGGGAGAAACAAAAATTCACCAGTTCATATAAAACGCGAAATTACATTTGTCACATACCGGTCGTTTTCATTTATCGTTGCTTGAATGCGTCAATATCTTGTGAAATGTGGAATTTTATATAATTGTTTGCCTATGCATACTTTTTTTTGGTGTAAATATATAGGTTTCACACCAAAAGCTACTTCTAATTGATAATTTAGTTGAAGGTCATACATTAGAATGCCGTTGGTCACCATACAGAAAATATCATGGAAAAATAAGATGAAATTTACAAATAATTTGACAAAATTATACGCCTATTACACAGCCAACGTTCATTTCATAATAACCTCCAACAATTTACCAAATTTCTTAACAGGTAACCGTCGTCGAACACAGCACTCCCACTGATTTACCCCCATGGTCGATATTGTTTCTCCAATTTGCCCTAAATGTTGCGAGCAATCAATCGACCTGAGCGCTGAGGGCGTGTGCGGCCTTAATCAAACGCATTTTGACGCAGTTTGCGTTAGGGGTCGCGCGGGTGGCTAGGTGGCCATCCATTCCTCCCTGCCGATCCTTCGATGGCGAGACAAAGGGCGAATGTACACAGGGGACAATATCAACGAGTCGGGGCTCGTATATCAGACGACGACTCGGTTATGGTCAGTAAAACAGGTGATTGCGCGCCGAATTGTCTCAGTTTCTGGACACATTTAAGGTCCGAAGGGTCTTACGGCGACCCTTCATTATACGTACGTCGTGGGCGCGGACGAATGTGTCAAAGGCGGGTGGGTTCTAATCCTCTCCCCGACGAAGGATTAACAGTTATTAAACGTGTTCCAACTATTAAATTTCCATCGGGTTTAATGGGCGGAATAAGATACGAGTGTTTTCTTGGCTTTGATAAGTGCGTTTGAAATTTTGTGTCAAGGATTTTATGCAAAATTACATTATGTAACAATTCTGTTTAAATAAAACATTTTCTAAAGTATATGTTCAAATAAATAGTTTTTTTTAGTTATTCTCATTTGAAGTCATTGTGATGCTTTTATCAGGAAATTGTACTCAATATCAAAACGTAAAAAAAACGTAAAAACGTATTTTATGTTATTATTAAAAAAGATTTTGCGTTTTCTCGACATTTTATGTTTTAGGACTAGTTGTCGAGCTTCACCAGATAAAAAAAAATCTGATGTCGCCAGGCACATGACTTTATCATACAATATATAAAATTAATAGTTTAGCTGCATGAAAATCTATTTTATTGAGATAAATCGTAGGTATTGTCAAAGCATCAGCATATGACACTACTTTCACTACGTCACTAGAATAATAGTTATTTATGTCAGAAGTGCCGAAAGTACGGAATAGTGCGACGAGCGGTGATGGGGCGCGTCGCCTTCGCATGTGAGCGAGTCGCGCTATCTAATTTTCAGCAGTAGTGACATCAAAGTTTTTTGTGTTGCTTTTAAGAAACATGTATTTAAGAAAAAATAAAAAATGGATATATTTCTGTATAGGAAATGTTAGGTAGGTACCACTTTGACGAAACGTCAAGATTAAAACTCTAATTCAAATTCTGACAATTTATATTTGCTCATGACACTGTAGATGTCACATCCGCTCCAACAACCGCTCGGTATACTTTATTTACAATTTTCTCAATTTATCGTTTTTAGAATTAGATATAACAACGGGCTGATATTTCTTATCAACAAACAATCAATTTAGTGATCTTATTTTATTTGAAATTTGAATTTTGTATTTTGCCGCACTAGAGCGGCAACGTTCCATACCGGTTCTCCAACCTCTCATGAAATCAGCTGTTTTCGAGTGTGACAGCCATAGATATTTCTGTGGTGACAGCACAAAAAAATATTTGTCAAATCCAGGCTACTATGTAGTTTCATATCAATGCAGATGCGACCGAGCTCGATCAACTAGAATTTGCTCTTGAAGCTAAACTATTAATTATACCAAAAAATATCATAGGCATAAATTATTCAAAATTTCCTCTACTTTAATTTATTATTTAACTATTTTGATGAAATTAGAGAAATGGCAGCTCATTTGCAAAATCGTTGAAAAATGCTTAGAGGAAACAGCCAGTTCCTTTGGACCCTTTTGAACCAAAAGCTTTTCAGCTCTAGGTTTGGCCATAAAACTTCTAAATACGCTCTTTCGTCCCGACACCTTTAGTAGTTTCTCCGGAATCGTCGTCAAAAAAATCGGGTACACACATACATACATACACACACACACACACAGAGACATTTGTTTGTACCTTGGTCAAAAATGTTCAGGGGACCCATAAAGGCCTATTTCCGCTCATACTGTAAAAACAGTAAAAAAACAGAAAATTTAGTCATTTGTCATTGGATTTTCTAGTTTCCTATTGTAATTGACAGAACAAATGCATTCCTGTAACAAAATTTATCAAATCTAAAGAAAACACAGAAAGAAAAATAAAGATGTTTTTAAATAATACAATAATTCTTTTTTATATGGGTTAACTTCTAATATTCCTTTCCGTCGATCGTTTATTTATGAGTCAGTTTAGTGAATAGGAAATCGTTTATTAAGCAACTGTATTAATGCACGATTTCTATTAATGCATGATTTGTTATAGCCAATCACAAGACGCAATCACGCCCTTTGATTGGGCAATCGAACATATGTGAAATGAAACCTTCCAATCAAAACATACCGCTCTCTAGAACTGTCAGTGTCAATTGCATAAATTGTCATATAACCTAAAAAGACATCGGCGACGAAAAATCTATGTAGACCACGCTAGAAGAATACGATCGACGGAAAAATTTTGTAACCAAGTCGAATATTAAACAGCGATTAATGATCTCGACAAACAGTAAGTATAATTAACAGTAAAATTTACAGAACATAATTGCTTACCATCATTAAATCATAAGCTTGTATACACAGAAAAGTATATTCTCAAAACGTGAGGAAATTATATGCTTGCGGCTATTGCTTTAAATGAAAGTTAATATTTACTTGACTTCAAACATTTTCTTTTATTTAAGGATTCTTATACTTTAGTAATATCCCTTTATTCTTGAGAATACTTGAGAGTATATTATCTACTTGCGATCATCATCATCATTTCCCATTATTCCTCGTAGGACATAGGGGTTGTCTACTTGCGATATAGCAAACTAATAATTGACTTGCAAGAAAGCACATTGCTTTGAGTCTTGATTTTCTTGTGTGTATGCATCAGATTGGTCTCAATCCTTTCAGTACCATAACAGTTTAAAAGAAAAAAGAAAACATCATTTGAGGAACAGTCCTCAAAAGCGACGCAACCAACTTCAACTCTGTCAACAACTTCTCTCTCAAATTGTTCGCAGGTCAAATAACATCAGACACAGACAATATTGTCACAGTGCTAACATTATCCTACTGATTTTTATGGAATTAATACTGTTGGTTTGTACGAGTTTTAGTAAAAATTTAAATTCAAATGGTATTGCTAAAAAATAATTGCAATGTTCGCGATTATTTGATTTTTTTCCGTACAGGTCGTCCGCTACGTTCAATATTGCGTTTAGGAGAGTAAGGAGCGGAAAAAAGGCGGGAAAAGAAAAGCCCTCAAGGCTGCCCATTGTTCGACGACCGCGCACCGAACAATAAAAGGCAGGAAATGAATGGGCTTTCTTCTGAAAAGGAATACGGAGGCAAATTTGATTTACATGTCTAATATGTACGCCGAAATGATATTTTTCGGAAGCATAAAGCCGCTATATAACTTCTCAGAGGGAATCAAGTTTAAATCATTCACGTAGATCCGGAATTGGATCCGTAGTTCAGCAGAGTTCATGCAAAATTGTTCAAATATCAACCCTCATATTTCATGATTTATTATATTATTATTGAACTTTTTTTTGGTATTAAGTACCAAGAAGACTGAAATGCAAGGACAAAGATTTCAAACCATGGATTGCTTCTATAAATTGTTAAAAGGTTTAGAAGGCCACACAGAAGTCTTGCAAAATCAAGATGTACGTTAGAGGTAATTAAACTCATATCTGAATTCTCAAGATTAGAATTCTCAAAAACTCATTTTAAGGATCTCTATTTATTGATGATGTAGATATCAAAGAACCGTATAAAATAAACACAATGGAGATAAAATAAAGAACTTAAAACCCATGCTCTCCTAAACCCAATGGTATATATTATACAACCACATTAAAGTCAATTTTAATTAACGAGTCTTGTACATAATCACTTAAATAACGTAGTTTAATGGCGCTCGTAGACATGTGGCGCCATCTCATGGTGCAAATTGCCAAGTTACGAATATGTTTTGTATTTACAGTTTAGATAGGCTTTATCTGTTGTTATGATTGCCAGATCGCATATATTTCATATGATTCGCGTATATTTTCAAAAAGTGTCATATCTGATATTGAGTTGCCAAATGTCATATATTTTAAAGATAATTTTTGCTAGCTGCTCTGGAAATGTTCAGAAAATGTAAAGTTTACTTCATGTGGTTTTTAAAACTTTGATAACTTTGACTGATTTTAAAACACAATGGTTTTAATTTAATGTAATTCAGCTCATAACGATAATAGAAAAACTTGGCAAAGATAAATCTTCATCGAAAAAGCAGTTAATAACGTAACAACTCTTCGAATATAATAATCACAAAAAAATCACTTACATTAGGTATTTTATTAGGCGTAAATTTGGCTTAGTTAACTTTTAAATTAATCGTTGCTGTTCATATACCTATTATGGTTGTTCCTATTTTTAAAGTTTTACATTTTTTTATGCAAGACTCGTCAGATCGCTTATGCCTCTCAATTTGTTCGTTTATATCTATAGTTAATTGCTATGAAGTTTGTGACCAATTCATATTAACCTTTGTCTCATGTTTTATTACAATAAATTTACCTACCACAATTTATTCTATTATTTATTTTTAGATATTAGAGCAAAAAATCGAACAAGTGAAAACTGTTTCTTTTTTCCGTGTTTCTCCGGATTTTTTTGCAAAAAATCTGATATGGCCGGGCACATGACTTTATCATACAATATATAACATTAATAGTTGCATGAGATTCTACTTGATCGAGATCGATCGTGTCTGCATCAAAATAAAACAAGTTAGCCAGGATTTGACAGATATTTTGATAATATTGACAGTAGGTATTGTCAAAAAATCAGCATTTGACACTACCTACTGTCAGAAAGAAAATAATTGTCAAATCCTCGCAAAGTTTTAATGCAGACACGATCTCGATCAATAATAATTTGCTCATACAGCTAATTTTATTTTATTTTATTTAATTTCATTAATTTTATCATAAAATATCATAGTCATTTTGAACCAACCGCTTTTCAGCTATAAGTTTTGTCATAAAACTTGAAAATAATTGTCAAATCCTCGCAAAGTTTTAATGCAGACACGATCTCGATCAATAATAATTTGCTCATACAGCTAATTTTATTTTATTTTATTTAATTTCATTAATTTTACCATAAAATATCATAGACATTTTGAACCAACCGCTTTTCAGCTCTAAGTTTTGTCATAAAACTTCTAAATATGAACTTTCGTCCATACTGCGTATGATAAAGTAAAAACAATAACTAGACGCAATTCAGAATTTCTTTCAAATTCCACAAAGCAAGCATACATTTTCAGTAGGTCGATTTTGTTAATTTTTTACCAGGACAGTCAGTTATTTAGATTATTATATTTATAACAAATTAAGTTCCTAGAAATACGTGACATGCGCTGATATCTAAACTCAAAAATGACTAACTGTGATATGTAAATTTATTGGGGTAAGTGTAGTTTTTGTTCGTTTATTGGCCAGGACAGTCACTTAGTTTGGATGTTTATATTTTTTATATGCCCTGAAATGAGCAATGAGATAATTGATCCATCTAAAAATTTCAGTCTCTTTTTTTCTCATAGAAATTATGACTATAAGTGGCGGAATGTTTATAAACATTTGTCAGTTAATTTACATTTGATTAAGGAAATGCTATTGATTTAAATAACTCGTTTTTCTCGAAAATCAGTCTGTACTCTGTGAGTTCGAAATGGCAGATTAATATCTTACAGTGACATTATTCATTTAAAAAATTCTTCCTATTGTTTAAACAATCAATTATTTCTCTTTGAACTTTTTTCCTAATTATGCTAGAATAGTCAGGTTTTTTGTGAAATTAACTGATAAATTTTATGTTCCGGATATCTAACAAACCTATTATCTATATTATCTAATAAACCCACATGTGATTAAACAAATTCTATTTGTCTAAACAATTTCTGTTTGCAATGCACTTAAAATTATTTTTTTGTATATCGGTCTGGCTAACTGTTATTCTCAAGTGAAGCATTCATATTTTCGGATGATTTCCATTGTTTAAATATCCGCCAAATCCATATGTATAATATGTCAAATTCTTCCTTGAAAAGTCTTCTATTTCTTAAGTCATATAACTTTAGCATAAGTTTTCCTAAACCCTAAAGAATTGTTCGAAAAATACCAAAAATGTCTTTTTCCCATGTAAATTTGAGGCATCGAAAAGTACCACTAAAAATCAAAATTTCCAAGAAATATACGTGTCCACTTTTTTGGATTTGGAAATGATTTGAAATGGATTGGTTTCTAAATAAAAATAACTGCCCTAGTGTCGATAAGGGAAAGAGTGCTATGTAATAAGCATAATACCAGAATACGAAAGTGGGGCAGCTGCCCCCCTTGCCCCCCTTCTGGATACTCCCATGAACTGTGATATGCAAATTTATTAGTCAGACAATATTAAAATGTTTTTGTATTTTTTTAAATAATTTTATTAAACTTACCTTTAATTTTGAGCTTCCCGAGTCATGGGATAATATGTATTGATCTAACTAACATTTCACAGGGATTAAGTATGGATATAAAGAAACAGAATGAAAGGGTCATGCGTAAAAACAATTTATTAGCAGTTAATATTGTTAATATTTATATACTTTTGAAGAAATCAATAAATGACTAACTCAAAACTTTATTATCATTTAAAAGAAGTATGAAAAATACAAGCCCGTAAATTTATGACTGTTCCTTTTTAAACACCTCTATAAAATAAAAGCGCAGAAAATATACGGTGGAAAAATTAAAGTCAATTTTTTTATGAAGTCTTATATGTTTACTAGTGGTCTCATATATTTCGATAATTAAGATCTGACAACCGTACCTGTTGTGATTCTTGTACGTTTCGGTTTAATCAAATTAATGCACCAAATTGTAGATAATACATAAATTAACATACCTACAATAACACGGTTAAAAATAGTATATACCCTGTCACCGTCACAAGCTTTTTCCTGTGATTTTTCTTTCAAATCTTTGTTCCATATAGTAATAAACGAACTTCTTGAATGTAAACGTAAATATATAAGTAGAGTAATTATACAGCAACTGTCTTGGTGCGTTTAACTCCAAAGTAATCATGACGAGCGGCGGAACATGAATGTTTAAAAGGCTAATTCCAACTGTGAAGTACTTTTGGGAAGAATCATAATAGGAGTCGTGAAGCCTGCGTTGGAACGGCAAACTTGAGTCGTATAACCGCCAGCACAAGTCATAAAGACGAATATTACCTGTATATAGGGGATTGGTGGCAGGGGAAGTCGCCCCGCGTGAGTGGGGCAACTGCGTTCATTAATTATGTAATGATTTGTTAATTCTTACTACCCGAAGTAGGTATGTATATTAATACGGTAAGATGAGTGGCGCGTTTCGGCGGGGCGTGTTTTGGTTTTAATTGATTTCATGACTGTACTTTTAAAGTATGGTTAGCTTTTTTTTTTGTTTCGAGTTCCATTATTGGATAGTTCAGTTTAGAGAGGATTTTTTTATTTAAATTTTAATGTTGTTTGGAACATATAGTATATGCCATTTTAAACATCAAATATGAAGCTATTGGAATCTTTTAAACTTAAAACTTAAACATTTAATTCGAGAAAATCTACTTTGTTGTCAATATTTTTACGAAATAATGACTGTAACGTATTTTAGAAGTTTATTTTTTTCTTTTTCCCAATTACAATTAACTTTTCTCTAATTTCTTTCATTTTTTTGGTGGTGGGGACAGGTATACGTACAAAGTTTAAGTTTTACTGACATGACGATTAAATCAAGTTTCTTGAAAATTGATGTTACCACAATGACATATTCTGGGTTTGTTATAGATGGCGTTAGTATTGTGAAAACGGGGTCACATAATTTTTCATTGGAACGCTTTGAATACTGTATATTTTAGAATTCTTTGCACTATTTTAATGCATGAAATACTAAGGTATGTACACAGTCTTTGAGTTATTGCTATATTTGTCTAAAAAACAACGTCTTACGACCAAATTATATCTTAACTACTAGTAATTTATTTGATAATTTATGATTAAATTTTGTTTAAAATTGAAATCAGATTCTTTTGGCATACCAAACTACTAGCTACTACTATTTTAGATTGTGTAAAAATCTACTGTTTTAGAGAATTTCTACGATTGCATATGAAGTGTAAGAAAACTGGCGATACTCATTTGTTTTTTACTTGGAAAGAAAAAATTTCTATTCTTTAATATGAAGCTACATAACACAGAGAAACATAGTTTTGTGTGAATTATTTTACGGAATTGTGAGCTTGAATACATTTGACATAAAAACTCAATTCTTTCAAAAACTGTAGATCAGTACATGTTTACACAATGGAATATAATGTTGTTATGTTAAAAATAATTACATACTAAAAATGTAACCGTAAACAGTTGATCCAACAGTATACGTACCACCTTAATTCCCGTGACCGCATAACATGATGAAAACAGAGAATTGGCAGGAACAGGCCAATAAGGCAATAACTTAAAAATTGATTGGATTAGGGAATCCATTCATAGGAGAAAAGATGTGTAAATTTTTTGGACGCAGAACTCGTACTTTTCACGGTAATCAAAAATGGTTATAGATAAAAGGATAAAAATAGCGCATCCTGTTAAATAAAATGGTTGTCATCATTACGACAATTAAAGGAACTCTCATAACATAAGAACATAATGAAGTAGGTTGCCATTGAAAAAAAAAAATGGATAGATAAAAACAATCGGCGTGAATTTATTCATACTTTTTTCAGCTTACAAGAACCTTTGGATGAATTAACTGCATCTCATAAACTAGAGCCAAACGTTCTAACACCGATTTCTAATTATTCAAAACTTCAATATAGCTCCCCTATATTTACATAAAACAGGTTTATGAAAAAACGGATTTAGCATTCCAAATTGCCAAAACACCGGCTAAAACCGGTTTTAAAATTTTGAGTACAGAATAAATCAAAATGACATCAAAATGTTGATGTTGCCATAATAGAAACAAACATTTTTCAAGAAGTAGATATAATTCAATATGGAGGCAAACATGAAAATTTCAGCATGCTTAAGTCTCAAGAGTGACTATACCCCCAACAAAAAAAAATAATATTTAAATCAGAAAAAAAACATAGACAGAAAAAATAAAACTAAATAGTAGCGGATTTCAGAATATAAAATTAGTAAATAGGTAATAAAAAATCTAGTTTTATAATATGGGCTATTTGTACTATATTTGACAAAACCGATAAACGTACAAGTAATATTACTGTTTCCATGAAATTGAATATTTAAATAGTCCAACTCTCCTTATTCAGTTAAGAAGTTGTACTGAATACGTCATCAATTTTTAACAATAAATACCGGCTTTACTTAAGGACGCGTTTAGAACCGGGTCTTAAACTCATTATACCTATCTTTCTTTGGAAGCAATAATTGTTTGATTTAAAATGCAAAATTAGTCTACTTGCACAATCCATGACGTATGTATTCTAAAGTTATACAACTTAATATTAAAGAAGAAAACAAAAATTCGTCAAATGTTTTATTGGCATTAATATGAAACACTGAAAGCTTCAGTCTATCAAAATAAGTAAAAATTTTGGAAAAATTTATGATGCAATAGAAAGTTATTATCTACTATAGTTTAAATTTGGTTTATTATTGATGTCAATAAGCATTTTCACACTTTTTACCATTTAAATCGATAATTTTGATTTTCTACTTGTAAGGTAAAATTTGAGAAACGTTGATGAAGTTTCGGGGTAAATGATATTGTCAAATCAAGTATAGTTTAGGCGTTTCTTACTGACTTGATTTGGTAACTTTTGGCATCCCTGGCGTTTTGATCCGGCAAAATCTTTAATCCCGAAATCCCGGGATCAGTACCTATACCTATATTGTCCGGGATTGGAAGCTATAGGTGTGTATCATGGTAGCGATTATATTATTATAATAAATACCTATGCAATGAATGAATTATATGTGGATCCTAGATAAATAAATAAAACAAAATGTCCAGTAATTGATTATTTAAAATTGCTCTTATTCTCGACGAAAAAGTAATTAGAAAAATTTCCAACTGACAACTTCCAACAGTTCTTTGGCCTTTCATTCTTTATTTCTTTCGCTTCCGCAAATAAGCTATGGGTTGATTTTACCACGAGCATTGATTGCCTTGATAATTGTAGTTTACTTATTTATTTTAGTATCTATAACCGATTTTTCCCATTTAAGAAACCAGTTTTCCAATTAACAAAAAAGAAACGAGTTTGAAACCGGTTGTTAGAACATCGACAAAATCTAATGGGTATTTTTAAATAATATTTTATTATTAAATGTATCCAAACCAATTACTAGAAATTCTAACTACCAAGGTTCGTATTTTAATTCCGCAGCGGTAATAAACATCGGAAGCAGTAATCCGAGTAATAGAATCATTGGAAACGGGAGCTCGGGGCGGGCAATAGTAATATCTCATATTGCCTCTCCCCCACGAGATAAATTAGAATTAGGCAAGGCGGCGTATCAAGGTAATATTGTAAATCTTGCTGTAATTCGAACTAAGACGTAGAATCAGCATAAATTTAATAATTACCACCAACCACCACCCACCAACACAGAGAGAGGGATGGAAACATCCCGAATGCAGCCACCGATACACCCCGTCAGACCGCAAGACATTTGATATTTCTTCGGGTGGTTTGGCAGAATTGGGGAAACATTACTTGATAACAACTTTTGCGATTTCGGCAAGAACTCCGAGCATTAGGCGAGTACGTGGAATGTTTTGGATGTCGATGGTCCGTAGTAGTAAACGCACAACTTTCCCATTCGTATTATATTTGTGCACGTGCCCGACAAGGGGATGAACCGTCATCCCCCATCCCACTCGGCCTTATCGATTTTTTCGTCGGTATTCCCCGCTGGTTTATTTCTAGGTCAATGCATTATGTAATATAAAGCTTCGATATTGCTTGTAGGTTGTAGTTGCCATCAGAATTTGCGCAGGTTTTAATATTCTACTTGTGTTTTTATACAGGGTCCTGCAACTAAGCTCCCGTCTTCTGTAGCTCACTTACTCATTAAGCTAAGAGTTTGACATTTTGCAAGCTTACCCTGTACTTCAAGGTAGAATTCAAGAAATTATTTTTTATTATACAGGCTGTTCTAAAAATGTGCAACGCCATGGAAATATATATTTTTTTAAATTGCATGCTATACATTTTTCTACACATTTGGAAGCCTTTTATGGTTGCCTACATATCACCAAAATTTTATTGAAATCGGTTGAGTGACCGCAGCGGAAAAAAATAAAAACAATCGTAGGCTTTAAAAATCAATAAAAACCACAAAATGCACCTCGTTAATAAAATTTTGCGACGTGCTTATTAAGTTAGATGTAATAGTCTCGTTAACCAAGTGACATTGATCCAAATTATACAGGGTGACCAAAATCGAGTGTCAAACTTGTCAAACTTCAAAGCGTGTTATTGTTCTTATTTTAAATTGGAACCCATAATTTTTTTTATGTGAAATGATGCAGAATTAAAAAATAAACATTGTTTCTAAATACAACCCCATAACAATTCCCAATATTTTAAAACTTATTCGCCAAAAACTCATTTTTCAACGTTTCCAACGGCAATTTTAGATAATAAATATCGTACGTGGCTTTGAAAAACAATTTATTTCATAAAAAATAATAGACGTATTTTAGATTTGAGTGTACTTAATTAAGTAGTTATTCAAATGCTAAATTTACTGCATAATTTACCTATAGCGGTAAGGACGGAAATGTGGCTATAGGTAATTTTTGCAGTAAATTTAGCAATTCAATAACTACTTAATTAAGTACAGTAAAATCTAAAATACTTCTCTCTGCGTTATATTTTATGTAATAAATTGTCAACGTACGATATTTATTACCTAAAATTGCCGTTGGAAACAGTTTTTGGCGAATAAATTTTAAAATATTGGGAATTGTGATGGGGTTGTATTCAGAAACAATATTTATTCTTTAATTCCGCATCGTTTCACCTAAAAAAATTATGGGTTCCAATTTCAAATAAGAACAATAGCGCGCTTTGAAGTTTGACAAGTTTGACACTCGATTTTGGTCACCCTGTATAATTTGGATCAATGTCACTTGGTTAACGAGACTATTACATCTAACTTAATAAGCACGTCGCAAAATTTTATTAACGAGGTGCATTTTGTGGTTTTTATTGATTTTTAAAGCCTACGATGCAAAATCATTTTTTTTTGTTTTTATATTTTTCCGCTGCGGTCACTCAACCGATTTCAATAAAATTTTGGTGATATGTAGGCAACCATAAAAGGCTTCCAAATGTGTAGAAAAATGTATAAAATGCAATTTAAAAAAATATATTACCATGGCGTTGCACATTTTTGGAACAGCCAGTATAATAAAAAATAATTTCTTGAATTGTACCTTGAAGTACAGGGTAAGCCTGCAAAATATCAAACTCTTAGCTTAATGAGTAAGTGAGCTGCAGAAGACGGGAGCTTAGTTGCAGGACCCTGTATATTAAGAGAACCTGTTAGGACCTACTTGATGCTAACACTTAATCTTACTCAAATTTATTCGATATATAGTCGCGTAAAACTTCACAAACTTGAATGGTGTACATCTAACACGATAGCAGCAGTGTCGTCAGCAAACATCAGCATGAAGAAGAATGAGTATAAAGAAATTACAGACGTCGCTTGGGTACACTATCTTGTGATACTCCAGCATTAATGCTTTTGTGAGTAGCGTGCCTAATATATCTGCAAGATGTATCTGATTTTAATAATTGGTTGATCTAGTAATAACTGTTTCGGCTTATAGAATAGATTGTCAAAACCAACGACTCTGGTAAAGGTTTTTGCCACATTCAGGATTATACAAGAACATTTTTCCTTGACCATTACCGTTCCTTCAATTAGTGCTGTTCTTATGTAGTCCTTGTCGATTGTAGAACGGAAAAGCAGATTTTATGCGTTGTTTTCATGATTTGGAAACATTACTTTCTTCGTAGTTTTGCAAACAGTTATGCGTATACTCTTTGATTGAAAGTATTTAAAGCCAAGTAACCGACGTCATCATACGAGCAGAAAATAGATAAATCTAGGAATTTTGGTAAATAGCGTACATTAAGTATTAATTAGTACATTAAGTATTAAATACATTAATTATATTCTCAATATCATTTTAGGTTGGATTTTAGCAAAATACTTTTTTATTGTCTTGCCGGTATGCCAACATTATAATTCGTATATGTTTCCAAATTATAAATTTTAACATACATACATTTAGAAAATAAGCTCCTTCGGGATTTTGCCATGTCAAGATTCGTAAATTTTGATGGCTTCTCTAATAAGCTTTCACTGATAATTTCCCACTCTAGCATCTTCACCATCAACATCTTCACGTCATCAAAATCCATTGTGTGTCCAGACTTGTGGGAGTGTTGAGCAACAGCGGACTGTTGCATCTTGCCTAGCCGGCTGTCTCTACTGTGCTCCTTGACTCGGCATTCGATGCTGCTATATAGCATGTTCCACATTCACATGTTATCTTGTATACCCTTTTGTTCTTCAGGAGTAGTATAATATCCTTGGGGTTAGGCAAAAGATCGTTTACCGTAGCTGGTGCTCTGTACCTTACCGTGATACCCGATTTTTCCAGTAATCTACCGATTCTTTCTGATACCCCACTTAAGTATCGTAGGGCCCACTCCAAGTGTTTCCGTTCGTCGTCCAAGGTGCTGGAGTCGCACACCTTCTCGGCTCCGTTGAACAGAATGGTAATAACACTTCTCTTCTGTTGTGGATGGTGGTGTAATTTGACGTTCAAGTACCGATCGGTATGTGTCTTCTTAAGGTAGACTGTATGTTTAAGCCTACCCGATGACGTTCTGTATGCCACCACATTCAAGAATGGCTGCTGATTATCATCTTCTATTTCCATGGTGAATTTGATAGAAGGACTAACATTGTTCAGGTGGTTAAGGAACTAGTAAGTTTGTCTCTACCGTGTGGCCAGACCACTTAATGTATCATCGACATATCTAACCCAATGCTTGGGTTCTTAGAACTTGATCTAATGGCTTCTTCTTCAAACAATATTATGAGGAAATTGGCGATTACCGGTGAAAGAGGTGATCGTATAGCTGCACCCGCTACCTGCTCATACATCGCTCAATACATTCTTCGAAAAAAATCGAAAATAATAAAAATTTTATTATTTGATTAGGTTTTAGAGTGACAAGTTATCCCAAGATTTTTTTTTGCACATAACTCTTTTAATATCAGATGTCCACACGACTTGCAGATAAATTATGTACTACATTGGACAACAAAGAAAAGTGCCCTGCTTTGCTTTGATACACATATAGAGAATGCTGTTTCATTCAAATAAATATGCATTGGCTCAAACAGAATTTGTTTCCATAGAGGCATCTTTCTGCGGATAAAAATGCATATATTTGCTAGGTAGAAAGAACATTTACTTGTACCAAACAATTTACGTTTTCTGTTAAAATTTACATATTTGTATATTATAAGGAACGAGATTTATTTAGTTCAAATAATTATTATTGTGTTGAGTGAAATAATTATGACTTTTTCATATAAAATGACTTTTTAATGAATTGAAAATTGTTGGTTGAGTAAAAATACGATATTTTAAGGTTGAAATACTTAATATTGGCATTCTTGACAAATTTATGGCGGTTGAACCCAATGTCCTAAAACGTCGAAAAAAGGTGTCAGAGTAAACCTGAAACTTAGCAACTTGAACAGAAAATTCTCAATGTTTTTCCCAAGTATTACTAAATCCGTAACAAGAAATTTAAAATTGTTATAGCTGTGCAACAAACGCCAATCGGAAATTTGTCGATATCAACGTTTGAATTCAAAATGACTTCTCGTTGTCTGGCAAACACGTAATAGATCGCCAATAATAAAAATTCAGATCTACCCAACTCTTAGTAAGGTTTTGTTTACTGGACTAAAATTGTCACTTTTGTGCTTTTTTGCAACATTATGTAGGACATCAAAAGGGAAAGAAAATATGTGTTCTTCAATTGCAGATAATTGCAACGAAAAAATTGCTTCTTAACAGCTTTAACACTCATCAAAATTGTCCTTAAATATACAACAATACAACACACCCAGCCCCCAATCAAACTAAAATAAGACGTTACAAAGCAAAACATTTTAAATTATTCTTCTCCGTTTGCTGTCGGCGACTACAGATTTGCCATAGAGATAAACCCGTATAGTCGCCATAGGTCTGGCCGCGGGTTATTCAATATGTCCTTGCGAAATGCGATCAGTGGAAAAATCGAAAAGGAACAGCAATTCGCTGTCAAAACGCGTCCACGGTGCGGTGCTCAAATCTGCGTGAAACTGCGTCCGTGTACGTGTGCGTGTGTCTCTCTCTCTGTGCGGACCGTTGAATTCGTCTTACCACGCCGCTGCACTCCGTAAATATCATATTTATATTCTTCGGTTCGCCCCTGTGTTCGTTCCTTTGTTCTATATGGGTGGCATTTTGCAAATCCTATCGACGGACCGTCACTCCGTATAATTGCCGTCAAGTAGGCTTAACTCGATTGGCCAACGCCAACTGAGGGTTTCTCTAATCGCGCGCTTTTCCTTGCGCAACCACTTCGTACTTATAACACAGCAGAAAACGCTTCAATGACGACGACTCACCCTTATTTGAAGCACCTATATCTATGTAATATTTACAAACTTCAAACCATTTTAACATTACTCAGGTCGATAAAACTGATTTTTTCGTTCGTTTCTAGATTAAGATCAAGATTTTCTGACTCCTCTTGTAAAGATACATTTTAAACTAATAATAAATCACGTTTTTTGAGAGTTTTTCATACTTTACATGAGAAACAAAAAAAAAACGTTATTTTGTTTTAAATAATTTTGCGATTTTGCTTTAGAAACCTCAAAAGTAGCTCACATAAAACTTTTTAGTTTGCCAAGATTAATGAACTTGACGTCAAGTGTCAAATAAGGCTGACATCTGAATCGCTATTGGCTCATATCAATCGTGTTTGTAAATTGTACTACAACTACCAACTGTTGAAGAAAAAAATCTGATGTGGCCAGGCACATGACTTTATCATACCATATATAAAATTAATAGTGTAGCTGCATGAGATTCTATTTGATCGAGATCGGCCATGTCTGCATTAAAATAAAACTACTAGTACTAGACTAGAGACATTTTGATTATATTTACAGTAGGTAATGTGAAAACATCAGCATTTGACACTACCTACTGTCATTAGAATCACAATATCTGACAAATCCTGGCTAACTAGTTTATATGCAGTACGAGCGATCTCGATGAAATAGAATTTGCTCATGTAGCTAAACTATTAATTTTACCAAAAAATGTCATAGTCATAAATTATTCAGATTTCCTCTACTTTAATTTATTATTTAACTATTTCGACGAAATTCCAGATATAGCGGCTTATTTGCAATATCTTTCAAAAATGCTAAGACTAAAACGCCAGTTCCTTTGGACCCTTGGTTCAACAGAAAGCTTCTAAATATGGAGTGTTGTCATACTACGGATGATAAAGTAAAAAGGTTCTGGTTCTGATGATTAATATTATATTGGCTTCTAGCAGACTATATTTTCGAGTTTTACGCCGCCTTCAGTGCTAACTACAAAAGTTCATAAATAATTATGCACAATATTCCAAATAAATTTATTCGCGAAAACATAACATTGCTATCCGCACTCGAAATATTGTTTTTCAATATTGTTTCAATATTGTTTCACCTAGCCCCTCATGGCAATTCTCCATGCATTTGCGTGTTGAATTGACGTTTCGCAAACACTGACGTTCCAAATACTGTCAAAAACTTCAAAATATCCTGGGCACCTAGTATTAATGTAGACACGATTTCGATCAAATAGAATTTGCTCCTGCAGCTAAACTATTAATTTTACCATTAAATGTTATAGACATAAATTATACAAAATTTCCTCTACTTTAATTTATTATTTATCTATTTTGATGAAATTACAGAAATGACGGCTCATTTGCAAAATCGTTGAAAAATGCTAGGAGTAAATAGCCGGTTCCTTTGGACCCTTTTGAACCAAAAGCTTTTCAGCTCTAAGTTTGGTCATAAAACTTCTAAATATGAACTTTCGTCGCGATACCTTTAGTAGTTTCTCCTGAATCGTCGCCACAAAAATCGTTTACACACACACAGACATACACACACGCACACACACACACACACACACAGACATTTTTTTGGACCTTGGTCAAAAATGTTCAGGGGACCCATAAAGACCTATTTCCGCTAAAATCTCAAATTTTTTTTTTGGCACGATTACAATACTTTACATACTGCGTATGATAAAGTAAAAATTACTCTAGATTGTAAGATGACAGCCGCAATTTTTCACATATATGTAAAATTAATGTCGCAAAGTAGAAAAAATAGTATATAACACTCGTTTTATAAGACGCGTTGGTGCACTCATTCCATTTGGGCTCCAAATGTGCGCCAATTTTTGTCTTATAAAACTTGTATTATAATATACTATTATCTCCAGTTTTCGTCGCAAAAGATAAAGTTTACGGTTTTGTGCTGTAGTTCAAAATGACCATGGCTTTCATTTAATCATATGTACTTATTAGGTTCCATTACTTCGCACTTTTTGCACTGCTGAGTTGTTTCTCTCAAATCTACTGGGTGTTAAAAATAAGCGCAAAATAGATATAAAGTATACTGAAACACACCTGACACCATTTAGGTGTTAGGAAAGTAGGTTGTCCAAAGAATCACATAATAGCTACATATTTCAAAACCAAATAATTTGCATGTAAACCTTTATTTGTTTAACGTCGCTAAAATCAATTAAAGATAACCCAAATTGGCCAAAATTGGTACCAAGATTACAAAACTGTTCTCATAAACTCCTTTGAAAGACGTGAAATGAGTCAGACAAATGTTATTTGGTTTCAATAGTGCCATCTTGTGATACATGACACTATTTTCCCTATGCTGTCTGTAAAATTGGTAAATAATTATCTGTAAATAATGTTTAAAACCGAAAATACAAACAAAATTGACAAAATTCAAAAGACTATCATCGTGCGTATTTAAGATGATAATTGTTCATTATACATTATACCTTGCTCGATGAACAGGAGCTGGAAATTCTATTATAGCATATTAATATGTAAGTAATAAAAGTTCGACAATATTGGTTGACAATATTGGTTGACAAATCTGAAATTATAGGATATAAAAAATATATAATTACAAATAATTCTTAATAAAAGTGTTAACTACTGATTAACAAACGATACAAAGGCAGCAAATTTTCTTGCAATACACTTAATATCAATATCAATTTAAGTTTAACGAACAATATGGGCTGTGTTTTGTCATATTTATTATGTTCATGTTTATTGTGTCTCATTTTAGAATAGTAACTAACAAATAATAATAAGGTCTCTAATTATCAATGTCATTTAGAACAAAAAACTCGAGACGTAAATGCTGCAATAATAATTTCACCAAAGACTGACATTTTTATTTTTGTTTTTAATGTTTAATGTTTTAATTCAAAATACGATGGAACTAGACATTTGGAACATTATTAAAACTTTTTTTGAGGAATCCAATATAGTACGTAGTGGGATTACAATAACGTTCAAATAAAAATAAAAAAGTTCCAAAAACTAAACCCTTTTTGGGTATTTCCGTAGAGTAAGGTGATTGTATCCTAAATTCCTTTGAAATTTTAATTCGAAGAAAATGAAGAATACTTTGATTTCATAATAATAACTACAAAAATCCATACCATATAATGACCACGCTATTATTCTGTTTGGGCGCCATATTTTATCTTTAGCATTTAGTATTTTTTAAATCTGAAAACAGATGGAATCAGATATCATCAATTGTTACACGCAGAAAATTTTGGTTAATTCAAATAAATATCCAGCTACCATTTATACTCAAGATAAGGCCGAACTGCGAGGAGAGTGTTTATAGCGCCATCTAACAATACAGTTGCATGAGGTTTTCACACTAAAAATATATTTATTTGATTCAAACTTAGATTTCTTTGCTGTCTTTTTAAATCAAAACAAAAATATTACTTTAAAGGAAAGTAATTTTTGTTTGTATCCAAATGTATTTATTTATTGAAATAAATATTCCAATTAAATTAATCTCTACAAGTAATTAATAAACTAGAGTATTCAATGAAGAAAATATTGTTGGCGTCAATATCAATTTTGAGATTTGGCGGAATCAGCTCTTTCTATACAAGGACGATTTTGTCGTTCCAGGTCACATAATTATGGACTTTCTGATTAATAATTGACTTATATAGTAAGTTATTTAATTCGAAGGAAACAGTTTGTCAATTATTATGGCTTTAAATCAAAATCATTGTTCCAACATCAAGTGTCCTCAGGGGTCTGTACTGAGCTCATTATTGTTGCCCTTTCAAATGATTCCCTAAACCAAACTTAAAACTTTTTTGAGTCTGACCACGCAAAAAAATTTTTTTGGATGTCTATTTATTCTATTTTTGTTTTGATGTACGAAACCATTTTATCATTTAATAGAATTTGGGAACTAGAAAAATAAAGTAGGTAAAGTAGGTATTAACGTTTTTAGAACTAATTGTTTGTTTGTCATGATTTGTTTAAATTTTCAAATTAGGAAAGCGTTGCCGTGACACCATTCTTTATTGGGGACACACACTGCGGTCCCAGAAAAATATAAAAACAAATAGACAACGCTAAGACGCGCAACGGGGAATGGCGGGGAGGGGGTTGCTTTGCATAAGAGCGATTTCGGCAGATGTCGATCGCGAACTGGCCGATATTTCATGCCGAAATGGGCCGCATCTGGCCGATATTAAAAACCGAGGACAGGAAGTTCGCATATTTTACAATCAACCTCAACGGGCAGAAATTGCAGCAGCACCGTACCTAAATTGAAATTAATATCGGAAGACTTATAATTCACCGCTCTCTGTGGGCCGTTCCCTTGTGTCTTGCCTCTGTGCGTTAAATACAAGAAAAAAGTTCGACCGTTTCCATACAAATTGCGTGTAATTTTTGCAATTTAACAGGGACACTACTTATTGTATTTGTCATGGTTTTTTGGGGGAAAAGGTATATTAATTAATTTTGGGTGTACTGATACCGTGAATAATTTTATAATACGCTTAAATAGTCGAAAATGCACCGGCTTGTTACTTTGACGTTAAAACGATATGGCATAATAATACCTACATAAATGCTGCTTCAAGGACCAATATTGAGCCCTTAGTTCTTTCTTAGTTAATTGCGACATGTATATTTATTATTAACATCGAGAATATTGCTTATTGATCATTGCTGTAAGGCTATAAGTTACGTTCTATGCCATTAAAAAACTGACAGGACACTTATTGGGCGAAAAACAGGTACATCACCGTTTTTTTTTTACTAATATTGAAAATGGACAAAACATTTCCCGTACATTTATAATAGTTATTAAACATCACTAGATATGATTTCACTGGGCAACGTTCTTTGTGTTGTATCCCAAAAGGAATGACACATGATTTATATGAGATTATGGATTAAAAAGGTCAAGGTACCAAAGGTATCCAAATCCACACATTTTAAAGAAACTTCAAGTATTTATTTTCTTACCTTTAAATACAAATTATTCTATTTTCTATTAGTCTATTTATGCCGCATTCTGCATAAAGTCACATACCTATTATTTTTTATTATCACTTACTTGCGCGTATCGGGTGTTACAGAAACTATTAAAAACACTTAAGAGTAAAGTAGCATTATGTTCAACCATGGTTCAACCCTATGAAAAAATGTTATTGGAAAAAGTGCTTAGAAAAATTAGAGGACAAGTTGACTATAATTTCGTTTTTACTACATTCTAATATTTTGAAATACTTTTTAAAATAATATTTTTGCATAGCTTTGAAGATGAAGGTACTTTACCCTTATCTCATTTTCATTTGTTTAGAAAGTGATTTTAATTTCATATTCAAAGACCTCTAATAATTCCAAATACTTTATACAAATAACATTTTTGCATAGTTAAATAATAAATTAAAGTAGAGGAAATTCTGAATACTTTATGACTATGATATTTTTTGGTAAAATTAATAGGTTAGCTGCATGAGCTAATTCTAATTCATTGAGATCGCTCGTACAGCATTAAAACTAGTTAGCCAGGATTTGTCACATATAATGATTCTAATGACAGTATGTATCATACGCTGATGATATAATCTCATGCAATTAAACTATTAAGTTTATATATGGTACGATAAAGTCATGTGCCTGGCCACACCAATCGCTTCTGAACTTACATCTCTAGAATCATTGATCAGTGATCACATCAGTGATCACAGTTTATTCTAATAATTTTGTAATACTACCTAATTAAAGATGGATGAATATATGATACTTACAAAAATTGTTCTGACCCAATACGCAGTGTGTACATACCTGAAAAATCAAAGAAAAAACAAAATTAATGCACAGTTTATGCATTGTGTGTGATGGAATTTATACAAATATAAGAAATTCCAAACACTTATTTACTGTTCAATATTTTTCCTAGTTTTGGTAACCCCGCCCGGTATATGCAAGCAAATAATGAATGTAAGTTTATGCAGATTTAATACAAGCCGGATAAAAGTTAACAGTAAAATGTGTTTCCATTAGTGTCCAACTTTCTGCCAGAGACGGCATATCTACGTTTCCGAATGACGTCCTCAACAATTCTTTTTATGGCAGCCAACTATTTTTCCTTTTGATCTTGATAGATGCTTTGATTTTCGTAATTGTAGCATAAAAATGTATGCCCTTACATATAACAATGCTCTAACTGACAAAGAAAAATTAGGCAAATAATGATGAATCTGGGAACATCGACATTGAGAATGAAAATGGTGTCAAAAAAGTTGAGGTCAAAATAAGAGAAAACGTAACAATTTTGAAGAATTTATGAACTAATAACCTGGAAATGTCAAAAGGGTACGAAAGTAAATTTTTATACTTTTTTATACTCTTTTAATGAAATTCTAAAACGTTGCTGACATCTGACTGCTTGACAAATTGTGGCATTAATGTTGAAATGAAGGAGTCAGATTTTGACACTCTGCATATCTTGCTGCCATACTGTTTTGTACTTCTCTTAATGATCATTTTGAGAACTAGCAACGTGCGCGAATGAAGTCAGTCTAGTAGTTCATGATGGTAAATTAGAAAATAAGGATTGTGAGTAGATGTTTTTAGGGTCATTTAGTCATTTTTTGACGCCATTTTGAAATTTGTAGAGTATTTGATCCAGCAGCCATAAACTAACTAGAAACTTACGATCCCGTATTCATATTATCTTATCCCGCATACAAATCTATCCAATGATATCCAGTTATCATTTTCTTCCTAATTTTCTTGTATTTTCTGGAAAATTTGTAGGTCGATAAAATTTGTATGGTGCTAAAAAGGTAATTAAATGACCTATTAAGAACAAAAATCCAAAAATGAGTCGCCATATAAATATATAATATTATATATGATAACGTAATAAGTCAAAATTGATGGTCGAGAATTGAATTTGATATTAAAATGTATGCTTTTGATAATTAAAAATTAACGTGCCCGAGAAGTTTTTAAAATAATAAAGTTAAAATTTTAATGAATGTATTATCCATTGTTTATAAGTCTGTCAGTCCTACGACAAGTAGTGTCACGTCAACAAAAGGAGGCCGTTGCGTTGGGGATTGCTTCGTATAATGGGTATGTAGTCGAACGTCGAAGAAAGTTCGGAATTAGAAATTCAGAGTTATTTTTAAAAGCATTATTTTTGGAAAAAATCGTGCGACTCCTTGTAATGTTTGCTAACGAACAGCGCAATTTTCCTACTGTACATCCAAGATATCAGGAAATGTCATGGTATCCATCGATGGTTGAACATTACCAAATTATTTGCACAATTCTCCCTATATATGTCTTTCTACTCCCTGATTGCACATGAATACTAACATATTCCTGTCACGGTTCAAGTGGTCTCGTCAATTTAGGCTATGGTCTCAATTACGACCAAGTTTCCCCGCGTCCATCTAAGACAGTTATGGGCCACACATTGCGCCGAATTACCACCCCCGTCTCCAACGCTCCTGCGTCCGGAGACACGCTTTCTGGAGAGTACGGTCAGCAATAGTAAGTACCCACCAGCACGTAGGGTAGTTGCCAAACAGAGACGGCGCTAAGGTCTTAGCGTAAAGACAAAAGGGGTCGATTAGATAGTTTGTATGTAGATGAGCCGTGCTCCTTCCGTCCAACAGCCATAAGGGTCGAATTCGCTCGCAACCCCCGGCAAACAACAGCTGCGAACGGAAGATAGTTTATGCAGATACGGCTAAATGGGCCTCCGGCTCCCGGAGAAAGAAGTCTTAATGCTGTCATATTACGTGTTTAAAATAGATTACGGCCATTGTGGTAATTACTGGCCGCACACTGCCATATGGGGTAACAACCCCTGCCTATACCTAAGGCCCCCGAAAACAACTAACTCCTATTCGGGCCGTTCCGTGTCCCGTATTTATTACTTATGGGTGTATTGCGTGGACGCCGTAATAGTTTAATAGCTTCTTCATTTCGACGGCGCGCCACGAATTTCGGGACGGATTACCTACTGGTCTGCCCCCTGGCGAATAAACGCGGAGTTAATGCCGGCGTGTTTAACGCGTGTCTAATGTATACGAGTAAAACGGTGTTATTTTCTTGTATCTTTCATTTCCGGCCGTGGTGCGAGGTTAAGTTTTGATGTTGGGGAGGGAAAATAAAACTGTTGAACATTGATTTTGTTCCAAAAGGCATGATTCCGTGATAACCAAAAGTCTCAAATGGGTCACGTTTTTCATAAAAATGGGGTTAATTCTCTCTAAAAATATTTTGCGACATGACAGAATCAAGTGTTCTACAAAATTACCTTATGTAAGGCTATACCATTTCAATTAACTAAGTTATATTCTTTTAACGGATTAATGTTAACAATGTTAACTCTTTGATTAACGGTGTCAACACCTTTTAAGCCGACATAAAATTATTATAAGGTGCCATCATGCTTAGGACATACTTTTCATCAATTTTGTTAAGGAAGATGTTTGCCAAAATCTGTGATATATAAAATTCATGGGTTTGGCACGTTCAATCATGTAAGATTTGCCATAAAAAGAGCAATAGTTTTTGTTGTCTGTGATATTTATTTCTTTGAAAGTGTGCCCAAATATTTTGTTCAGTCTATGGACACTACCCGTATATAAAGGACACTGATCATCTATTTCGTAACTTGTTTCGGACTAATGGGCATGGTTTTTCTATTATTCTATTGTTATTCTCTCTATTTCTCGACTTCAGAATGCATCAAAGTGGTAGGGAAATTTATTAAAACTATCAATAAAATGTTAAAACTGTAAAATCAACGAATGATTTACAGCAAACATGCCGGAAACCATGCAAAAATCGGCGAGTTTGTCTCTTCATTTTATGGATATTTTATTGCATACCTACAAAGGTAAATTATGTTATATGACTTTTGTGATTTTTTTCATTAGAATACTTTACAGATTTTACAAAAACATACACTAATATCAAATATGCACTATTAGACAGAAAATTTCATATTATTTATATATACTTCCATGTATTGCTACAATTTTGTGTCTGGAGTCAAATCAAGCAAATAATAAATGCAAGCTAACATTTATTTAAAGAATCACGAATTTTACAACAGAGGTTAGTTATTTAAATTAAAGCCAAATCATTTCAAATTAAAGTAGTCACTGAAACAATAGTTTTCTTAAATCAAGAGTTGTTACTAAATAAATATTCTTATTACAGGTATGTGTTGTCTTAAGGGGGGTACATACCTCCAGCATTTCAAAGAATTTTTTCAAAGAATTTCTTTATCATACGCAGTATGTAATCGCGCCGAAAAAAGATTGAGATTTTAGCGGATATAGGTCTTTTTGGGTCCCCTGATCATTTTTGACCAAGGTACAAAAAATATCTGTGTGTGTGTGTGTGTATATGTGTACCCGATTTTTTGTGGTGACGATTCCGGAGAAACTACTAAAAACGAAAGTTCATATTTAGAAGTATTATGACCAAACTTATTAACATTTCTGTAATTTCGTCAAAATAGTTAAATAATAAATTAAAGTAGAGGAAATTCTGTATAATTTATGTCTATGACATTTTTTGGCAAAATTAATAGATTAGCTATATGAGCAGATTCTATTTGATCGAGATCGTGTCTGCATTAAAACTTAGTTTGCCAGTATTTCGACAATTATTTTCATTCTGACAGTAGGTAGTGTCAAACGCTGTTTTTATGACAATACCTACTGTCAATATTATCAATCAAAATATCTGTCGAATTCTGGCTATTTGTTTTATTTTAATGCAGACACGATCGATCTCGATCAAATAGAATGCAGCTAAACAATTAATTTTATCCTTCCTCCATGAATGTTATAGATTGTATGATAAAGCCATGTGCCTGGCCAGAACAGATTTATTTTTAATTGAAATCATGGCGACCACGAGGCAATGTTTTCAGCAGTGAGCTCCAATAACCTTTATTACGCACATAATTAATTTATAAAAAAAGTTAAATATTTTTGTTTTAGCCAATATTTTGTCTTGTTTGTAACAATTAATTCCCTAAAAACAGCCAGTTTTTACCTCCAGTATATACCCTTCAGCTAAAAATGTCCTTTTGATAGATAATATTACGCTACAATTTTTATGTGTGTACATTCGTTAGGGTACGTAATGTTATTTAGTCAAAAACGAGTAACGTTTCAAAATGTTCGTATATATCGTCAGCTTAAAGGTAAAAGTCACGAACAATTTGTTGCATTTTGTTGACACATGAATTCATTGTAGCCAAATGCTTAAAAATGCATACATTATAAGAGGACGCGATCAATAAGTGTTCTAGGTTCTCTAAAATGCACTAATTCTGTTGAAAATGTCATTATATTTGTTGGTATTCCTGTATAAAGTCATGTTTTCGTAAATATGTGAGATGTTAGTGAATCTTACCTTTAACCCGACAGTATAAACTAGTGAAAGTTGAAAGTGTCATAGTGTGTGACAGGCGTGTGTCAACTTTTATTTTTCAAAGGGAGCGGTTTTTTTTTTCTCCGAAATAAAGGAGATGATCTTTTTCTGATTTCACTGATGTTCAACTTTAGTGGACATTTTAAACATTAGATTTGATTTAATTTGAGATTTTTGAAATCAGAGTTAAACAACGCAATTCACAATTGATGATTTTACAGATTCTTCACTTGTGGGGAAATTTTTTGAGGAATAAAAACGAAGTTTTTAAATCATTCTATAATTCTTTGTTGTGCACCGAACTTTAGCTGTTAATTATTGTTTGTTTCTGTTGTCATTAAGAATCATATAATATCCATTGACTGATAGTCAATTATGTCAAGTAAATTAGATAGTCAGTTATCTCAAGGATCCTTGAATGAACGTTTAAAAACGTGGAAAAGTTTATTCGCAGTTTCCAAAACCAATCATGTATATTGCATAATTATTATCTTTACTGGAGATGGTGACTGCTCAATCCTTTTACTGTCCAATAAATTGACCAGTAAAAGCATATTATGACGTACCTACTCTGTTTCTATGAATCGAGAATACCGTGTGACAATCATACAAAAAAATCATTAACAGGGAGCGGTTATAGCCAACACGTGAAACAAAGAAAAATATCTGTTGCCGATATTGTTCTGCGGCTTGCGAAGGTTTCAAAGGTACGTACGCGTCGTCGAGTCCATTAGACAAAAGCAAAAGCGTATTATTTTCGATGCGGCCTCGCGGAAAATCCGATCAGGCGACCGGGTGTCGGATTACCTGCTGGCTGATTGCATTTAGCGACCCCAAAATGGACGCAAACATTGCTGCGCCGCATTTGTGTGAATTAAATGGGTGTGACAACGAAGGTAGATCGCCGATAAATGACATAGGAATAAATGCAGCTTGTTTATACACATTCTTTGTAGACCCGAAGATACCTGCATGTGTTTAAATCAAAATATTACAGTTACTCTATAAGGTTTTAAGAATTAGTACGATTACATTTTTGCCGGAAAAACAAAAGCAATTTTGAAATTTAGTTGTATGTTTAACACATTTTTGCTCTCTGTCCACTTTTATGATGACCAATTTCGTTTAGTTAATCAGTTCATTACATGCAGCCGTTTTTTACATAAAATTATTACACATCACAAAAATTTCCAGAACATGCTTAATGTGTTGTTGGCAGTGTCAATGCAAACTATGAAATGATCTATCAAAAACAATTAGAAACATAGTGGATTTAAATTTTATGGTTGGAAATTCAACTTGATGTAAAAATGTATAAGTGACTGGCTCCGAAGACAGGGATCTTACGGCTAAACTATCGATTTTAGGGTTTTCACAGATTCAGAATGCTGGAATCTTATTATAGAGCATTCAGCATTCTACATTTTCGCGGGAGGAATCAATGTTGAAGGGTACTGTTTGCGTACATCATTGTGGCATGGTTTGATGTGTTTTCGTTTTCCTTATTTAAAGTAAAATACGCATGAAAATTTTTTATCAATCAGAAATAATAAAATAGATCCAAATATCACACATGTGCGTTTCCCCATATAGGCTTGAAAACATTATACTCGAGAAAAAGGATTACAGGTTTGCGAAACGCAGAAAAATACATTCGTTTCGTAGCTGGAGAATTTCATCGGCAACGAATTTAAATTAAGTATTTTTAGTGAGATAATACAACGTCGAATAACGTTATAAATGCTGCACAGAAAAATACATTCTTATGCCCACAAAAAAATTGTTTTCGAGCACTACGCCGACCGTATTGCCACCGAGATATACCGTGGTAAGACGTGGTAAGCGACTGGAATAAGCAATAATAATGTATGATTTTATATAAAATGTATATATACGAACTTATATAATCTTGAAAAACAAATACACTTTAAACCTATTTGTAACTATATTCAGAAACAGTTCTCACTTGTAGTTGTTATTCAAAATACAGCATATCACATTTTTAAGCCTTTTTATAGATGATTATAGATTATCTAGTAGCTCAAGAATAATACAAAAATGTTTGCAATGTTTATTTTGAAAATCACCAAAACGAAAATCAACAAGTAGTGAACATTTATGAACTTTTGAGAAATAGCCTGCTTTTTTGGGATTTTTCACTTTTCACTGTTTAATACCGCTTAATGCACTTTAGGAAACATAGAAATATAAATGGCAAAACCACTACACAGTGGGAAGTCGTAATATTAAGAAATACAATTTCAAAAACATAATACCTATATAATATATTGCCTTACTACCAAATTATCAATTTTGAAGTTTTGACGGTTTGAAATTACAGAAATCTTATAATTTTATAGTGCATAAACACACGTGAATTGTGCCTTAATACATACTCAAACATCACCTCAAAGATGTTCATAACTCCGAAATGACTTAACGGAAGAAAATCAAATATACTGCGAATACTCCTGAATATTTGTGTATAACAAACAGGCTATTAACCAAGCTATTGTTTAAATATATTTTAAATATACAGGTTGCTCATTTTATTATAGAAATTTGGAAACCTTTCCTTTTTTAAACTACTTATTAAAGTTTTTAATTCTAAGATTAATTGTAAGAATTTTGTATAGGAATAATTTTTTTATAAAAAGCGTTATTTTTTTAATAACGAGCTACTAACTAAAAATAGCAAAATTACCAGAACATCTAAATAATTCTCCAACTCTAAAAGAATCAAATAGTATTTTCAAATAAAAGTTTTTTTGGGTTTAAACAATTTCTCGTCTAAATATAGTTTGAATACACAGTGTGGTCATTTTATTATAGAAAATTGCAAACCTTTCCATTTTTTAATAGAACACCCTGGTATATTTTTGTTTTTTTAATTTATGATTAATTCTATGAATTTTTTGTAGAAATGTTTTTTTTAATGCATTATTTTTGAATTATGAGCAAATGATTAAAACACCCGAACTTCAAATTATGAATATTTTCCCACATACATACACATTTATTTTAATGTGGCAGTTTGAACATTTAATTAAATTCTATTTAATTCTGTTGTTATATTCTCTTGGATTTTTTTACCCGTTTAGTTGAAATAAAGGTTCGTGAGTTTTAATTAATTCCTTATTGTTGAAAACCAAATTTTGTAAAAAAAAATTCCTTACTGAAATTCTTAGAATTAATCTTAGCATTAATAAATATACGGGTATTCTATTAGACAAAGGAAAGGTTCCATAATAAAATAAATACCCAGTTGGGGTTTATTTAGGTGTTCCTTTTTTTACTATTTTTGGTTAATAGCTTATAATTAAAAAGTAATGCATTTTATAAAAAAAATATTTGTATAACCAATTCTTAGATGTAATCTTAGAATTAAAAAAAATATTTTAAAAAAAAGGAAAGGTTACCAAATTTCTATAATAAAATTACACCTTGTATATTGAAAATATATTTAGATGATTTGTTTAAAGCCAAAGGAACTTTTATTAATTTTTTTTTTGTTTTTTTTCTTACTGTTGGAGAGTTATTTAGCTGTTGTTGTAATTTTGACCTTGAACGCGAGACAAGTGACACACTTGTTTAGGACCATTGTAACACAAAGAGATTAAAAAACAATAATGCTAATCAAAAGACAAAATTCCAATTTTTTTTTTATTTTTAGTAAAACATATCTGAAAGGCGAGTGCTAATTTAAAACAGTTAAATCTGCAGAAATCGGCACATACACTGCATATAGAAACGATTAACTTATATATCACACTTTATTTCATTAGCTTTTGATAAGTAGTTTCAACGTTATGAGTCTTCAAACACATGTCTCCATGTACTCATGCACATGTCTCCGTGTACTCTAGATGCGTTTTTCTCGAAAACGTGATTTTAGCAGTAAGACCCCGTTTCTTCCGAGCTGGTCGCATATTTTGGTAATCTAAAATAGTAAAGTAAGTATTCAATCATTTTTAACAATCATATAACGTGTTAGTTTTAATCTGCATCTCCCATACATTCATTGCTTGGGTTTTACATACCAAAATCTGCTTAGTATACCAGCCATGATTCCAAAAAAAAAAAACCGTCTTGTAAACAATTTTCCCCATATTCATACTCCACACTATTAATTTGCGAGTATTTGCATCACATTTACTTAATTGAATTGCGGGCTGCTTTCCGAGTTTCCAATACACGCGGACGGGACGGACAGCGGCAAAAATTGTTTTCTTTATTTAAATTTGTCGGTTGGACGGGTAGCGCCCACCCATCCGGGAGCACTGAATTCGAATGTAATCTCCCGTTTATAATAACGCATGCATGAAAAAAAAAAATGGTATCCTACGGGAAGGAAGTAGTAGCCGTTCCCGGATGACCCCGTGGGCAATTTGAGGCCGATCGAGGGCGTAATTTGAGCATAAGGCGCAACGGCCCAACGTATAATCGCGAGATGAACGTGAACAAAAAAAAAAAGAACAGCAGAGAGGATCCCGTGTAGGACGAAGAACGCGCGTTTCCGCACCGATTCGCCGCATACTAATTTTTGTAATGCGGATACGTGCCTGGGTCCGTGGAAAAATTCGGGAAAACCCATGCGGGGAAAGTAATTTGCAATTCGAGCTCATAAAAAAAGTATGCGAGATGAGCTAAGAGGGATTGAATAGGGATTATCTTGTTTATATAACCCCCCTCCCTCACCCTCCTCTGCTTCGACAAACTGTGACGTAAAAGTCACAACTTGTTCTGAAGATAAGTGACAAAAAATCACTACCTGTTGCGAAGAACTGTGACAAAACTCGGAACCTGTTCCGATGACCTGTGACAAAAAGCACCTCGGGCTGGGGCACGGGGCGCCATCTCCTGTGCAGGTATTTTATACTCCTGAGACTATGGTTGTTTAATCTCAAATAATTTTTCCTACCATAGAAACTGTTTTAGAATGTAATTGTAGGTAATTGGTAAGATTCCAATTTTTGGAGTGCGGATCTGAGGTGGTTATTATACATTTTATTTTAAGAACAACTTTAAGAAAATTTTACCTTACATATTCATTACAGAAGCACGTAATCATACGGGTCCATTAGGGTTTATACAAAAAAAATATAAATTGTCCTGTGAATTAACATTTTTCGATAGGTCAACGAGTGAGACAGGTCGAAAGGAGACAGATGAGAGTTAGTAAACACAGAGCGCTGCGCGAGACAACAACGTATCCTTATTGTTAAATATTACTATCAAAATTATGAAAGTTTGGTTGCTACAATTCGTAAATTGCGTTCAGCTTACGGTAGAAATAATATTCCAAATTCTTCCACTGTAAAAATAATAGTAGCAAAATTTAAAAGTACTGGTTCAGTAAAACCCACGACATGTGACTATGCTTGTGCAAAAAGTGTCAATGCGTTAGGGCACGGACACACATCGAGCGTATAGCGGAGCGTATAGCGGAGCGGAAAGCGAAGCGTAAAACGTTCCGATCCGTTTTTTGTATGTTCCAGCGTGTCGTCGGAACCTTTTACGCTTCGCTTTCCGCTCCGCTATACGCTCGATGTGTGGCAGTGCCCTTAGGAGGCATATGAGAGCGCACAACGGCCGTTGAGGAACAATTGACGCAATAACTTCTCCCACCAGACCATGCACAGAGAAGAGTGCATGGTACTTTGCTAAAAAAATTAATTTTAGTTTTTAATTAGATTATAACCTATAGTGCATTAATGTGTTTAATTAAGTAAATGACACAACTCTTCCTTGATGCACAGTGTTTATTATATACTTATGGACGCGTTTCGGACCGCAGGTTCATCATCAGCCGCCAAATCTACAGGTTAACAAGATATAACTAAATTAATAAAAGGCCAAGTATCGCATGACAATGTATGAGCCAATAAAAAAATTCAAAACTTTTCCAAAATTTGTAAACATTTTGAAACTTTGTCGAATCGTTACCTATGTTAGACTATTTTGTAGCCCCCAGGTCTATAAAACCTAAACGGAATAATGAAATAATAAATCCTACTAAAAATCTTAGAACTAATATCGAAATTGTTACAAAAATGTTGGAGTCGGCGTAAATTGCAAATATGCGCGAAGTTATTATTAACTTCGCAGCTTAGCAGCTTAGCAGCTTAGTTATTTTTTTTTTCAATTTCTCTTTATGGTAATAGGTTTAAAATATTGGAGCACCTTTTCCATAACTTATTCTATTCAAAAACACTTATAACTCCATTTCGGACAACTGGTCCCTTTTCATATTCAGGCACACATATAGCAACGTTGACAAGTCGCTCACTTTGAGCTGTCTGTGACGTCACAAAGACTCCAAACTCCAATTCAAACTTCAAACAACGATGTATTTTAATTTAAAGCGATGTTTGAGTAAACCTCCAGTTCCTTCGGACGTTTTGAACAAAATTTCAACTCTAAGTTTAATCATGAAACGTCCACATATGAAGTTTCTTCCCGATACATTTAGTAGTTTCTGCGGAATTGTTGCCACATAAAACGGGTATTCACACACATACAGACTTTTTTGTACCTTGGTAAAACATGTTCAGAGGACTCAAAAGGACATATTTTCACTCGAATCTCAAAGCTTTTTTTCAACACGATTACAATACTTCATCATACGTCATACTATACGTATATGATAAAGTTAAAAGGTACCTATGATCCATTCAAGTCCAAAATTTTAGCACCTCTTACTTTTGAAGACATTTTGCCATTTCTTACTTTTCCATCCAACCATTTTTGTTTTCCACATGTTCAGTTGCAAATTTAAACTTTAAGGTAGTTTCGTAAGCAAAAGCTATTGTCGGATCGAGTTAAAATTGTATATGCTCCTTCAGGGTTAGCCATTATTTCAAAATAAGAAGAACAAGAAACCATTGTATACAAGCCTCATAACTTCAAACCGAGTGCTTGGTGTAAAATAATTTGTTGTAGAAAAATGGAGTTTATTAGAAATAAACAGATAATTGCAAAAGTGGCATGCAGCCATAATGAACAATACCTTTTTATTGTTGTTCTTATTTATTATCTTCAATTTATAAACATAAATCGATATTTATGTGTATAATCAGAAACAATAACATGCGAAAATAATTCCAACGTTCCAAGGGGTTTGCAATTTCAAAGAAATATTAGCAACGGTTTCTGATTAAAAGTTATACTGATTACCATTTCGCGATTTCTTCATTTCTTTCGATTTCAAACGCCTTTCTTCGTCTCGAAGCAAACAAATTCCGCTACGCATTGCGTTTATGGAAGTATTGTTGTCTGCCGACGGCCATCATAAAACCAAGAAACGCAAAAGCGATATCACGCACGGCTCTTAAGTAATTGCGAAATTTTATTGCCGAGTAACTAAGCAATTACGCGTATATGAAATACCTATGTGGCATATGCAAGTTTTCTAATCAACAACCGCAAGCGAATCTTTCTTTTCAAAATTATGTCTTTTCCATTGAAGTTCCCGCACCACTCCCCCCGCCAAACTCAGAAGGTACTTAATAAGTAATGCGTTAATAAAGATCCATTATGCGGTAGGAAAATGACCAGAGATTACGCGCGCAAGGCCGGCAAAGAAGAACACTGCACGGATTACGATCGGGTGCCTCTTGTGTCCGGTGGGGTGCTTAAGTCCGGCGCTGCACCCCCTTGTCCCTCGCTGCGGCCGCGACCGCCGCTTTGTAATTAAGAAGGGTAGAAATTCATCATGGATGGATTTTAAAATAAAACGGGTATTTGATTTTTCCCTGCCCATAGCGCGCGCGGAGGGTAGCAAAAAGAAAATCGCTCAAACGAACGGCGAAGGAAAAAAGGCAAACATAATTGTATCAGTGGTCCTCACGGTGCGGTGGTGTATCCTCTCTACCTTGAATTTTTTATGGCCGCGGTACGCCGCCTAATCCTCGAGTTTATTAAAAAATTCTCGGTGGTGGCGCTTCGGGAGGTTTTTAGTTATGAATGAGTGAACTGATCTGATCTGAAGAGTTATCTGCTTCGGGTAGTGATATTGTTTTATAGTGGAGGATAACCTTTTCGGTTTCTTGTCATTTGTGGGACTAGAGGACTAAATGGAGTTTAATTCTAAATTTTTGAATGAACTTCTGTGGTTTCTTGGTATCTTGCGCTAAATAAAAAACTAGAATGAACTGGTTGAATTGTGAAATGTAGATTCGTTTATGTACTCGATTTGATAATGTATTCTACAATCCTGATTAATTATTAAAATTCACAGTGACTTTTTAAACGTCTTCTCATTTCTAGATGATTTATAAAAATTATAATCATCGCTTAATATTAGGTGGATTATTTTGAATAGAAACGTTTGGCAGCTAAAGAATGCAAAACATGATGCTGTAAGAATCTTAGTTTTGTTCTACAATTCTTAGGAGGTAAAACTTTAGGAGGAATATTTGTGTCCTACATTCACGTTTTCACAGTTGTTTAGCTTATTTTCATCGGCACTACTTATGCTAATTGTATCACCACCCAATTGCCCAAAAACTTTAAAAGAATATAAAAGTAAACATTAATTTATATATACGTACTTAACTGATATGATGAACGTTTGTTTATGGCATTGTTTTCAGCCTGTATAAATTAACAAACAAATTCACAAAATCACAATTCTATGCCGCATTTTACGAAATCGTCGTTTTCTCGAACATTTTCGTACGTAAGATGCCATATTTTGAATATAAATGAACAATAAAAAAATCCTTGACAAGATTTTAGACAAGATATAGCGTTCCAATTGAAAAAAGACTGCCAAAAATATAATGGAAGGATTATTAAAAAAAGAAGGAATAGATTGGTGTATATCGTTGCATTGAGAAAGGTTCAAAGATCAAAGTATACAAAATGCACGCCTAAAGGTTGTATTCAATACCACACAGTAGCGCTGTTTGCTGTCAACGGGAAAAAAGTCACAACCCACAGGTGAAGTACCGCTTTGTGTTTTTGTGAATGTGTGTTTTGTTTTTAAATTCTTTATGAATTTTTTATGCAACTCAAACGAAAAGGCCACTGTTGAACCAAAATTATGAATCAAAATTGTGCGTCAGACTCATGAAACTGTATTTTTTAAATCATATTTTACACAAGTAAATAGTTAAACAAGTTAAAAAGTTTGAAACGTTTCTAAATCACATCAATAATACGATTCTCTATTTATTTAAATAAATGTGTTATACTCTTGAAACATTTCTAATATGAATCATAGGAAGTATGACTCAACATTTTCTGCCCATCGGTTTAAACATGAGCGCTACCTTATTATGGCATATTTAAATTAACGCTCGTTTTTCCATTATTACTTTATCATACGCAGTATGCTAAAGTATTGTAATCATGCCGAAAAAAAAAATTGAGATTTTAGCGGAAATAGGTCTTTTTGGGTCCCCTGAACATTTTTGACCAAGGTACAAAAAAATGTCTGTGTCTGTGTGTGTGTGTGTGTCTGTGCGTATGTATGTCTGTGTGTAAACGATTTTTGTGGCGACGATTCCGGAGAAACTACTAAAGGTATCGGAACGAAAGTTCATATTTAGAAGTTTTGTTACCAAACTTAGAGCTGAAAAGCTTTTGGTTGAAAGGGGTCCAAAGGAACTGGTAGTTTATTCTAAGCCTTTTTGAAAGATTTTGCAAATGAGCCGCCAATTCTGTAATTTCGACAAAATAGTTAAATAATAAATTAAAGTAGAGGAAATTTTGAATAATTTATGCCTATGATATTTTTTGGTAAAATTAATAGTTTAGCTTTAAGAGAAAATTCTATTTGATCGAGATCGGTCGCATCTGCATTGATATGAAACTTCAAAGTAGCCTGGATTTTTTTTTGTGCTGTCACCACAGAAATGTCTATGGCTGTCACACTCGAAAACATCTGATTTCATCAGAGGTTGGAGAACCGCTATGGAACGTTGCCGCTCTACTGCGGCAAAGTAGAAAATACAAAATTCAAATAAAATAAGATCGCCAATTTGATTGTTTGTTGATAAGAAATATCAACCCGTTGTTATCTAATTGTAAAAACGATAATTGAGAAAATTGTAAATAAAGTATAGCGATGAGTATAGTTACGTTTTAGTATGTTGGTACGGATGTGACATCTACAGTGTCATGAACGAATATAAATCTGTCAGAATTTGATTTAGCTTTTTAAACTTGACGTTTCGTAGAAGTGGTATCAACCTAACATTTCCTATCCAGAAATATAACCATTTTTAATTTTTTGTAAGTACGTATTTCTCAAAAAGCAACATAAAAAACGTTGATGTCACTCCTGCCGAAAACTACATAGGGCGACTCGCTCACATGCGACGGCGACGCTTCGCCTTCGGTGACGCGCCGCATCACCGGTCGCCGCGCTATTCCGTACTTTCGGCACTTGTGACATAAATAACTATTATTCTAATGACGTAGTGTAGGTAGTGTCAAGTGCTGATGCTTTGACAATACCTACGATTTATCTCAATAAAATAGATTCTCATGCAGCTAAACTATTAATTTTATATATTGTATGATAAAGTCATGTGCCTGGCCACATCAGATTTTTTTTTTCTAATCTGCGTACCACCAAAATTTCAATGTTTGCTCAGGGTAAATTTAGAATCTCTTCTATAGATTGACATTTTTGTTTTCTTAAGTTTTTTTATTATAAAGAATGCGAACAAGATTTTGATAGAAGCTGATATCTCAGTAACGAAGAACATGCACGTAAACGATCGTCATATTTTGTTTAATGCGGCTATAGAAAAAGAATCAGATTGAAGTATACAAGTAATTTTTAAAAGCGAGTAAAACAAATTTCTTTATTTTTGTACAGTAGTGTGATTGTAAGTAGTGTGAACTGAATTTGTATAATAATACAGTATAAATTTGCGTAAATTTGTCAGTCACGATTTTTTACATGAAACGTCTCATCTCCAAAAATCCTTGTTGTTGACTGTCAAAACCGCGTAAAACTGTGTCGCTTCCATTACAACTTTTATTACACAAAAAGTAGCTTTTGAATCAGGGGCTTTCAAATGCAGGAATCAATACAAGCAAAACGGATGATTTCCGGTTACAATAGCGTTTCTTGTCTTTTCAAGAAATCAACATAGGTATCTCCAAAAAGGTATTCGTCTTTCTATTTATTTTGCGTTTATTTTCAGTAAAAACTACAAAGACTTTTAATTTAATCCACTAGTTTATATTATTTAGTAGTTTTTAGTTTATACCATTATGTTTACTTCTTTTGTTGACATCAATCGGATGATTAACAAAAAAGCTTGTATAATAGGAAGTTTATACACTCAATGATGAAAAAAATAGTTATCTAGATATTACGATATGAGAGATTGCAGCTGTATTTGTAGTAAAAAGTTTTTGTTTGCATCGTATTACTCTCCTGAATATGCTTAAAGATGAACTAATCCACGTCTATTTAAACTTTTCTTCAAAACTTTCCCAAAAACTTGAGGTAATTCACTGTTTTATGAATACGTAAAATTTATCGTCAATTTTATCGTAAAATGTATCCAGATAATTTTCAATCGTTTTTTTTTTTCGCTCTCCCTGCAAGTTGTTTTAGGTTATTGAAAAAACAATAACCTAAAACAACTTGCAGGGTTCCTCTGTGTGAAGAAACTAAAATTAAATTAAAATGTGTTTAAAAAGTTTAGGGTCCTTTCGTTATTCGTCGACACATAATATACGTAAACGCATTCCTTTGTATGGTGGACAACCACCAACTACCTTTGTTTCAATAATAGAATATTTAATAATAATGCAAATAATAGCTGTAGGTAACACTATCATAGATTTGATAATTTCAATAACTTCTGCAACAAAACCATAAAGTTACCGATTACTTCGTGTATAAACTGTGACCCCCTGTATAACTTAAACAAACCCAACGTATTATCTATCACGTATGTCCAAAGCGTACCCTAACTGTAAAATATTCACTTTTTACACGGCCAGGAGGGGTGCAGATGTAAATTCACGCCGCTGTCGCGGACCTCTTATCTCTACGCAAAAGGAAAACACATCCCGACACATACGTTTGTGACAAATTCAAAAATAATATATGGCGTATCTGGTGCGGTCTTGTGGGCACTGGGGCGAAAGCACAAAGCTCTCCCTCCCCGATACATCGGGGCCGTAAATTCGATTTAGATGACCGGGGAAACCCGGCTCTCCGCCGCGCCGCCCCAGAAAAACGATTCAGAATTTACAATAAAATATCACGTCTTAAGGCCTGTCCGCGATGGATGCGCGATAATAAATTTGTTGCGGTTAGACTGCGGGAGAGAGGAAAAAATACACACAGTGGCTTCACTTTGCCGAAAAGTGAGATATAATAATTCATCTTGCCTCGGACAGCGGCGGTCGGGGTTATCGACGTTCCTACTTTCTTTACGTTTTCTTCGAGGAAACTGTCGAAACCCCACATAAATTCGTAGACTAGTTCGCGTGTATAGAAGATGTTGTACTATGTACAATATGGATGAAATTTATAACGTTTCTGTAATAATAATGATAGAAGCTGACAAAACCTAACTGACTAACTAGCTAACTAACTAAGTGACTAACTGATTATTGTACTATCACTAATCACTAGAGACAGGACTGTATGTGAAGGTTTAAGTTTCGAATAAAGATGACATTTGTAATGACCTTTCCTTGTTGTCATTCCATGCTACCTTCCGACTGCAAGAGTTGAAAAATATAAAGCCTCTTTGGTCCTTGCAAATTTATTTAATAAGCTGTATACATGTTTCGTTAGACACCACCATCATCAGTACACACAATCTACAAGAGGTGAAAATAGCGAAATAACTAATGCAAAAGAAAATAAAAATCTCTTTAAAAACTTACTGTCCAAAATTATCTAAGCGGATCATGAGGAGACACTATCGCGAACAAACTAACTTGGACTAGCACAAGAAAACACAGTGTCAGTAACACATTGTTTGAAATAAAATACATAATAAATTAAAATACGGAGACACAGTTAAAATTATTTTGAATACAGAACGTGTTTCAGGTACGCGTGTATCGCATGGCAGCTCGAGGCAGAAGAAAATTGCAAAACGAGTATACCGAATATAGACACAGTAAAACTCGACAAATTTTACCTCAACTTAAAGCGCAGGAGAACGAATTCCAAAAACAACAAAATGGGAGTGCAAAACAAAAAATTAACAACTAAATTATGTGTCGTTCTATTTCAAATTGTTCGAGAAGGTCTAATTTATAACCTTTATCACATTTGTAAAGTAATTTAACATCTCTGTAATTAATGTTCTCCAATCCGTTTCGCCAGAGCCCTGCCCGTCTGACTAACGTAGCAGACTTCACATGTATCACAATGCCCAGAGTAAACCCCCGTCTCAGTCAAAATTGGGCTAATAAGCTGTCGCTGCCTTGAAAGTAAATTGAAAATTTGGGGCGTACATTTAAAAGCAGGCAAAATATTGTACGGTTTTAGGAATTTGGTTAGTTTATGACTGAAAGGACAATATGTAAATGGTTTATATGAAGGCAATGGATCGGGAGAATTTATTTTAGTATAAAGAGGATTTTTTTTAATTTTATTAGTGACATCATGCAAAACTTTCTTAATTAGTTTCTTTGGGAAATTATTTGAAATGGCTAAATTATGAATGAATTTCGTTTCAATCAATCTATTTTCATGAGATAGAGGGTAGATAAAGGGCTCTTATGTAGAAAAAGCGCAATGAGGCAAGGTTGGTTTTAATAATAATAATAATAATAATATACATTAAAGGACAGGAAGTCATTCTGTCGGGAAATGGATAAATCAAGAACTGTTCAAGTATGAACAGTTTACTGTTTCGAACAGTTTACTGTTCACTGTTTAAATATGACTAACTGTGAGTGCTGAAATTTAAAAATTTTGTTCTTTTAAGCAGGATAATTTCAGAACATAATATGAGAATCACAATTTTGTATTTTTTTATAATTTCAAAAATGTGTTCCTATCAGCTGTCAACGTTAAGAAAAATACTTTTACATTGCAGACCCAATTATTAACATAATTAAAAAAATCACACCTTTCCAATTCCTTTATTTGTCAGAAATACAATATACATTTTATTTACTACCGTGGCAAACAAGTGACAATTGACTATGGTATGCATTCTACCATATAATCTGAGGACAATAAATATGAATGAGTGGTTAGTTTTGCAGAGAAAAAACCTTTTTTGTGTTCTTGCGTCCTTTACAGAATTTTTGTCAAAAACAAATCACAATTTTTCTCTTACAGAATAAAATCACTTATTTTGTGATCTCCACATTCAAAACCATACTGTTTGTTTTGTTAAGTTGATAATTATGAATGGAGATCCAGCTTTGGAAAACAATATTTTTTGTATTTTTGCACAATTTTACTCATAAATAAGTCACGTTTTTATGCTTTGGAGATTAATTTATCAGTTGTAAGTTTCTTATTGGGTAGACTATTTATTTACTTAGATTGGATTTTCTGATATCCATATTGAAAAGCTTACTATTTCTTTGATTATGTTGATAATTTTAGTTCACGTTTTTGCCTTAGGGAATTGCTTCAGTTTTATTTTGTTGGCCAGGGCATTCATTTAGTTTTGATTTTCTAGTATCTACATTTGGAAGCCAACTGATTTCTTCGATTAAGTGAATAATTGTGGAGTGCAAGTTCATTGTATGTAGTTAACAATAATTAAATACAAAATTAATTCATATTTCTAAACTTTGACAGACAGTAACCTCTAAATATTTCTTTTAAAATGGTAAAGTAATAAATCCCAAAAGCGAAATACATCCGGTCACAGTACTGTTTTGAGTTGGCAACCCTACCTGTCCACCAAATAGTATGCACCTTGATATTTGTTACCGAAGACTTTTCAAGGAAGAGTCCAAAACACTACCATATGAGAACTTCAAAAGAGGAGAGAAACGATGGCCAGTATTGTTTTCCTTACAGTTTTTCTTTTCTGTTTCTAATAAAAACTGTAACATATTGCTTCAGATGTTTGGTTACATCAGTCGTAGTCTGTTTATTTAACACCTAGACATAAAGACTAAGAAATGTATTATCCGCTAAAAAAAGGTCTGCACAAAACCATTAGAAAAAAGATTCATTTACGTATCAATTAATTAAAAACAAAAAGCGCTCAATTTGGCCTTCCTTTACGTTTTATGCGTCCAGCGCGTTGTCATAAACGCAAACGAGGGGCGATTTTTCGTTAAAGCTAAAGCAAAGTGTTTAATTTCATTTCTCACTTCGACTCCGGTTCGGAAGGGTTGTTTTATTCCCGTTTTATTTTTATTTTTTCGCCCGTTGCCGGCCGCCGTATAAAAGCAATTGACAAGCAATTTGGTGGCCGGTTCGGAATGGTCATTTGTTTGAAATAAATGAGTCGAGTTGTCGAAGGGGGGAGTGTAGAGAGAGAGTCGGAGTGCCGGCCGTCGAGCGGAGTGAATTTGAAGCAAATGCCTCAGATGAAAGGGCTCCCACAAAGGGAACTAATTCACGCCTCTTTTAACGTTTGTATTTCGGCGTCCGTCCGTTTTCCCCATTCAAACGCGTCCTCAGAGTCGGCGGCGGTGGCCAGCGCTAAACGCCCATTTAACAGCTTATTTAATTTACATAGTTAAACACACGAATCGGAACCGGGGCGCCCCAAATGTCCGCCGCCAATTCAACAGTTCAAGCGTCCGGTGCCGCTCACGCCGCCTCCGCAACGGAACATTCAGCCTCCGGCACTGATTGAAATGTTCAGGACACTTTAATTTGTCCGCAGGATAATGCTGGGTGTCGCTTGACCTATTGTTTGGAGGATATTGTGAGAGTTAGAAGGGATTTTCCTCCCCTTTTGCAAATGAATATGTAGAAGACAATTGTTAGATATTGAGTTAAGTATTGTTATTCTAATGCTTATATTTAGTTTGTTTCGTAGTACAAATGCTATTTTTAACTATTACTTTTGATCCCAAGAATTCAAACATAAACTCTATTGTGATACACAATAGGGAGACAATAACAAACAACAATTTTTAGGGTGGTCCTTATTTATACAGGGTTTTTCACGACGAGCTATTAGACGTATATGGAGAACTGAATAACTGGGAGATGGACAATTTGTGGTCTTATGTTGTTGGATACGATCTTCTTAACAAAAATATTTTCAGTGTTCCCATACATACAGTGAACGCCTAAACTACGAAAACATGACAGAATCTCAAGAACGGTTTGCTATTTTAAAAAATCGTCGAACACGTCAATTTATAATTATCAAAATACACCTTATGATGTCTAATTAATTTTTTTACCTTCAATTGTTTTTAAAAGATGACATCGTCGACGTTTTATAATGACAACTTTATATTATTTTTTACGAATTTTTATGGACTTTTTCAAAATTTTCGAGGAAAAGACAATTGAAGGTTATGAAATAAAAGTTACAAAATCGACCGAAATATTGGAATTAAGTACATATTTTGCAACCATGTGAAGTCACTAGCATTATTATCGTTGATGCAACGTTTACAGTTTCTGAGACATAACCCCAACTTTTTAATTTTAAATAGAACACTCTGTATATTTTGATATTTTCTGTTACAGTCTTCCATTGCCTATAAATTTTACTACGCTTGTTACAGTATTATATCAAACACATCTAGAAATTAACAAAACCTTTTATTACTTAGGTCTAAAAATTAACAAAGAAAATATTGATAACAAAAAATAACAAAAACTAAAAAAATAACCGATCAAATTTAAAACAATGTGTTCTTGTCAATGATTGAGAAATCTCATAAACCAACTAAAGTAGTTGCAGTAGAAAATGTAATAATGTTTTGTTATCAATTTTTTCTTTGTTATTTTTTAGACCTAAGTAATAAAGGTTTTTGTTAATTTCTATGTTTTTCATATAATAATGAAGTAGTAATAAAGTATACAAGTAGATAAAAGTATTATGCTACCATTAAGACAATTAAAACACCGGTCAAATTTATTAAAAAAATATATATATATAGGGTTGTCATTTAAAACAATGTTGATGAGGTCATCTGTCAAAAACGATTCAAGGAAAAAATCATTTGATATCATAAGGTGTATTTTGATAATTATAAATCGACGTGTTCGACGATTTTTTAAAATAGCAAGCCGTTCTCGATATTTTGTCATGTTTCCATACTTTACGCGCTCACTGTATATCCACTGCATTTCGTCCGACTTTACGACAATGGATTTTTACATTTGGGGATCTATTAAAATCAAAGCGTATGAGCGCCCTTGTAAGTGGTAAGGATAACATGCAACTTAGAGTTTGAGCTGCGTTCAAAGATTATGTGCTAACTCTATCAGGAAAGCCGCACCAACAATAATAGGTCAGAAGGAATCGAATTATGTTTAAGGGAAAACAGCAATATTTTTGAACATTTACTAAAATAGAAATAAATAGTTTTTAGAATTTACCTAATCCATGTTCTTTAATTTTTAATTTTCTCTATTTGTTGTTGCTACTCATATAATTTTATAAAGACTAATTTAATCAGGGTAATTAATGACATAAACCTTGTTGAATGCATTATTGTTTATTCATGATTCATATGATATGGTTGCTATTTGAAAAAATCGCCTTTTAGTACTTTTTCGATTTTAATTATTTTTCGAAAAAGTTTACTGGTCTACCTTCACAACAATTTTGGCGGGCAACTATTTTCAACTGCTACAGCGGAACACACGGACCACAGCGTAAGTAATTGAATGTAACCTTACATCATCAATGGCACATGTTGTGTATAAGGTTTGTAACGGAAATAACCTAAAGTTTAAGAACGATTTGAAAAATGCTTTAAAATATAGTGTTTCATTTGAAATACGAAAGTTGGCACCATTTCCGGTGTGACCGGAAGTAACAAAATCCTAAAAATATTTTAATTAAAAACATCGTATCCAACAACATAGCATCACAAATTTTCAATGCCTGATTTCATTCGCTTCTCCATATACTTCTAATGGCAGCTCGTCGTGAAAGACCCTGTATAATGAATTAAATATAACATTTTCTTTTTTTTTATATATATATTATCCAATTGTTCTTTTAAATCCTGTGAAACTTGGTGTAGATCAATACAAATAAAAAAGAAGGGTTTTATTTTTTACCACGATAAATGTATGTAAATGGTGGTCCAACCATAATCCACGATGTTAATTGTAAATAAAACAAAAAGTATCCAGAGAATTATCTTAATATTTTTTATTATGATCGAAGGATTTATGACAATTAAGTGTGAAGCAAAATATAGGCCAAATGGTTGCCACGGCTTCGGTGGCATACCTCTATCCGATGGTCGATATTTTCAATGACTCTGAGACATAATTGAGGTTCAATGTTGTTAATGTGCCGAATTATCTCATCCTTTAGCTCTTGAATTGTTCTTGGCTTATTGACGTACACTTTTTCTTTTAAAGATCCCCAAAGAAAGAATTCCGACGGTTTCAAATCACATGATCGTGACGGCCAATTAACATCGCCACGACGTGAGATTGTACTAAAACAAGAACACTCTGTACATGCTCAGCTTCATGTTTTTGTCTGTTATATGCATCCCCTCCGATGTAATATTGCATCCGTCTTAGTCCTAAGTGAACGGTTGTGGTAAAACTTGTGCCCAAGATTTCAGATTCCGTTTATTACGTATCCAATACTCGTCGGCGCGGTCTGGGGTGAATCCGGCCGATATTTTGCCGCCCACCCCGTGCCAATCTAGCGACGTGATCGACTGATGCACGATTGTTCAGTCGGCAGCCGTGGCTCTCCTGTTTGTTATGGAACAGTGGCGAGAATAGGAAGCATGCGATATCGAATTCCACTACCACACCACTACAAATAAGATGAAACCCAAATAATTCTAACAAACTAAGTTTTTCACTTAACATTATTAAATAGAGTTCAAGACAACTTAAAATGCTTAAAAATTTTTAATATTGAGAAATAATATCTGGAAAACAGACTTATTCAACAATTTATTCCTGGAGTTACAATTTTCATATCACTGAATATAATATATATGGCAATAAAGTGATGATACAATGTTGCATTGAAAATTGCTCGAGTAACATACGACTTTTTAAACACACTTTTTTACGTATAGAGAGCAGGCATACAAATTGTCTTATTATGGAAATTTTTAAGAGAGCTGCTTTTTGTTGCCGATGTATCCATTTTCACGTCAATTCAAAAGGTGTGTACGTCATCCCGGCCAGCCACTTGTCGCGAAACGACTTCATGGTACACATATAAGGACTTTATAAGTGGCCATTTCAAAATCCCTGCTTTGTATAGCATCCATTCAAAGAAAGCCATTCAAAACAAACTTCATAAATGCGACTACTGGCAAATAGGGTAAACACTATTGATAGCCTGAATAAAACATCATCTAATTATAATTAACAAGTTTTATTCTTTTGTATAAAAAGTAAAACAATTCGCTTAAGTGTATATTTTGTATGATTGCGATAAAGTGGGGTTAATTGGATACCAATTTGATTTATTACGATGGAATAATATCGCTCAATCCCTTGGGAAGGTGGAGACTAGAAATGAGATCACGCATCTATTTCGTTTCCGCTGAGAATACAACCGGAAATTGCGGACGCCAGGGCCGGTAGGTCCACTATTATTTTATTATTTAATTCGTATGCGGTTGCTACCGGCTGGATTACATATTTAATCATTTGATGGATTATAAATTACCACGGTGCATACGTATGATATACCAAAACGGGCTGTTTTAGATTTCAGTGCCGCAGAACCATGGGAAATATTATTATTAATGATGTGGAGGAGCCGTTTCAGGAGATATGCTGAATGCTGACAAGAACTTGTTTGCTGTAATGCTATGGTCAATTGAGATATAGAATTGAGTTGTTTGGGATGGCATAATTGAATCACCGAGTTCGAAAACAGTACAAATCCACAGTAAATCCTATTGACATGGTCTGTTTTTGAACTTGGCGTTTCAATTCGAGTATTTTATTAAAATATTAGGAAAAAAAGCAGGCGGTAGCATAAAAAGCAGTCTGTCCCCTGTACAGAAATAAATAATAATCATAAAAATTTTGACCACCTGTGGTGTTATTATAACTGTATCTGCCGCCTAAATTCTATTCAATCTTAAAATACAACATTCTTGGCTACCCATGGTTCAATTGTAACAGCATTTGGCACCAAAATTCTATTCAATCATAGAAAACAACATTTTTGACCAGCTACGTGTGGTTTTATCATAACTGGATCTGGAGCCTAAATTCTATTCAATCACAAAATACAACATTCTTGACCACCTGTGGTTTTATAATACTCGATTAGGCTTCTAAATTCTATTCAATAATAAAAAAACAAAATTCTTGGTTACCTGTAGTTTTATGATAACTGGATGTGTCGCCAAATGTCTATTCAATCATAAAATACAACATTATATGATCCATTTACTCCGATAGGGCAAAGCATTACCAGCTAGGGCTTCCAATACCGGAATCCCAACAAATAACAAGCTTTACCGGGATTCCGGGATTATAAAGCAAAATCCCGGAATCCCAAAAAGTTAAATCTAAATTATTTTCTTATTTTTTGTTAATTGGCGAAAGTCGGGCACCGATCTACAACGAACCGATCTACAACGAATCAATTGAGCTGCTTTTTTTATAACTATAAACTTCAGCCTATAACAGCACCCTTTCTGATTAAATTAAGTATCAAGCATAAAATGTTCGTTTACACCAACATGTTGCTTTAATAAGAACAGATTTTGCAAGAAGTAGATATAATTCAATATGGAGGCAAGCATGAATCTTTTCAACTTGCTAAGTCGTTTTAGTTACTATACCATTATCAAAAAATATAGGCTGTATATAAAACAGAAAAAAAAAAACGTAAACGTAAAAAATAAAAAAAATAGTCGCGGATTTCTTTCACTGTATTCACTGAGGTAGATACTACAGAATATAAAATTAGGTAATGGGTAATAAAATACAGCGAAAACAAGCTTACCTTTTTCTAGTTGGAAAACTTTTGTGAAAAAGTGCACCTATCTAAAAATCTATTTTTATAATGTGGATTGAGCTATTTAAACTATATTTGACAAAACCGAAAAACGTGTAATATTAATTTTTTTCGTGACTAGAAATTGAATATTTAAGAATGGTTTTAAACAATAAATAACGTCTTTACTTGTTAACGCGTTTAGAACTGAGTCTTAGTCATTATAGCTGTTTTTTTTGTAAACAATAATCGTTCTATTTAAAATGCAAACAGTTAGTCTAATTGCATAATAAACATCCATGATGTATTAATTTAAAAGTTATCCAACTTTATCTTAGAGAAACAAACATTTTCAAAATGTTTTATTGGGATTAATATCAAAAATTCAAAGTTTGACTCGATCAAACATTTTCTTTTGCCGTAACTATTCTTGAAACATTTTACAAAAGTTTAATATTTTTGAGCAAATTTAAGATGCAAGACCAAGTCATTATCTATTAGAGTTTAAATTTTGTTTTGTTATTGATGTTAATATGCACACTTTGACACCTTTTACATTTTAAACGGACAATTTCGGTTTTCTACTTGTAAGGTAAAATTTGGAAACATTGATCAAGTTTCGGGGTAAAAGATATCGTCCAATCAAGTATATTTTAGGCGTTTCTTACTGACTGGATTTGGTAAGTTTTGGCATCCCAGGCGTTTTGTTCCGATTTTTTTCATGAATCCTGGGGTTACAAAATCTATAAAATCTAATACAGAAATCCAGGGATAAGGATTGGAAGCCCTAGTACGAGCACAGGAATTTTGGCAGCACTGAAAATATTGTGTTAATGTGGAAAACTCAAAAATGTTTCCAACGCATTGCCAACACCTTACTTAGATAATATTTGACTAACTAAGTAAAAACTAATGCCAACATGTTATACATTGCGGAAATGAGAAAAACACGTATTCGGAAAATGCTAAAATTCAATATGGCGCCCATAAGAAAAACAAAAGTTGGCCATGGTTACGCCGCCATCTTAGATATTATTTCAAATTAAAAAATAACGCTGCATTCCTTGTTAAAAAGTAGCTGTAGAACGTTTTTGTTTCAAATGTCTAGCTGCTCGTGGTTTAGAATAAAAAATTAAAAACGATATCTTAACATTTCAGTTCTTTGCTGATATCTTCAAAATGAAAAATGATAGATCAAATTTCTTTTCTGATAATTGATCAACTCAAAAATACAAAACTTTGCCAAATTTAAACATAGTCTCTATATCCACTAATAAGCGAGATCACCATGGTGAGCCTCAAAATTGAATCACCCGATATGGAAGACACGTGTATTTCGATCTTTTCAGGCCATTAATCTACTTTCTTTCTAGCTTGGGTTACCCTGTGTATTTTTAAATACCTTTTTGTATTTATTGTGCCTTCATAGTTCCTGAATGCCGTATATATCCACAACTCAGCACTATATGGCATCGCAAGCATAAGTCCTTGACATAAAATCGATGGCACCTGCATAGATGCCAACGATTCCAGCCTGATTAAGACACATCTCGCGCACTCCCGAATGTGTGTTGGAAGGGTTGGGCTATACGGCGAGTGACTGAAGAGAGACATCGTTATAATTGCCGTTCACGTCGCCTTCGGACGAGCCAAATATGCCATCAACACATTCCGCGGGGTATGTGCTCGTGGAATTCGATGGGGACCGCCTAGGGGGTCGAGGAGGGCCGCCGTGCGCGAAGAAGACGTCTTCGGCGGAGTTTGATGAGGAACATTCCCCAAGTTCCGCACACATCAAAACCATTCCATCTAACCCTTTAACCTCGCTCTAGTCCACCCACACGTAATATTTCTTAATCGACCACAACAACAACTATACAACTATACGACACTTCTCGAAACTGGATGGTACGCAAACCATGACTAGAAACTGCGGTCGGGTGGTTAAAGCGGACGAAATTGCGAATTGGGATGAAGAGAATTCCTCGCGTTTCTATGAGAGAACAATGTTTATGTTTGAGGTGTGTGTGTGTGTGTGTGTGTGTGTGTGTGTGTATTGCGAGTATTCGCTTGCTGAAGACTACAAAATACACGTTGACGTTTGAATATTTTCTAATTTTTAGTACATTTTGAGATAAAATGATAGTTTTTGTTTAATACTCCGTTCATTATGACTATTCATTTCATCATAACTAAATCAGAAGGAAAATATGCATTTTTCACATTACCTCTGTAGCTTAATTGGTTAGAACTCCAAGTGGAAATTGCGGACGTTCCTGGTTCAAATCCGGGCCGGGGACCTATTTGATATTTGTTGAATATATAGAAACTAGTAGAGTATTGAACGATATGTTTTCTTTGGGTGTCAAAATAACCTAAGAAAACTCACAATGCTACAAGAACCAAAATCTGTAAAAACTGTAAACATACAAAAACCTGTAAAACGGAAAATTTTCAGTTCTTTCTCCAAACGAGATGCATGTTGCGTCGTCACTGCCCTACATTATAAATCCATTCATGCTGATGATGATCACTTAGCTGATCGAAACTGGTTCCTATTGAAATAAAAGAATCAAATGATCAAAGAGGTTTTATTTCGAACAAATATATTTTTATAATCTATTACAGCAGACAACAATCAGATGTAACTGCCATCGTAATTTCCATATTTGTACCCCACACTAAAATTTGCATTCCACACTAAAATTTGCATAAATAATATGCATAAATATAGAAATTCCTTTCCGGTGGCAATTGTTTAAGGATTTTGAGAATCGAATGGTTGCGAGCATTTCACGATTGGGGCAATAGTTATGTCGTGGGTTGGGTTTTGGCGTTTTGTGGGTAGGAGACGTAAGCCGAGGTTAAAAAATGTATAATTTAAATTGTGCAATATGTAGTAATAAAAAATAACAGGGATTCCAGGGTTATGGGAGGTACCACGTAAACATAATGATAATTTGAGAATTAAGCAGAAAGTATTTTTTTTGTGTGAAAATATAGATATTTTTCTATAAAACATGCTATATAGAACTGGTACCTATAATAGTTGCTGCCCCCATATTTCTAGAGCACGACCGCCACTGAGAAAAACAAAATAGGTAATAGGTAAAATCCATTTCTCTAGGGTAAAATACGTCCAGTCCAAATGTTTTTCTTAGATGGCAAATCTTCAGATGTTACCTGATTAAAAACATGTCTCCACTACATTACATTTTTAAGTAAAATGTGTTAAAAGTGTAGCCTAAAGTAAACGCGGGAAGGTGGTTTAGCACTGTTTTTTTAACCAGGCTTATGTCAACCTGTCTGTCAATTCTCGCGCTTTGCAGTAATCAGGAAACACTAGTTGTCACACAAGTTGTCACAACTTTTTAAGTTCAAACTTAATTTTTGCTACTTCTCACCTTGCATTATGTTTTGAGGGATGTGAAGACGTGTCTTGTCTATTATATGGTAAAACGAATTCATGTTTTTTCCTCACCATTTCACGCGCGAAAAAGTGCCTTCTTAATTACTTATGGAAAATTAAGCTAAATTTGTTCAAATTACTAAATTTTATGTCATTTTATGCAATCTAAGCATTAGAATACTATATTTTTTATACTTTTGTTTCACACTATACGTATTGATAAAATTATCCAACCTGAAAAGAAAAAAAAGCTTAAAAAGTCAAATTTATTGCGACAAATTATATTTTTTTCTTTCACTTGGGGGAGACTATTTTTATTTGTTGTATATATGACTTTATATCAACTTTATAACAACTTTATATCAACTTAAAAGTTTGATTTTACAAAAAAAGTATTTTCTAAGACAGCCAGTAAAATATGCGGGCTATCGATTCCTGCTATGTACCGATTCACTGATCTTCCCAATAGGCGGTCTATTGCCAGGGTGCACGATTCAAGCGCCTCTACAGGTGTAGGCAGTAGTAGGTCCACGGGGCGTAGATGGTGCAGATTGCTAATGAATGTTACAGTTATCTGTACTGTATAAGTGGTTCGATCACATTTATATTATTTATTTAAATATTTCATTTTTTAATATTTAATCCTGTATTATTACAGTTGATAACGCAATACTGATTGTGTCTCATTATGATTATTTGAACCAACGATATGTTATTAGTTCTGACAGATTGAATCACAACATAATGCGCCGTGAACTACTGCACATATGTAGGCATTTTATTTAGGTATTTCTCCGCTACGGGCGCTTAGATCGTTTGTTAAGTCCCCTCCATGGTGTATACACAGGGCCAATAGGTTCTAGTTTCTAGATACTTTAGTATGTAACGTAATATTTTTTTTTTAAGTAGGTTGAAGTAAAAGCTTGAACTAAGTTACCTACCACACTTAAATGTTTATTTTTCATCCGTTCCAATTTCTAAGTTTTAATTTTTCAATTTCAACTACTGACCACCAAAATCACTTAAAATTAAAAAAAAACATTCCATATTTTCTCATTCTACTATAGGCGTTATTGTATAAGTAATTTCAAAGAATTCCAGCATTGTAGAAATAATAGACCACCGAATATCAATACTGTTGTACTAAATACATATCCTGTCTCTTAAAGTGTATATGCTCGCAATACTGACATGTATACAACCTTACTTACATTAACTTCTGGTAGGTCGATTAAACAACACCAATCATCAAGATTACAAAGAACGCAACAAAGAATTGCTCACCAACAGGGCGAGGAACGACCAATTAGACATCCAGCAGGCATTTGTTCCAGAATTGATTAAGCAAAGCGTGAAGAGTGTAGGGTGTCCATAAAGTGCGATGTTCGTACCCGAAGAAATCGCGTCAATTTAACGGTCTGACGGGCAAATAACACGGCCGAGAGTGACGAGAGTGCCCGCGAGTTATGGTGCCGCAATTACCGACTTTTTCCATTGCCATCTTCAGCCCCGGCCTTCGCTTATTATTATTATTCGTAATAATCGTAATATATGCCGTCACGGGTGCACGTTTCAGCTTAATGTTTAATATTCAGGCGAGCTGAAACGACTTTTCCATATATTTCCATCGGGCTACCAGTGTTTGTGTGATTTGTTCGTGTTATAGTAATGGTATTAAATTGTACGTTATTAATACGAATAGAATAGGTTCTATGTGTGTATCTATATACGCAGAAATACGTAATTATATAGACACGATAACACGGGCGACATCGCCGCGGGTTACCGGTGTAATGCGGTGTCCTGAAATACACACCTACACCTTCTTTTAACCTCTTTTGGTACTAATCGACTTGATGTGATGCGGGGAATTTATTTCGTAGGGAACTATTGTTATTTGGACAGGTATATCAAATGGATTGTGTGAAATGGAATTGGGAACATATTGAATGCATGTATCAACTTTCGATAAAGAGAAATGTCTCGGGTTTAATCTACAATTTGTTGGGTGTGTGATGGTATAATGGTATTTAAATCGACTTTGAACAAACTGCTTCAGGCAATTGTCAAGCCTGAGAAAGAATAGAGCTTTAGCAATAAAAAGAGAGACAAAAAGAAAAAAAAAGAGAAAAAGCAACATTCAAAATCCTTGAGAACAAAGGAGAGGAGTTTATTGTAGAGGATATTCGGACCAGGAAGAAAAAAGGACGGAGAACTGACGAAACTAACGAAGAACTGGAAGCATTAGTAGGAAAAATAACAAGTTGGAAATATAATTCTTTGTATTATACAATGTGTTCAAAACAAGTTTGCTACAACATGATTTCTTGTTTTTCTCAAAACCAAGATTCTTGACAAAAGTTCTGGATCAATTTGAATACAAGTAAGAAAATATGTACAACGTGTGCAATATACTATATTTTAAGAGTCCACATAGGGATCATAGTTGAGGTGACCAGAATTTGATTGATAAAAAGCAAATACTGAACATTGACACATCCTTGAATTTAGGTAAATGTATATTGAAAAATTATATCAGAATTAAACAAAACTTCAAAACTTCCCTCTGTGTAAAACCAAAACCATTATGTACACGAATGAGCATGAAAACTATTAATAATTGCATCACCAATGTATATTTCGATTTTTAGAGTACCTTTAACTTTTTCTTCTCACTGTAACAAGACTCGCAGGTAAATGATTGCTTTGGTCAACAAAGTATGTACTGCTTGCTTTGACATTGACACTATCGAAAGTCTAAACAAACCAATGAATTTATTTAGAAAATAAGCTGCTTCCGGGTTATGCCGTGTGTCAAGATTTGTTAATGCTGATGTTTCGCGAACCATGTCGCTCGCTTCTTCCAAGCTAATTGAATACTGGTATACTGAATACTGAATACTCAGTATTCAATTAGCTTTGAAGAAGCGAGCAACATGGCTCGCGAAACGTCAGCATTAACACATCTTGATACACGGCATAACCCGGAAGCAGTATATTTTCTAAATGATTCTGGCCGTGAAAGCCTACGTACTTACTCAATGAAATTATACTGAAACGGATAAGCTTTTTGTGTACGATAAGAAAAAAATCTGATGTGGCCAGGCACATGACTTTATCATACAATATATAAAATTAATAGTTTAGCTGCATGAGAATCTACCATCCGTACAAACATACTACTTGGTAGGTAATGGTAGCTAATGGCGGTGGTAGAACACGTAATTAGAGTATTTCTTACATATCGTGATAATGACACATATTAGTTTGCATGTACATAAACATGAGTCACTAGCATTTTTCTATTGGAAATACTATAATGGCGTCTGCTACCACTGCCATTATCACTAATGAAAACGCACCTTAAAAAGCTAATTCAAATTCTGACAGATTTATATTTGTTCATGACAGATCCCTACCAACATACTAAAATAAAACTACACTCATCGCTATACTTTATTTATAATTTTCTCAACTTATTGTTTTTACAATTAGATATAAAGACGGGTTGATATTTCTTATTAACAAACAATCAAATTGGTGACCTTATTTTATTTGAAATTTGTGTTGTGTACTTTGCTGCACTAGAGCGGCACCGTTCCATAGCGGTTCTTCAACCTCTGATGAAATCAGCTGTTTTCGAGTGTGACAGCACAAAAAATATTTGTCAAAATCCTGGCTACTATTTAGTTTCATATCAATGCAGATGCGACCGATCTCGATCAAATATAATTTGCTCTTGTAGCTAAACTATTAATTTTACAAAAAAGTCATAGGCATAAATTATTCAAAATTTCCTCTACTTTAATTTATTATTTAACTATTTTGACGAAATTACAGAAATGGCGGCTCTTTTGCAAAATCCTTGAAAAGGGCTTGGAATAAACTACCAGTTCCTCTGGACCCTTTTGAACCAAAAGCTTTTCAGCTCTAAGTTTGGTCATAAAACTTCTAAATATGAACTTTCGTCCCGATACCTTTAGTAGTTTCTCCGGAATCGTCGCCACAAAAATCGTTTACACACATACATACACACAGACACACACACACACACACACACAGACATTTTTTTGTACCTTGGTAAAAAATGTTCAGGGGACCCATAAAGACATACATTTCCGCTAAAATCTCAATTTTTTTTTCGGCACGATTACAATACTTTACATACTGCGTATGATAAAGTAAAAACTGATGTGGCTACATTGCTTTATCATATTATACAGCAATAGAATCAATAGAATCAAAATATCTGTCAAATCCTCGCTAACTACTTTTAATGCAGACACGATCGATCTCGACGAAATAGAATTTGCTCATGCAGCAAAACTGTAAATTTAGAAAAAGTAATATACCTAAATTATACAAAATTTATTTTATCGAAATCACAGAAATAGTGGATAATTTGCAAAATGAACCCAGTTTTTTTGGGGCCTTTTGAACAAAACTTTTGTCAGCTCTAAGTTTAGTCATGAAACTGCTAAATATGTAGTTTCGTCCTGATACCGTTAGTAGTTTTTCCGAAATCGTTGCCGCAAAACACGGGTACTATATACAGAAATACACACATTTTTTATACTTTGGTAAAAAACGTTCAAGGGACCGAAAACGACATATTTCCGCTTAAATCTCAAAACTTTTTTCGACACGATTACAATACTTTGTCATATGCATGATGAGGACACTGTAAAATAGCAAAAATCTGATGTGGTCAGGCACATGACTTTATCATACTATATATAAATATATAAAACGCTTGACACTACTTCCCAAATTTGTATACTCTTAACCACCACCTATTTGATAACGCGTACTACTAAGAATATACAAACTTTCTTCACAGGTCTCAAATTTTAATACTTTAATGTAGTGCAGTCGTAAATAGTTGGTAAAACTTAACCTGCATTTTTGTTGTGTCCGAGTCTACATTTTTAGCGTTTTGAGAAAACTACTCGTTTCTTTTTTGATACAGTCCAAATAAAATGCAGATGCCCAAGGAAAATTATACATTCAGTGGTAAAAACTTACAATGCTTTAAAATATGCCCTAAAACAACTTAAAATATGATACAGATTACAGAATATCTACCATATATTCCTCATGGTTTCACGACCAAAAAAAAAAGAATGAGTAGAAATGATTTATATATGGAGAGGCGTGAATGGGACAACCGCGTCATCAATCTGTACGGACCGGAGGGACATCCGGAAGATATTCTAGTCCAGTGACGGCTCGTGACTGACGATCCGACGCCGCGTCAATTGACGCCGCGACTTGTATTGACATTAAACGTTTCGGGAGGGTTTAGACGACTCAACGATCGGGACAGATAAAGATAAGGAGGGCATTTTTGTGAAGGGCATTTGATAAATTATCCTCGTCCTCTCGCCAGTCCATTAATTAATTCGCACAAGAGGCCAGCGGTATGCGATAAACGTCGCCGTTGTAGACAATGGCTCCGATGGGCATCTTTTGTTCAATCGAAATGTAGGAGTTGTATTGTCTTAAGAAAAGTGTACAACGCGGGTATATTGAGTAGAGGGACTTGACATTTCGCAACGATGAAAAGGTCACGGCGGCAATGAACAGCCGTAATAAAACGACTAACCCCTGCACTTGTGCAGCTTCGATAGTTCAAATGGGGTGAAGACCTCGACGCGAAACTTAATATTTATGTCTGTTTCTATGTTCGTCGCGAAGACGTACGTTTTGTTGGATGGTAATCGATACCTACCTCGGTTCTGTTGTTTGGCATTTCGGAATGGTTCCTTAAGCGACATTGTAGACTAATAGACTAGACTAACAGAAGCATATACCTTAAATGACTGTCTTGGTGTTTGAAACCAATAACAACGTAACAACGTATCATGTATACATTTCAACTAGATCAACTAGATTTCAATGTAGTATTTCAATTAACTGACTTTGCACCGGGCACTCGCATCTGATTGATTTGATTTTGTAAACGTCTTCTCATTTCAAAGTGACATTGATAATATTTTCAAAACCGACAGGTATAGATTATCCAGTAAATCAGCCGATACATTTTCCGCTACTTAACATACCTCCAAACGACTACAAACTTCAAATCCATCGAATGCTACCGCCCGGTGTAAAAGCAGTCATGTGATCACGATTTAAGCAAACATCATACACACATAAAAATACGGAGTTGGATTTAACACCGATTCAACACCGCTATGGATCTCCCTCGCGACCATTTGCGCATGTAGTTAGATCGTACGGAGTTGAATTTTTAGGGAGTACATTCACTCCTTTTGTAGTTATTATTATTTGAAAAGGAGTTGAAAATAAATCTTTAGGGAGTTGGTTGTTTTCACCGCGCGGGTGTTAAAATTATCCTATACGGAGTTAAATTTATACCAAAGGGAGAAATGATGCGGGGGCCAGCAAAAATAAAAAATATGCCAATTAATCAGTTTTCTGTGTTCTGATCACTAGTCAATAAGAAACAACAGTTTAGTTAGTTGTTTTTTAGTGACAGTGACTGTAACACAGAAAAGTTATTAATTTAAATACTCATGTAATTTAGATATCAATCCTTTATTTTGTTCAATATTATATCTATTCCACAATACTTACATATAAATATACTATAAATAATAATCAGTAGTACACCGTCTTGTCTGTCAACTGCAACAGGCAATGCTCCACTTCTTCCTTTTTTAAGTTCTAATGGTAAAGAAACCTGTAATACAAAACCAAATTAATGCGTATCAGTTGTATATGTAGTAAATAATACTTACGTGACTAAACATGTATCAGTTTTACTGTCACTCCATCCCCTGGCACACGGAGGCGGTAAATATGTCTCAAGCTGCAATATCAATAACTATTTTGTTTGAAAATATATCTTACATTGCTTAAAATGTATCACTGTACCTTTGTGGCAAGTTGGTGGTGACTTCTCCTACATATGTATTGAATTCGTGGTGAAAAACTGGTGTAAATTTTGCTTTCCACTTGCCGTGACGTTCATGGAATAGAAAAATGTGCGTTTTCTTCTTCTATACTTAATTTTTAAGACAAGAAAACTGTAATACAAATGGGAATTAATACTTATCAGATACATTCGTAGTAAGTAAAACTTACGAACATATATTTTATTAATTGGTAATTAAACCTCATCCCCTGGCACAGGGTGCGGTTAATACGTCTCAATCTTCAATGACAGTCACTATGATTATAATGTAGCTGAAATGTTCAAAAATATAAAAGCTTGTGACCACAACCAATGGGTAATATACAACGCACAAGTACCTACCTGTCGTTACATACTTGTCGTATTAAATGCGACGAAACCTAAAATTTCTCTGTTATTGTTTTCGTATTTAACACGGAGATGAAAATAGACTGCTCCATGCCAAATAGGTTACTAATATGTAATATATTACAAGTAATCAAAAACTAACCTCACTCCTAACCTACAGCACAAGTCCCGTGGCCGAACTGCGAAGCGACCGCCTTCGTGGCGACGTTATGACGTACTGTTGTTGCCAAGAGGGCAAATTTTTCACTTTTTGAAATAAATCGTACCATTTTGGAAATTGTTCACTCCACGCGGAGTTTGAATGAATAAAAAAAAGTATTTTCTCTCGTTTTCTCAGTTATTTCAACACCCTGGGTGGTGTTAATTTTTATTTCACACCGTCGTGCTGGAGCCGGTGAAAATTTTCACCTTGTCGGATATCAACTATTTTCAACTACCTGCTGTGTAGTTAAATTAACTCCGAAATTATGTATAACAACAATTTTTAAGATACAATCAACTGATTTTCGAAGAAAATTTCACTCCTTTTTGTGTACGATTAACTACGTGCGAATTCACTCCGTAAAATTTTTATGTGTGTACTGTAAATGCAGGATTACTTCAGTTAATCTTTACTTTAAAGCAATGCTTAAGCAAAAAACAGTTTTAATAACAAAGCTAGCATAATATTGAAAGATGAAAACCTTTTTTACTCCATTCGTGTTACAATACCTTCCATACATACACTTACTGGATAAACTTATTAAGCCAGTGATTCCCAAACTGTGCGCCGCGGCGCCTTCACAAGGGCGCCGCGAAATATTGTAAGAGTAAAGATAGGAGTTGAATTTGGATTGCAGTTAGATCAGGCTAGGGATAATAATAAGGTTGTTTATTTGATATGCTATCTACGGTTTATAGATGTATTTAATAATATCAAAGATCTTCTGCTTTGTAAAAATATCACTGCATGAACGAAGGCACAGAACCTGTTGGAGATTCATATCTGAAAATAATTTGAATTGTCCTAAATACGTTAGCGTCTGTACTAATGGAGCTCGCTTACAGTTGCTTATTTGAAGCAAATCACCAAATGCACTGCTGGCCCATTGCATTATTCATTAGGGTGTATCGAAAAAAGGTCTTTTCGAAATTCAAAATTTTAGGCGATTTAGCTTTTTCAAGTAGAAAAAGTTCAACAATAAGGTGTGAAATTAACGTATAAAAAATATATTACTCTATTGCAACATTTAGATCGCCTGCAGTTTATTTAGATTCATAGGAGTTTTAGAAAAATGACTATTTTCTTCTAATTTGCAAAATATGTTTAAATGTTGATAAAAGTTTATTTGTCATTAAATATTTTATTATGTGTATCCATGTGGACTTTGAGGAAGAATCATCAATCAATCTTTCATAAAAAAAATCTGATGTGGCCAGGCACATGACTTTATCATTCAGTATATAAAATTAATAGTTTAGCTGCATGAGTATCTATTTTATTGAGATAAATCGTAGGTATTGTCAAAGCATCAGCACTTGACACTACCTACACTACGTCATTAGAATAATAGTTATTTATGTAACAAGTGACGAAAGTACGGAATAGCGCGACGAGCGGTGATGCGGCGCGTCACCGAAGGCGGAATGTCGCAGTCGCATGTGAGCGAGTCGCGCTATGTAATTTTCGGCAGGAGCGACACCAACGTTTTTTGTGTTGCTTTTGAGTGAATTGAATTGAGTGAAGGTGCAGACAAAGATTGTTTCTTAATATTACAGCAATTTTTGACATCAAATGAACGTGATCTTCTTCAAGATATAAAAACCATGTCTGAGGAGCAGCTAGTTAATTATCTGTTTAGAAAAATATTTTCCTAACGAAAATTTAATAAGTTTGCGTGTATTAAAAATTCATTTAACACTATTTCGGTCTGAATTTACTTCTGCAGAAGGGAATCTTATCGAATAATCTTGTGATAGCAGTTCGATAACAAAATTTGGTAGTAGTTCGAAAACAACATTTACCATCATGGAGTTGATAAGACTTTTGGATGTCAATAAACGATTAATATACCCTTCGTGATAAGATTCAGGGGATTTTCGTATTTGTGCGAAACCGGGTTTTCGCAGCCGCTGTAGTAAAAAGCAAGTATAGACGTGGAAACAGAAATGAGGGTGAGTGACCGTGTCCTGTTTAGTTCCAGGATTTGAGAAAATGTGCAGTGCTTAGCAGGCTCATCCATCACATTAATTATAAATAAATACTAATTAAATTTAATATTAATAAGTTAAAAAATAATAAAGATACACGAGTGTTATTTATTTTTATCTCTCACTAGTAGCCATCCTTTTACTTAGACTGGGGCGCCATGGCAGGTGCCGCGACTAGGAAAAGTTTGGGAACCACTGTATTAAGCAATCCTATATCCTGCTGGAACTACTAACTCATTTCTTATCACGAAATATTCTCAAATTAAGTTTGTTGAGTACAAACCACCAAATTTCATGTCCATTTGTGTAATGTCATGTGTGTCATGACAAAAATCCTTTTTTAAAGACAACGTTAATTACGATAATCAGTCAGTTCACCTAATTGATTTTGAAACATTAAACCTCCTCATTCAGGTAGGTTTAATGTTTCGTCGGTAAAATCTTCGTGTACAATTTAATGTTTACCTGAGCGGGTTTCCGTTTGCATCATTGAAAACGTATAATTTGACTTTATTATCAATGAACAATTTATCACTAATATCAAAAATAATTCAATCAATTTCTAGTTCACCCAAACCTGATAAAACCTTTTATTAGTTATAAACGATGCAACTGTTTTTTTTCGCACGAAATAAACTTGTAACTCCACTCATGATTATCCAAATCACTTGGAAACAATTAAAAGAGTTCGCATTACCAGCATAGGTAATCTAAATCATAAATAATAACAGAACAGAACCTCTGTAAATCTCGCCTATACCTCAACTAATAATAGTAATTTAATTATCAGTCTCACACATAACTTACATGTGCTAATTGCGATAAGAACAATAATTATATTAAAAAGAGGTCGCATAATTGTATAATAATTTCTATCCCGCTTCTTTTTCCTCTGCATTATGCGTGGAGAATTAAAACACAAAGACTGTAGAAGAACCCACAGATTAATGAACACACAGTTCGCAATCGTACGTATAGAGTGCGCTCGCAACCGTTTATTAACACTGATACAATTAATCTCATCGGTTGCTCGCTGTTAGACAGATTAAAAGAGAGAACCGGAAGTTTGCTGAAATGTTTACAGCTGCCTCGGCGGCCAGGCAACGGAAGAATGTATAAGGCGGACTTGAGCCCGAGATCGCGAGTTTTAATTGCGATTTATTTTAATGCTGTTTAAGTGCAGTTCTACGATGTTAATTAATATTGTTTATTGCTGCTCTGTGTATCTTTTTGTTCCTGTGTTGCGTGTCTAATCGGCGAGCTATTGTTGTCTCGGGATCGGATTATTTGTATGTTAACTTTGATCATTTATATGGTTGACAGAAGATAAGATTGTAAGATTGTAAGATTGTAAGATTGCCACGGAAGAATTCAATTTTCAGTTTTAATTTGTTTTGTGTGTCAGTTTACTTTCAAATATGTGTAATGATGTGTTGTTAAGTACTTAATAAGAAAGAAATAAAATTGATAAATTATTTTTCTTTTAAATTTTGTTACATTTCGGTGTTATCTGAGTTTGACATTTGGGCCATCCATATTAAAATAAAATGATATTATGTATGTCTTGTTTCAATTATTTCATGTATTCAAACTACTCCGCATAATGTTAGAATTACATTTGTTATTGTTATTGTTATTAAATTTAAAACTATAATTATTTTAAAGGTCAACAAACATTTAACATTTTTACTTTTTACAAGAAATTATCACGTACCAAAAATAAATTAAACGAGTTCATCCATTTCTGATGCGCATAAAATCAATAGTAATAATGTAATTATGTATATCAATCTACTTTATGCTCTATAGTCTATACAGTCAAGTATAGAAACATGAGATTCTCTCACAGACGGTTTGCAATTTCAAAAAAATCCTCGAACACGTCGATTTTTAATAACCAAAATACACATTTTTGTGGAATATTCAATTTCCGATCGTCAATTATGAGTGCGTTATGACATCGTCGACACTTTTTTTGTCTGGCAACCCTATTTTTTGCTTGCTGATTGTGGTAGATCTTCTAAATGACTAAATGGTAACAGAACAAACATTTTCGAAAAAAAGGACAAATGAAACGTTTAAAATATTGATAAATATTTTAAATATTTAAGTAAAATGTTTTAAGAATTGATTTGTGGGGCCAAATGTAAAATGAAAACGACAATGAAAAACAAAAACAATATGTTACGGTAATTAAAAAAATATTCCAGCCCCATTGTTTACCCCATTATCATGAACACCTCAAAATGCTCTGATAGTAAACCTAAATCTTTGCGCGTCTACCTGAAATCCTGAAAGTGTGTTCACAAGTGTTTTTGAAATGTTTACAGATGTTTTGTTGTTTGTGGACAGTTGCCGCATTACATAAACGATCAAAACTTATCAATATTACTTTTTTTAATGTTTTTCTCATTTTTGTTTATCTTAGGCCATGTACTATGCGCGCAAAAAAAGTCGTACACCTGGTTGCTTTGTAAATGGTTCTTTTATAACCTATACGCTGTCATTCTGGCATTATTCATAGGTATGGAACACAGTATGGAACATGCAGCAACTGTCAAGTTGACAAGCCAGAATTACATAAAGTCAAAATTAGCTCTACGACTTTTTTGACAACAAATGTATTTTCATAATAATTATAAATCGACGTGTTCGAGGATATTTTTCAAATAACAATCCGTTTCAGAGATTTTGTCATGTGTCCAATTTTTGCGCGTCACTGTATATACAGGACGATTAAGTAAGAATGAAGGTTGATTTTTATTTAGCGTAACAGGTTTTGGCGTATTTAGTGTTGCTCCAGTAGAATACATCGGTTTTCTAATATTAAATATCACGGTTAACTAAATATGGTGAAGAAATGGCCAAGCATAAATGACATTTTCAGGTGTTACCAGCATTCTTATAATTTAGTACAACAGCAAATTCAAATCACCCCACAAAAACTGCCATTTATTCACAAACTTCTGAGTCAAATATCCTGCTTAACGGTAATGAGCTACATGATATAGTCTTGCAGTTACATAAAAAATAAATTAATATTTGTTGTATGAAAACTCGTTCACTTGCTTGTTGCTAGTTTTTAATACACTGCGGATAATGTTTGTCATTCTGTTACTACAGTCTCCAGATGGACCATTACGTATAATGTATATAATCTTAGTTCTCTGGTAACGTTATTCTTTATAAAAAGTTTTGGTTGCTCAAAAAACGACCATAGCGAAATTCAGAATTCTGATTTAACATACAGGCTGGCCGAAAAATAAGAAATTGTTTAATTTCCTCAAGACCAAACAATATTAATAGTTGTTTAAATGTAATTTAATGATCAAATATAAAATTGGATTGTAGTATTTTAAATATTCTGATATTTGAGGCACCCGTAATTAAAAATAATAAACATGGAATGTTGGACTCAGGACTTCCTAAAATATATTTTGTCTGTGGGAACTGAAGCTGTCAATTAACTTGATTTTGTTCAACGGAATTTGAAAATTGAAAGAAAATAGAGATTTTAATAGCATCTACAGAGTGTCCCACTTGAAGTGTGCTCAACGCGATACTCTTATCTTTTATGATTTAAAATTTTTGGGTTTTGTACAACTCCTCAAGGTATTATGATTTACCGGCTTTCTGCAATCACGCAAGGAATTTTGGTTAATTTGGTTTCGAAATGTACCAAGTTTGGTTGAAATATTCACAGTTTTTAGGTTCCATTTTATTAATATTTTAATTTTATTGAAAGCAAAAATTAATTTTTTTTTGTAAAACTGGGTATGTAGGTATAGGTTATTTATGATTCTGAACAGCTTTTCGTCGTTATCTTTTTACCGTATCTCAACGCCAATGACGGAATATTTCAAGTTATGATGATAAAACAAAAAATCTGAATATTTCAATAAAACTTGTTTGGGTAATTTTTTCTCCTGCATAACTTTTGTTTGTATCTTTTTACCGTATCTAAATTATCTAAAGTTTGTCATTAATCATAAATCAATACTCTCACTTGCCTTTGTGGTATTCCAGTTTTGTCAAGAAACCGTTAACGTTTGGCTGGCTATATATTTTTTTACATATTAAACAAGTTTTGAGCAGATCGTACATTACACGCCGTTTATTTCCAATATTGAAAGTTAACCATAAAGAGGGTATATTTTTTCAATGTCTGGATGGATGACGACTGCGCCAATTAGCGTATGTAAAGTGATACCGCGGACATGATACCGCACACAATCATTTATTCCATGCATACAAATACAGTCTGGTAAACAAACGATGGGCTACTAATATAATTGGCGATTGAGGCGAGCCTGAATATGAATGAACGGGCAAATTTAAAAGCACTGCTCTCTGCGCGCTCTGCACTGCCTGCCTGCCGCTCTCCGGTCTCCGGGTAAGCTTTGCGCGCCCAACAGCGCTCTGAAAGAGAGGCCGGGGCATTCAGCTGTCACGGCATTTTCATGCTAATTCGGTTTAATATGGCATTTAAAAGGATTTGAGTTTGGATTTTTAATATTTTCGTATTAGGAGTGACACACGGCGATGCGACATTCGAACCAGTTTAATACGAAACTAACCCTCGCTCGGTATAAACAGGGCGTTTTATTAGATTATGATCATCGAAGAGCGTGTAAGTGTCAATCAATCACAGATCCAGGGTGTTGTGGAGAAGGCGGGTGGTTTATATGTCTTTGTGGCTTTTAGATATTGATGGGGTTGTCTCTTTTTTAAATTTTAAAACGACCGATATAGCAGTACAGCCACAGGATTTTTTTATATATAATTGTTTTGTATGTTTATATACGAGTTGGTTGCAAACTTACGGTTTTCATTATGGAATAGAATACAATGTTACAATTTGTTCACAAGGAAACCAAAATAGAAAAAGTATTTAACTTAGGATATTTTTATTTGTCGTGTTCATGTAATAATATTAATAAATAAGTCTCCACAATTAACTATTTACCTAAAATTTACAAACAGAATAACCCTTTGCGGACTATAGTTTCTTTTAATTGTCACCCACTTTACGAGTTGGTATCTGTTGCTTCTAAAATTATGTGTTTTTTTTTAATAATGACGTGTAATAATCACTAATATAATACATTTAAAGATACATTAACTTTTTCTGAAAAGTAGGTATAACATTTTCTGTTACCAGAAGGACATGTTTTGATATCTTTGGATGCCGTTTCTCCTTTCACTAACATACCAAAAAAAAAATGTTGGATGTTTTAAAAGGAGAATTGGCCATTGATATCAAAAAATTATCCTTTTTTTACGTTCTGAGCCCTTCAACATTATTCCTAAATTGCGGTTTAAATTTTCATTAATTCATAAGTACGTGGATGATATTGTTTGTGCTTTGCCTGAGGGCCAAATTGTTAATACATTAGATTGTTGGAATAGTAATAATCAAAATATTCAGTTTCTTGTTGAAAAATAAACTAATTTTAGTTTCTTTTTTAAATATTAAAGTTATTGAGTCAGATGGTTTAGAAAAGCTACAAATTCTTTTAAATACTTGTAAATTGAAAACACATGATTAAAATTTAAGTATTATTTATAAACCTTTATTTTTATTGATGAAATCATGAAATTTGTTTCTAGGGTATTTTTTGCCGTTTTGAATTAACAATTATATTTCCAGTTTATTTTTCTTCTAAACCACTTGCCACAATAATTTTAAATTTAGATGATGTAATCAACAGAATCTCATCTACAGATTAATGTATCTTTTTCTTAAGAATACATTGATTCATACATGGATAAATGTCGTAAATTGACTTTTTATGGAAGCGGAATATCAGGAGCTAGAGTTAGCACGATTACGCAGTTAGCATTCTGATTTATACACAGGTATCCCATAAAGATTGCAGAAAACTGAAAGGGGTTGTCGGAGATATGTAAACAAGCGTTTGTGGTTAATAAAGTAACCGTTTAGGCACTTATTCTAATCTAGAAGATCTCAGAATTGTTCCTGTAAGAGGGATTTGCAAAATTCGCCCTAGTTTTGGAGTTGTAGCCGGTGCTTTGTGAGTGCGTCAAATGGTTTTTAGAATAATATTTTTTATACTATCTAAAACATATGTGAAAATACAATACTCAAAAGCTTAAAACGATTTGTTGTGTTTATCCATACTAAGAAAATCGCTGAAAATCACCATTTTAGAGGTTTCTAAACCAAGCCCCTGCAGTAATGTTGTGATAGTGGAAGAAGAAATCCCTCCGACCGTGCGAAATGGGTACTTTCAGTTACTTTCAGTTTTAAACCGATCATCACGTGATCATCTCGGCCGTTGCGATATTTATCAAAGTTCTTGTAACTTCGGTCGCGATTTCCCAAAGGTCGTGTTTTTCCAACTGTAACCACGCTTTTGGAAAATCTATTTCATATATCGAGTTGATTCTTTGTTTTTATGTTCAGCACACATCTAGTTTTCGTTCGATTGTTAATATTTTTTAAATTTTTGTTTTATTTCGTTTTTACAGCATTCTATATCACGAAAAGAGCGACGAAAACGGACCTTTTTTGGGCATACTACCGCCATTTTGTTAAAAATCAAAATATTGAGAAACTGAACGATCGAACGATAGCCAACGAAATAAAAATTAAGAAAAGGTTCACTTTTTTGTATCAGACGACCTGCATACGTGTAATCGTGGTTACCGCACACGTTAATGTTTGCACAAAAACGCGCACAAACTAATCTGCAATGTCACCGAGATCATCACAATAATTTTGAAATTGTTAATTTTATACATCGATATTAACACAAAAGAGTAAAGAAAACTTTGTCTATAAATCTTGTGTGGTTCTTTCATTATCAATTCCTTAAAATAGGCTTGAAAAGCGGCCAGCATTACGGAAGATCCCCTTAAATGAACATTTTCCTAACCGATGCATTGGTCGGGGTAGTCCTGCTAATTGGCCCATTCGATCTCCTGTTTAACAGGAGATCGATTGGGCCAATTTCACTTGATTTTTGTTCTGGGGCACGAAAGAAGTCCGGTCTACAATAAGCCTATTCACACGGAAGAAGAATTGCTTTCAAGAACAAAATCGTGAGTTGACAGGCCACGATAATAGTGTATTTTGTTAAATTACTGTACAAATTCGAACTTAGTGCCTGTGTTTTCGGTATTAAACATTCTCTCTCGATAATTTGATAAATTTTATAATCTTGTTGAGTTCTTCTTTTGTTTAGTAGATGTTTTGGGCCGTTTTAAACATTCCCTCTCGACAACTGAATAAATTCCAACCAATATTGTCGTCTTTCTAACAACAACAGGCGACAGTATAGTTGGAATTCACTTCAGTTGATGAGACATAATGTTTAAAATCGAGAATGCAAAAATGGGACAAAATTGAAAACAATATAATTATGTTTATTGTATCTTCGATAATGTTTATTTTTAACAATAATAAATAATAGAACAGCGACAATTGTTCATTGTATATTGAGTCTCGCACGAATTTAGATTTACAAGAATTACTCCCGACTTCTACTAATAAAACGGCAACAATGTTGATTGAAAGTCAGACAAAATCTTAAATTCTAGGTTTCGGAGTTGAATGATTCTGGTATAAATTATAATTACCAGTAATAATTGATAAAAAACGATAGATAGGCGACAAAATTATTGAAATTCATTTAGTATCGATAATATTTGAATACGAAAATAAGTGACAAAACGTGTGTATTTTGGTTAAGTTTTGTCCAACATACATGGTCACGGCCGTGGCTAGTAACATGAAAGAATGTGCTAAAAACGTCACGACCATAAAAGCAATGGAAACTTTGCAGGGTTAATGCAATTTTAGTTTAACGAATTATATGGGCTGTCTTAACATAATTGTTGTTTAGTTTTGTTTATTGAAGAGGAAATCTCCTCTGCAACATATTGACCGAGCTGACAGATCACTCGGGAAAGTAGTTCACATGTTTTATTTTTCTCTTGCTGTTTTTTTTTTGACAGATCACACTAGTTGATATGTGTAAAGCTTCATTTTTTTAGAGGACCTGTCATATAAAAACTTGGCTAGCAAAAAATAAAATGCAGTCCATACTTAATCAACAAATCTGGGAAGAGCCTCCTTCACATAGGACGACGCTGCATGCTGGCTGCATAAGTATATTCATATACGTCTCCAAATATGTCTACGTGTATAAACTTCATATTAAAAGCGCAGGTTTTCTCTAAAATAATAATTATAGTAGTGGGTTGACCGATTAACGTCGTCGTTGTTGTCTCCGACAAGTTCCACGTTCGGTTCCGCAATACATTCGTGAGAACCGATATTCTTTTTTATAATTGCCGGAACAATGAGGTATAAACACCCATTGAATGCAACAATAATGTCTCGAGTAGGAGACACAGAAACGGCGTACGCTCTAACCTATCGTCGAGAACACCAAACGAGAAGAAACAAAGAAATAACGAGAGAGAGAGAGAGAGAGACGGAGAGCGTGCAAAGTATTGCTTACCTCTTAATTTTTGTTCGTCGATCAGTTGTCTTTCGAGGCTGTCTTTACACTCCCTTTCTCGTAGCACGTCCATCTTGAGCTCGGCTGAAAAACAAACGAGAAGCAAATCAACAAAGGCTATTATTATTTTATTATTTTAGTTAGTTGTTCTGTGCTCTGGACGTAATGGATTCGTACGCGTTATTGTATTGTTTCGTTATGTTGATACGTCGACGCATTGGATGCTGTAATTACTACTTGTCATAAGTGCTCTTTACACTCAGCATAACGCGTGCACTGTGCGGTGTTTTCTCGCGGTCTATGATGGAGCTTTCATAAACTCTAATATGCACTTAATTGCCGTTGCTTGTGTTATTATAAACGCATTGTGGAACATGGTTTGTGGTCGGTGTCACCTTGGAAGATGTGCAGAAATGTTACTGCAGCAACAACTAACATATATCATATATCAGCAGTCGTTAATGTCAATTCAAAATCACGTGGATTCTTTCTACTCAAATTAACCAAATAGTAACTAGATTCTCGTAAAATCACTATTTATTTTAAAATAATTTCAACTCTCCTTTTGTACTAAAATAGCCAGTTTAGTCTAATAGCATAAACAATCAAAGTTGAGGGGTTTCTCGCAATATTTCTCAAACAACGGAATCTGAAAATAAATAAATTTGTTACTCGCGAGATTTTGACCTAACATTATATTTATTAAACTTCAATATGTACTGCCAATGTATTGTTGTATAAATTGTTGTTTTATTATTTTTGTGTGCTTCTTTTCTATTTTTTTCGTATTTAAAGTGTTTTTTTCTAAAAAAATAATTGCTTATAAGTCCGCACTCTGATAAAGTTGACAATTTCATTGAAAAGTACTGGACCAAATTGTCAATAATTTACTTTAGTGACTTTTGTTTAAAGTCGGTCAGCTTGCCTATATTGTGCTGGACTATTTGTCCTTTCAAAGTGCATATATATTGTCAAGCAAGTACACGTGTCCAGCGTTTACATTATATTAACAGAAAATTTTGAAGATTCGTATACAAGAATCTGAAAATATATTTTAAGTGTTATTTTTAGTTAGAATATAAGTTTAAAGGAAAATTTAAAAATCTGATGTGGCCAGGCACATGACTTTATCATACTATATATAAATTTAATAGTAAATGAGATTCTATTGATCGAGATCGGTCGTACCTGCATTAAAATAATACTAGTTGGCCAGGATTTGACAGATATTTTAATACAATAAAAAGTGGTCGGATTTCTTATTTTTGTTTTATTTTATTAATTGCTACATATTTCGTGTCCTACTGGGCACATGAGGCGCTGTATGAAATGACATATGATTTACACAATTGACAAATAAAACAAACTCCAAAAAAAACACAATTGTAAAAACTTACATTTTGTCAGGCGTGGACCCTTGTGACCATAAAATAACATACAAAGGTCACAAACAAACATATATGAGACTGCTGGACAGATTTTTTTTTTATTTTGATACTATTGACAGTAGGTATTGTCAAAACATTAGCGTTTGACACTACCTACTGTCATTATAATGAAAATATGTGTAAAATCCTGGATAACTAGTTTTATATTAATGCAGACAGGACCGATCTCGATCAAATAGATTTTGCTCATGCAGCTAAACTATTAATTTTACCAAAAAATGTCATAGACCTAAATTATAGAAAATTTTCCTCTACTATAATTTATTATTTAACTATTTACAAGAAATTACAGAAATGGCGGCTCATTTGCAAATTCTTTGAAAAATGCTTTGAGTAAACATATAGTTGCTTTGGACACTTTTCAACGAAAACCTTTTCAGCTTAGTTTGGTCATGAAACCACTAAATATGAAGTTTCATCCAGATACCTTCAGTTGTTTCTCCGGAATCGTCGCCACAAAAACGGCTACACACACACACAAATACACACACACACAAACTTTTTTACATCTTGGTAAAAAATGATCAGGGGAACTGATATATTTCCGCTAAAATCTCAAACATTTTTTCGATTCCAATACTTTGTCATACTATCGATGATAAAGTAACAACATTAAAGATAAAAAGAATGGACATTCTGGTTAAAGTCCATATTTTTGAAATAATTTCACAGGTCCTTTTGTAGTAAAATATTCTAATATTCTGTTTTATTTGTGAAAAATTGAAAGTGTTATGCCATTTTCAACTCTAGAAGACTAAATGAGGTTTTTAAAGACAATTTGCTAGTTTAGTCTCATACCATAGCTACCACAGTCATACCAGCTCATACCACAGCTCATACCACAGTCTAACGTGTGGGCTTTCCTGTAATATTTATCAAGCAACGTAATCTGAAACTATATAAATTTGCTGCTCCCGAAATATTGACCTAACATAGAAATTTTCATGAATTTATTCAGTGTCAATATCTGGTAAATTATTCTTTTAAATTATTTTTATGTGCTAATTTACTCATTTTTTTGCTTATTTAAAGCGTTTGTTCTAAACACTAAATGCTAATAACTCCGCACTTTAATGATCAGGTTGACAATATCATATGGAAAAGTACTGGAGAATTTTTTCAACAATTTACTTTTTTTCTAAGATTTAATGACTTTAGTTTAGTAAAGCGTCCAGCATTTTATTATATTAACAAAAACCTGCATATCGAATTGAAATCAAGACTCTAAAAATAAATTTGCCGTGTTATTTTTAGTTAGTTGAAGAGTTAAATGTTTAAAGAGAAATATAAAAATTTTGCAATAAACTTTTGACAATTTGCAATACCACAATTGGATTTAAAATTACCTCACAAATGCAAGAGGCCTGTCATTATTTTGCTCGGATCGATTCCAATTCTACGGAACAATTTGCAAAACATAACAATAAAAGCGGCTTCAAATATACAATAATGTTGCCGTTAGTTTATTGCTAATCTTTATAACCTAGAAATAAATAATTCAAGATGCGGGAATTCAAGAAACAACAGTTCGCCACTGATCTCCGCGCTGAGGAAGTAACAATTAAAAAAATACTATTTTATTCCACAAATGTTTACATTTGTTCTAAATCTAATTGGACTACATAGTTTATTCTCCTCAAGTGTTAATGTTTTGATAACAAACTTCTTCCATTGTGCGAAAAATCAAAACGTTTTAATAATTTAGATTCAAATTACCTTAACTTTTTTGGACTATTTTTTTAAGATTTAAAGTAAATCTTCTGTGGATACAAATTTCTTGTGGAATTAGACAAAAGATAGGTTCTTCATACTTTTAATTTATAAAAATATAATATAAGTTAACAGTTAACTTTAAGTTGGGTTTCTGTTATTACTGTCGTGTCGTGTAATTACAGTTGTGTCATCAACAACGCAAAAGAACAACTCTAATTATGGATGTTATGACTAGGAGAAAAATAAGCATAGAACAAAATCCTGAAGAGCTATTACCAATTGGTTAGAGTACATCAGTTATCAGTTTAGAGTACAATAGATAACTAAAGATGTGTTGAGACGTTTATAGCTACCATAAAAAATGTCATGGATATACAATAAAAAGCATTATCTGAGTCTACACTTACTAGAAAATACTTTTTGTTTTGTGTAAAAAGATTACTTCCATGTAGCTTTCTTTGTAGCATCATAATTAACGAATCTCAACCAAACTATAATAGCAATTTATTACTTTCAAAGCGTATCAAAGCAACTGGTAACTGATGTATTTTTTTACGGCAAACTCTCTACAGCTCCGGTGGTATTGATAATTTGTTATAAGTTGTCCTTCTTATCTGTTCGGGTTGTTGTCCAGGCTTTTGCCGACTGTTGTACGAGTTGATTTAGCGCGTCGGCCGTATCGTATATGGCGTTTAATGTCGCGAATAAATATAAACGGGGGAATGCGGGAATTGTGTACGCTCTTAAGAGTTTTTAGGGATACACAGCTCACACTTGATGCCCTGCCTTAGCCTTAATCTATTTTATAAGTCCTCAACCGGCGACATAGACCAACCAACAATTACTTTTGCCAGGAGATAACGAAAACCGCGCGGTGATATCTTTTCTCTCCGCCGAGGTGTAGCGGCGCTGATAGGACGCAAAACGAGTTTGCCAAAGAGAGAAGGAGGAATTAAATTGCAAATTCGCGATATTAAAACGATCCGGAATGAGTAATGGGATGGGGTATAATTGAAAAACAAAATCAAACAAGAGCGCGGAGGGACGGCGGACGAGAAGGTTTCTTTATTCCTCTTATTCTGTTTCGTTCTGTGTTTACAAACGCAAATGACGCGGCCGTAATTGATGATCCCCAGCCGGCTTCATTCATTCATTCAGTCCCACACCACCAAAGAAAATAAACATTAAAAGAATGATAATCTAAAATTTTCCCTCTTTCGGCGTCCCTCCATCTCACTCTCTGCTACTTTTTTTTATCGAATTAGGCGGCTGAAAGGAGAGAAAATGATCCGGGTAAACTTTATCATCAACCTCAATGATTTATGATTCCTTTTTCCTGGTATATATACGTGTGTGTGTGTCTGGAAAAGCGCCCGCCGCCGAAAACCACAATGAATCAATTTCTTTCTATTACTGCGGTGCTTTTCTCCGGCACGAGGCGTTTCGCTAAGGCCGCCGGGAAGTCGTAATTATATCTATATAAATCTTGGACCACCTGACAATGGAGACACCGCGGGAGTTGTCAGTATTAAGACGCTAACATTTCTCTCTCCCTCGGTAGAGTAGCTAGCTGCTCGGTTGGGTTCTTAAATGACTGCTGGGTGTTCTCCCCCTCGTCGATGTGGAACTTTCGTCGAAAGCTAAATGTCAAATGTGCTTAGCTGTGCAAGGAAATGTGTGTTTCAGTCAACGGAAGACTTCTTACTTTCAAGATTATTATATTTCAGAATTTTGCATTTTGTTGTTTGTTATGTATTTTAAAAGTATGTGAATAACATAAATATAACCTAATCGAAACCTGTCATCATCACAACATGTGCAATTTCTCCAAGACAGCGGACAGAATGGAAGTCTCTAGTAGTTTGACTAAGCCACAAAAATGGTCACAAAGGAGTTACATCACATCTGGCTACTCAGAGTTGTCACAATGTTTTTGGTTTCATAGCTTCATATCAATAGGTACTATAGCTTTTATTTGAGCCTACTTAAATAAATCTATTTCGCATCAAAGCGGAAAAAATCAATAGAATTAAGATGTAAAATTACTTACTTTTACATATTTTAATACGTTAATATTTATGGAACTACAAGAATTGAACAAATTATTATTATTATACCTACTTGAGTTTATCGTTCTAAGATAGGTAACAATAGGAAAGTTTTAATAAACTTTTAGAAAATAAACTGCTTCCGGGTTATGCCGTGTCTCAACATTTCGCTTTTTTAGAGCTAACGGAATACTGAATTCATTTAGAAAATAAACTGTTTACGGGTTGGAAGCAGTTTATTTTCTAAATGATTCTGGTCGTGAAAGCCTACGTACTTATTTAATAAACTTCTTAAATTGTTTGGTCTTTTATTGGTTGTCTGAAATACAGTATTCTTCGCATTCAGTATCTTTAAACTATTATTTCTTCCGGGTCTTCAAATGACCTATGAATTGATTTTTTCCGTCACATTTATTTTCCATGAGTTTCTTAATAACATCCTAATATTTAAGGAGGTTATTCTTGGGTCCATTATGAGGAGAAAAACTAATATTAATATATGTTCTAAAGGTCTTGGCTTTTGAAGTACAGGGTGCCAAGGTTTTACCAAAAAAAATATTTTTACTTTATCATACGCAGTATGTAAAGTATTGTAATCGCGCCGAAAAAAAAAATTTGAGAATTTAGCGGAAATATGTCCTTTTGGGTCCCCTGAACATATTTGACCAAGGTACAAAAAAATGTCTGTGTGTGTGTGTGTATGTGTGTGTGTGTGTACCCATTTTTTGTTAATTCATTTCCGGAGAAACTACTAAAGGTATCGGCACGGAACTTCATATTTAGAAGTTTCATGACCAAACTTAGAGTTGAAAAGCTTTTGGTTCAAAAGGGTCCAAAGGAACTGGGTGTTTACTCTAAGCCTTTTTCAAGGATTTTAGAAATGAGCCGCCATTTCTGTAATTTCGTCAAAATAGTTAAATAATAAATTAAAGCAGAGGAAATTTTGAATAAGTTATGCCTATGACATTTTTTGGTAAAATTAATAGTTTAGCTGCAAGAGCAAATTCTATTTGATCGAGATCGGTCGCATCTGCATTGATTTAATACTATATAGTGACCCAGGATTTGCAAATTTTTCAGTCTAATGACAGTACCGGTAGTGTCAAATGCTGACAGTACCGGTAGTGTCAAATGCTGATGTTTTGACATTATCTCACAATTAATATTGACCGTAGTTAATAGTATCGAAAGATCACATATTGTGATACCGTGTACAGTCCTTGCCTGATGGCGTCGGATAGGCAGCGTGTTGAGCGTGTCCAAAATGCATGTGTTCTGTTTGTTTTTGGTTTGACGAAGTATGATCATGCATCGAATAGGCTGGGCGACTTGGGGTGGTTGAACATGGATAACACTAGGGTGTTGCATGCAGCATTGTATCAGAAGTTGCTATCCACTAGGATCCCACAATACCTCATGCGGAAGATATGCTGTAGAACGTATGTCCATAACCTTAATTTAAGATTCGGGGGTTTGTTTGCTCCACCTGCCCATCGCACTGAGCTGTATGAACGGTCATTCTCTTACCAGGTCAGTCACATATACAATGGTCTCAGGGAAGATATGAAAAATTTATCGTGAAACAGTTTTGGGGGAAAGGTGAAGCGTTGTCTGTTTGCTCAACAGGGGACTTTAGGCATCGAGCGCACATTGGAGGCTTTTTAATTTTTATTTTTTATGGGCAGGTGCGATGTTTTGTTGAGTTGGATTTGCTGCAATTACGAAGTAATTAGACTCTAGAGTAATTTTGTTGTTTGTTTTTGTTTTGATAAGTTCTCGGAATTATTTTTATATTATTGCTACAATTATGGTTTGCGTAAGGGGTTGAGTGGAAGAGTAAGGCAATTTGGAAACAAGTGTGCTGAACTGCGCCCTAAATATAAATAATATTTTGTTGCAATTAATATTGTCTTATTTTAATAAAGGAATTATTTATTTATTTAATTATTTATTTATCTGTTAAATCCTGGCTAACTAGTTTTATTTTAATGCAGACACGACTGATATCAATTAAATAGATTCTCATGCAACTAAACTATTAATTTTATATATTGTATGATAAAGTCATGTGCCTGGCCACATCAGATTTTTTTTATGATAACTTTGGTACGAGTCTAGATATTTTTGTAAAACGTAGTAGGTATATACGCATCTTCTATGCATCAAAAAGCATTTTCTACTGTACAACATATTTTTTAATTCTTGCCAGTGGCGTTCGTGCGGGGTTTGTACTAAATCATTTCAAAGAGTAAAGTGATACGTCACTGCTTTTTCATAAAGTAAAAATTATATTTCAAATCCTCCTTCCTTTCTTACCAAATCTGGTTCGTCTCTTTAATTTTTTGTGTTTAAAGTACGGTTTTCGCATTAAAATATAAAATTCATTTATTTGCAGCTGTAAACCTATTTCGAGGAAAAAAAACTATTTAAATAAAATACAACTTAAACAAAAATTGTTTTTAAAGAATATTTTATAGACGGTAAAATTATAAAATTAAGCTAATCTAAACACATTTTAAAATATCTAGAGTCGTACCAAAGTTATCATAAAAAAAGAATTTCTTTAGTACCCTGCAGTTCAAAAGTTAGACCATTAGGACATCTGTTCATATGAATTTTTTCCTCAAAATGACCCAAGAATAACCACCTTAAATATTAGCATGGTAGAAACATCCTGTATAATAGCGCTTGTTTTCCTTGTTAGTGACAGAACTAATAAAAGTATTCAATTTTGCGGGATCTTTGAAAGTATAGCTACAGGTAATTCCAGGATAGCCTATAGCCTAAAGTATTAAGAACAAAAAAAAGGTCATTATGAAATACGATGAAAAATGGGGTTAAGTGACCTATATTCATTGCGATCCGTATGATATATATTCATTAATGATGGCTTAAATCAAAATGGTTTTTAAAACTGCTTGTAAACTGACTTCACGTAAAGAGTCAACATCAAAGGACTGTGAAGTATTAGAAAAATACAAAAGATCTCCTAGGTCAAAAAATATTGAAATTCTGCCATATGATCCAAAGATACCGCATACCATACCATACGATATGATCGAACTTGTTATCATGGTTCAAATATTTATTTGTGATTCCTGAAGTCCTGAGTTGACATCTCTCAAACTGACTGGGACAGTCACAAAATACGGTTTTTGTAAGAATTTCACTAGAAATATTTCTTTCCATTTCCTTTGGTAGACATTTGAAAGTATTTTTTAAGTCCCGTTCGGACCCCCTGTGGCATCTGTCAAACATATGGAACATTCTCAAAAAAATGTTATGTTTAAGACCTTTACTATCAACGGGTCCTTTTGTCGTGAGTAGATATTTCAGACATTGGCCATAACATCTTTATTTCCTCAAGTTCTAGTCTATCCTTCTTTTCTTCCTTTAATCTTATTTTTATGCTATCATTTAGTACTCTTCTTCCACGTTCTTAAAGCATCAACAAACAATCTCTATTCCATTACAGTTTTTTTTATATAATCAACTTTATTACCCTTTTTAAATCGGGTTTGGAAAATTACTACTCAGTCATCAGAATAACAGAAATTAAAATCCATCAATCATGGCCTCCATTAAGCACGATACTTGAACGTGTCGAAGCGTATTAATACGAACACCATCGCTGTTGATGCAAACGCTCTGGGGCGCGAATTGAAAACGGCAATTGAAACCATCAAAACACGTGAATGTCGACCGCAGCTTGACCGCAGATAATCAATTGTTTCAACGGTTTCAGCTTTACCGCGGAATCCGTACAATTCAGAACGTTTAACCAACGTCAAATACCGACCGAGTACACACGCACATATACAAATCCAAACGCCACTGTCCACTTGTTGCTCGCCACGACTGCGGGACGTTTTAACGTTTCTACGTCTCTATATGTACGTCGCGTTCCTGTAAATGTGATGCAAATCGGACGAGACCAGATGGCGGATAAATGGCTAATAAAATAAAAGCGGCGTGTATGTCGAAATCAGTCGAGTGGCCTGCTTTATCGACCATTCGTTCGTTCGCACGTAACGACCGTGTTTGCACTGCGATTGAATGTCAAGCGGTGCGGACAAAAACGCGAGTGGAGGAAATCCGCAAAAGTATACGAACAAACAATACCCGTTAATTACGTTAAATGTATCTGTGCGACGGAACTGATAACGCTATTTGAATGTCGGAGTGCGGACGCGGATGGGGCAACAATTGAAAAGTAAGAGCATCGAATGGCTGATAAATGATTTGTACACAAAGGCACTCGACTCGCGGCATCTGTTCGCCATTAGGCATAATCCCCTTCTTGTGTTTTATTTAGTGTTATGTTAACATTTTTCACTTTTTTACTGTCTGTTATGGTTTGATATAACTGATATAATATAGTCTAGTGTGTTACCAGAGCTGTTGTTCCGGAGATAACTCAGGACTCGAAGAGTAAGGTCATAAAATAGTAATATCCGTTTTGAGACTGTTTAACTATAATGATGACCAATTGTCTTTAACCTATATTGTATTATCATCAGATATTTCAACATAAGTAAAACTGAAAAAATCAAGAGACCAGATTTGGTAAGAAAGGAATGAGGATTACAAAAATATTTTTTCCTTAATAAAAGGCAGTGGCGTATCCCTTTTCTCTTTGAAATGATTCAGTATAAACCCCACACGAACGCCATTGGCAAGAATAAAAAATGTATGGTACAGCACAGAAAACCTTTTGATGCATAGAAGATGCATACTACGTTTCACAATAATATCTAGAGTCGTAACAAAGTTATCATAAAAAATATTTCTTTGTTAAAACTTTAGTACCCTGTAGTTCAAAAGTTAAGACCTTTAGGTCCTTTAAGACCTATGAACATATGTTCCTAAGAATTTTTTTCTTCAAAATGAACCGAAGAATGGCCGCCTTAAATATTAGCATGTTGTTAAGATACACCCTGTAGATATTAACCTATAATTATTATAGGAATGCTCAAAATAAATGCGATGGAAAAAATCAATTCATAGGTAATTTGAAGACCCTGAAGAAATAATAGTTTGAAGACACTGAATGCGAAAATTACTGTATTTCAGACAACCAATAAAAGACCAAACAACTTAAGAAGTTTATTAAAACTTTCCTATTATTACCTGATCTTAGAACAATAAACCGACGTAAATATAATAATATTTTGTTCTATTCTTGTAGTTCCATAAATATTAAAGTATTAAAATACGTAAAAGTATTTTTACTTCTTAATTATATTGATTTCTTTCGCTTTAAGAGGAAATAGATTTATTTAACTAGGTACAAATAAAAGCTATAGTACCTATTGATATGAAGCTATGAAGTTTTGTTGTTACTATTACAATTATCGATAAAAAGTTGGCCGCACTGGAAATAAAAATGCATAAGAGCGTCTGAAATCAAAATATAAACCCAACTGACTAAATTTCAATTGATATAGATGATTGTTTGTGGTTTAACTTTAACCGCTGGCGTTTAGTATATTCTGTAGTTAATTTGTATCAGATGATATCAAAGGCATTCACACTTAGAAACAATTTCTTGTTTGTAAAAAACATTCTTTTGAGTTTATTCTTTTGGTTACAACCATTTCTTTTTGACATACAGGGATAATTAAAAGACATCTTAATCCTTTGATTGGGTTTATTTATTTTATTAAGAACCGGTTTTGACTCTAACTTGAGTCATCCTCAGCTTAAATCGTCAGAATTTTGGAGAAATAGCGTTCATAAACAAACGATTAACATTTTAAATAAATTTCGCGTGCACGTATAAATTTTTTTAAATGCTGATCGTTTGCAATGGTTAATGTTTATGAACGCTATTTCTCCAAAATTCTGACCATTTAAGCTGAGGATGACTCAAGTTAGAGTCGAAACCGGTTCTTAATAAAATTAATAAACCCAATCAAAGGATTAAGAGGTATTTTAATTATCTCTTTATACAGAATTTTCACCTTTGAAAATGTCTGTTCGAACCATAATTTTCTGGTAAGGCTCCATAATGCAAAAAATATTGATAAAGGATAGGACTTATAAATTATAACCTCTTAATTTTGCAGGAATTTTTTACTTTTGTGAAAGTAAATAAAAGTAAATAATTCGTGCGAAATGAAGAATGAAGTTTTAATTAACTCGTATCCTTTAAAAACATATTAATTTGGAACAAAAATATTTAATCCCTTAAATACTCCATATTATTTTCTTGTAGATTTTAATTTATTTGGAATACTTATTTAATTGCAATAAAGGCAAGGGCGTTTTCTATACTGTATCCTCCGTAAAATACGTCTTGATTCAATGAACCATTGACTGCACTTAAAATATTGCATTTTAACTCAAACATTTCGTTAATTAAAAAATCATTATGAGTTAGTTCAATATCAATTAGTTAAATTATCAGTTAGTTAAATAAATATTGTTCCTTCTAATACATAAAACATATAATACAAATTGTATAATAAAAGCATATATTCTGAGGTTAGAACAAACGCTCATTCCACCAAACAAACATATATTTAACCACAAAGAATGCTTCTATTGACGCAAGTTTTCTTCTAGTCAATGCATATTTGAATTAAACAAAATTTTCTGTGTAGAGGTGATATTTACGTTTGTCCAAAGGTGTGAAATGTTGACTTAAAGAATGTATTGTACTTTTACTGCAGAATGAAGCACTCTAATCGTATATATTTTTTAATTCTTTGCCTTATTTTTGTACCTCTTAGCTTTTAACAGATCAAGAAAAAAATCATCCAGATACAAACTCTAATATACACAACAAAGAATAACAATCGACGCCATAATTTATCCGACAAATTATCCAATAATAACCAAATTTCATGAAACGCGATTCGAATTATTCAACCCATTTGCATCGTCAATAGAATTAAATATCCCTTCGGGGATAGGAAGACGCACCCTATCCGCAAAGAAAACAGAGGCGGAGTGTTCCGGAAACCGGATATTATTTACCTGTAGGTGTTGATTCAGAGCTTTGTCGGAAATGGAACCGTCAGAATTTTTCCCTTCCGCCTCTAGTGAGGCGGGAAAAGCGGGAACAATATTTTTCTTCAATCGACTTTGGGGCGCGGGTCGTTAGACGGATTCTTACACGCACCCTGTTAAATATTCAACGGCATCCCTCTACGAAACGAATCCGAGTACTTCCATGGACCGACTACTACCTGTGTAAATTTCATTTTAATGGAATAATCATTTGTGCAAATATTTGAATGTTTTTTTGATATTGAAATGCAGCCCGCTTTTCCAACGTCTCATCCTACCCTCTCGATTTCTTTCTTCGCCTCTCTGTATGCACAGCATTTGCTCAAATTTAATCAAAAAATTATATGGAACACCTTAAGGCTGTGCTTAATATCGATCTTCTTCTGCGTTCGGGTTGTTCTCTCTCTTGAGTTATGCCTTTCGCATTGCAATATCGTGAATAAACTTCGTTGGTTCTTTTTTTGTCTTGGTCTCTGGATGGACGTGATCGTTGGATACGTAGTCGGCGGGCGAACAGCAAATTACACTACGGGCCCTATCTTAGTCATAAAGTACGACGAACCACGTTCGGCTCTTCTCCTTAACTTGTATTTACTGGGTTTACATATTAGCGTCCGATAAACGCGCATTGTTGGTCACTACTAAACACCTCGCAGGCTTCTTTCCAAGTCGTATTTAATTCGTACCCGATTTGATGTGTTTTCGCGTGCGTTTATCAACTGATTTTTATCAGTTATGGTGTCAATTGGCAATAAGTTTAGAGGTTATCAGTGTCTTAAAGAATTGTCAGGATAGGTGGTTGGAGCCGTGGAGCCACGAGTCTAGAAGCCGCACCATTCAATGGTACTACCTTTTTAATTATTTTTTGGTTTCTTTCGCAATTAATTTTGACATTGTGTTGTCTCTAGGTGCCTGGTTTGTGTTATTGCTAGGGAAACAATCAAACAAACGTTTGAAAACTACTTTGCGTTCGTCCTAGTTTGCGTTCGTTATAAACTCATAACGAAACCGCGTTCGGTGTCGTTATGGAAACACTAGATCACTAACTTTTAGTAACTTTTAGGTTTCCAAGAGTTGTGATATAGGTGTGAAGATTCAAATAATGCTTACATCTAATGCTCTACATGTAAAATTAATGTCGCAAAGTAGAAAAAAATAGTAAGTACAGTAGAGCGTCGATAATCCGAACTAACTGGGTGATTCGGATTATCAAATTGTTCGGATTATCAAATATGGCAACTAAATAGTAGAAAATACGAGTATTGGATAGAAGTTCGATCTTAATAAAACCAACACCATGTGATTCCACTCTTCATAAACTATAAGAATGCCAAAAGCCAAAATAGAAGGGATATAGAAGCGATATCGAAGGGATTTTTTTATAATTTAATTATGATTTATTGTGATTTATTCTGATTTATTTATGATTTATTTATGATTCATTTATGATTTATTTATTATTTATTTATTTAATAGGGGAAAATACGAGTACAAAAGCAACATTTGTCTCTAAATAGAAACCGACAAAAATGGCCTTTCCCTCAGTGATTTATTTTATTATTATTTCGTTTTGGACGTTCGGATTAGCGAATGTTCGGATTACCAAGATTCGGATTATCGACGCTCTACTGTAATTAAGAGACCTAATATCCCTACGACGTTCAGAGTTTTGCCCACCCTAAATCGCGATAATGTTTGTTCCTGTAGCTAACGTATTTCAATCAGTTTCCACAGAAAAATGTTTATTACTTCTGCAAAAGTGTTTGCATAAATTTCTATCACACCTCAAATTGTAGGTAACTAAGAGACATAATATCCTTATGACGTTTAGAGTTTTGCCCCCCCCCCCTAAATCGCGATATTGTTGTTCCTGTAGCTATAGTATTTCAATCAGTTTCCACACAAAAATGTTTATAACTTCTACAAAAATGTTTGCATAAATTTCTATCATACCTCAAACTATAGATAGTTAAAAGACCTAATATTCTTTTGACGTTTAGACTTTTGCCCCCCCCCCCCTAAATCGCGATATTGTTGTTCCTGTAGCTATAGTATTTCAATCAGTTTCCACACAAAAATGTTTATAACTTGTACAAAAATGTTTGCATAAATTTCTATCATGCCTCAAACTATAATTAGTTAAAAGACCTAATATCCTTTTGACGTTTAGAGTTTTGCCCCCCCCCCCCCCCTAAATAGCGATAGTGTTTGTTCCTATAGCTAACGTATTTCAATTAGTTTCCACAGACAAATGTTTATAACTTCTGAAAACACGTTAGCATAAATTTCTATCATACCTCAAATTGTCGGTAATTAAGAGACCTAATATCCCTATGACGTTCAGAGTTTTGCCCCCGCCCCCGCGCCTTAATTCGCAATTGTATTCGTTCCTATAGCTAACGTATTTCAATCAGTTTCCACAGAAAAATCTTTATAACTTCTGCAAACCATGTTAGCATAAATTTCTATCATACCTCAAATTGTAGGTAATTAAGAGACCTAATATCCCTATGACGTTCAGAGTTTTGCCCCCACTAAATCGCGAGAGTGTTCGTTCCTATATAGCTAACGTATTTCAATCAGTTTCCACAGAAAACTGTTTAAAACTTCTGCAAAATGGTTGCATAAATTTCTATCATACCACAAATTGTAGGTACTTAAGAGACCTAATATCCTTATGATATTTAGAGTCCCCCGCCCCCTAAATCGCGATAATGTTTGTTCCTATAGCTATAGTATTTCAATCAGTTTCCACAGAAAAATGTTTGTAACTTCTGCAAAAATGTTTGCATAAATTTCTATCATACCTCAAATTGTAGGTAATTAAAAGACCTAATATCCCTATGACGTTCTGACGTTCAGACTTTAGCCCCCCCCCCATAAATCGCGATAATGTTCGTTCCTATAGCCAACGTATTTCAATCAGTTTCCACAGAAAAATGTTTATAATTTCTGCAAAAATTTCTGCATAAATTTCTATCATACCTCAAATTGTAGGTAATTACGAGACCTAATATCCCTATGACGTTCAGAGTTTTGCTCCCCCTAAATCGCGATAGTGTTCATTCCTATAGCTAACGTATTTCAATCAGTTTCCACAGAGAAATGTTTAGAACTTCTGCAAAAATGCTTGCATAAATTTCTATCATACCTCAAATTGTAGGTACAGTACTGCGTCGATAATCCGAACTAATTGGGATCGAAGGTGATTCGGATTATCAAATTATTCGGATTATCAAATATGACAACTAAATAGTAGAAAATACGAGTATTGGATAGAAGTTCAATCTTAATAAAACCAACACCATTCGATTCCACTCTTCCTAAACTATTTAGATTTATCTTCGTTGAGTAGTTGGACAATAAAACTTAGTTTTGACATTTTCCGTGTTGGTCCTCGTCTCTAATTTTGTATGTGCGATAGAGAATGACACTGATAAACCAAATACCAACGTTTATTTCAGTTTTATGGAATTCTTAGATTATGTTTTGTGTATTTTTTAACTGGCAATGTTTTAAAATGCGTTGTGATGTAGGGGAAACCAATTTCATAAAATATTCACAAATAAAAATTTCTTGTTTCATAAATTTACGGTTTAATCTTTGAAGTTTTTAAGGCTAAAAAATTATCAATTTTTGCCTACTTTACTACCCAAACGGATACTTTGAAAGTGTACAGTGTCTCACTTAAGGGTGACACCTAATATATTTTCTGTTTCTTTTTGTCCAATATTTTATACTATTTCAAACATTGGGCACATAAAATGGTTTACTTATTAATAAAAACCTATTTATCCTGTTCAAATAGGAAAACTAGTCAAAACTATATCAAACTAAAGTAAAATGTCAATTTTTCGAGTCAAGTGCGACGCACATCGAAACAACGCAAATCCGTGTAAAGATCTTTACAACACTGAAAATCTTTCCCGACAACAATCACAACATTGCTACTTCGACTTTCATCGTTATCATGGCCAACAAAAAATTATTGTACTGTGTTTTCTTTGATATTTGTTGTACTATTTAAGCAAGATTGCATAATTGTTGATTGAAATTCTGACTTTGGAATATTCAAAAACATAAAATTAACCTTTTATTAGATGTAAATAAATAAGCACGAGAAATGATTAAACTAAATCTTATATTTATCTCTTCTTCAATGCGTCTTGGCAATTTTTCCGTGAAGCGGCGTTCTCATTAGTGGAAGTGGTATCAGACGACATTATAGTATGTCTCACCAGACAGGATAATGACAGATATTAGTTTGCACGTACATAAACATAAGTCACTAGCACTTTTTTATCAGAAATACTATAATAGTATCTGTTTCCACTACCATCGTTTACACTGTTAAAGATCTAACACCTTATCCTGAACGTAAGTCATTTTTCTTGTTATTTATTATATCTTTAACCTTGTGTTTCTTTTGACAGGTTTTCTCTGCCTTGTTTGATGTTTCGTGTGTTTTTGAGGTTATGTTTGATGTTGGTGCTATGTCGAATTTTTATGATCAGACTATAAGGTTATAAGGTTGTTCTATAAGGTTGTTGTCCCTGCGTTTTTCATATATCCTTTTGTATTGTGGATTATACTCCTGATGATGACAGTGGACTGTTGAAACTGGTATAGTAAATTAAACTACTTTGCAATATGAACAGTTTCTTATACCTTATTAGAATTCCCATCGGAAATACCCCAATTAAATAAAATTTAAAACACCAAATCAAAACACCGGCAGCAACCGTCTTTGAAGTCTCCTCGAAACCATCAACGTTAAAGGGATGTTTAGCAGATGAATATCGAAAGATAGTTAAGTAATCCCAAACTAATTTAAGAACACAATGGGGTAAAGGGTTCCGAATCCAGCGCGGGATTATTATTTTTCGAGTGGAGCCCGAGCCTCCGAGCCCGACGATTCTTCGTCTTCTTCTTCTCCTTCAATCGATCGATTTCCTCAAGGTATTATTAAGTGCGCCTTCGAAGATTGGTTTTTTCTTAGAAACCGCGCAAGATCAAATAGAGAAGAGGCGACTGTGGCTGCCATACCACGTACGAAAGAATTAATTCAACCGGTCGATCTTAATGTAAAACCGTGAGCGATTTTTCCACCTCTATACCGTCTTCGAGACGATAATCTCTCTCTTTCTCTGTCGCTCTTTTGCCGTACGTTGGTCCCGGTAAACGGTTTAATTTTCTGTAATTTTCTTCCTATACGGTACCGCACCGCGAGTTATGGATTGGTAGGGTAATAAATTTGCTAGATTGCATCACAGATATAGCAAATAATCATAGAGGAGATTGCTGGCAATCGACGTAGGAACTCGTGTGTTAATGTTCGTATACTTTGTTATCGAGTTCTTTTGTCCATAATATGAATTCAAATCAAAATAACCATGTATAAAGATGGATAAAGTTTTAAAACTAATTAAAGCTTTTAATTTTTCTTACTGTCATGGCGAGGTAGACCTGTACGGTATACATTTTTTTAAAATTAAATCTAAATACTCTGACAGGCACAATTTAAGGAATGCCTGATACCTATTTTGCCAATCATTGATTTTCAATACCTTTTGTAATCTTTAAAAGATCTTTGTTTTATTAGTTTTGTATAATAATGATATAATGAATTCTTTATTAATTATTTAATAAAAAATGGAAATTATGAGTAGATAAATTGTCGTATTCGACCCACACATAACGAATCGCTCAGCTACGTTTTCAAATCGTTTATGAAAAAATTAACATCTTCAAAATCAAAATGATATTACTTGTGCTTTCCCTGAGGGCCAGGTTAATAATACATTCAATTGTTTTAATAATTAGAACCAACATTGTCAGTTATTTGGACTGAGGATAACAATTTGTTTTTATGTTGGTTAGAATAAAAACAAATTGCAATTTTAAATATAGAATAAAGAATAAAAAAATGTTTTCTATACTTTTTTATAATCGTTTTCCAAAAATCTTTTTATTCGGTTCTCGTTCAGAGAACCGTTGTTTCTGTTGTTTCTTCTCTTGTTAACAAGTTTCGTTTTCAAAATTTTACGTTTCCTGTACCAGCGAGCCCGGTGCCAACTTTAACAGAAACATGCAAAAAATGTATTATCAATTTTTCAGAAAATTTTATAATGTATATTAAAAATGTCATGATTATCCTATTGAGATGTTAAAATGATGCTATTCACATATTGTCTATGATATAAAAAATGTGGTAATGTTTGCTGGGATAGACTGGGAAAACAAAAAAGCAACGATGAACATAATACGACTACGATTTCGAAAATTATATCAAAATACGTAAACTAAGTAACTTCCAGATACAACTAGCTGACAGTAACTTTAATTTAATTTTAAATTCGAACATTTTTAGATATCAATAATTATTTAGAATCGAAATATTTAGAAGAAATTGCTTATCTGCGACTCACAAATGATATACATACATACATTCATTATAAAAGCATATATCGTTCCGGCACAAAAGCAAAAAAAATTCATAAAAAAATATGACAACGAATAGTAAAACCTATGCTATAATAATGTTATTTGTAAAAGTGATTACAAATATTAGAGGTAATTAAATACGAAATTCTAATCTCTTTTATAGTTGCATGAACACCCGGTATATGGAACGTCGAAGGTGACTATATTTTCATATTTAATGCCTTCTAATATTTTGAAACACTTTCAAATAATATTTTGGCATGGCTTTGAAGCTATGAAAGAATTTTTATTTCTTTCGCTACACGCGGTGTATGTTCCGGAGAAGGTGTTTATATTTTCTTATTTAAAGATTTCTAATATATCCAAATCATTTTTTCAAATAACATTTTTGCACAGTTTTACTACTTCTAATATTTGCATTTTAGGATTAAGACAATACAGTAAGCTTTACAAAAAAATTAATTTTCCGAAAAATTGGTTATTAAATTTTTTCATATTTGTGTCTAAGTTATTGCCGGACACTGTATAATTGGTTTAATGACTAATTTAAAGATTCTCTCTTGTTAAATATAACCTCTATTGGTTTTAAATTCGGTAGTTGTTTATTTTATTCGGTGTTCTATTTGTGATCAGTATATGTTAGATAGGATGGGAATTATAACAATACTAGAATTTTATTACATGAATCAGACATTAAAACAGATAAATTAGTAAAATAGATTTTGGAAATGTTTGGTTTTTGTCAAAATTAGCGAATAGAATAATTTGTTTGGAAATGCTTTTCATTAACGAATAGAAAACTACTGGAAAAACAGATATCTATTGAAGTATTACTGATAAGCATGTAAATCTATTAATGAAATCCAATCATGTTCTGACATTTTTTGTCAGGATTTCACACTGAATCTCGGATATTTAGATCTTGCCTTACTTTGTGCTGTCATAAGAAGCTTTATTTGATATTTGTCAAAAGTTTTATTGTACCTAGTTTATAGTTTTTCACACACGGCAAATATATTAATTTTAATTCAGTTAATGTAATTCTATATTTACATTGTCCTAAACTAGTTTGATAAACAACAGAAAATCAGAGAATCAGTAAAGTGCCTGAACCTGTATTAAATTCCCCTTCTGTTTTCCAGGCGGAACTTTACGTCACTAAAACATCCACTGACACAAGCATCGAATCTAAAAAGTCCTGAATGAACGAGCCTGCCAAAATGCGTTGATATAGTCGTCTAGAAACACACACCATCACACTCATCTGGATCAAAAAACATGCCAAGAGCAAACGTGTTCAGAACGATAATAGATTGCTACGGAGAGCTGAACTCTAAGAGGCTGAAGACAATATCACATGCAGATTAGGGTGGCTAATGAGAATCATGAATAATGAGAATAGTAACGAAGATGATGATAAACTGGAGACCAATGGAAAGCAAGACTGAGGCAAAATCAGAAAGTATTGAGAGGTGTAAGTAAAAAGATGGACGAGATGGATGGATAGATGTGGATGGATGGATAGATGTGGATGGATGGATAGATGTGGATGGATGGATAGATGTGGATGGATGGATAGATATGGATGGATAGATATGGAATACTATGTTAAGAGAAGGCATAATTGTAGCGAAAGTATTTCCTATTCAATGTCCAAAAAGCAGAAGTATTGTGATAAACTTGTATATATAGACTATGTAGTAAAATATGCAATATGAAACGTCGTTATCAAGCCTAGCCCGTATGTAATATTTTCCCCAATACGCCTCCGCATGCAAATTCCGATCCGTCATTTCGGAATCATCCCATTACATTATCTTTATTGTGTCGATCTCGCGTTTATGCATGCATCGTCGAGGGTTCAAATATTCATACGGCTAATTCGCGGCAACGCAATGCCGTCAAAACGGCATCGGAGACCTGGGTATATGGGAGTGAGGAGGCTGTCGTTGTAAGTCTCTGGTGCGAAATAACATAGAATTATCGCGGCGACAAGATAACGAGAAGCGTCGCGTCGCATAACCTCACTTTATTCGACTCTTTCTTTACGGCTTATCTAGCAATAAGTTCCACGTTCCAATTTGCATATGTAACCATGGATCTAAACATCGCCGTACGTTTGCGGTGCGCTTTTTATTACGGCTGCCGCTGTGCGTGGAAGGGGAGATGAGTTTTATCGTTTTCTGTATGGAAAGATGAGGATGAATATGAGTATGCTGCAATCATGATTTTTATTGTGTTTTATTGCGTGTTTCATGTGAGTGGTACAAGAGATTCTGCATTTGGCATACAACCACTACATTTGGCTGTGGTTTGTGAAATAAGTAATAATTTCTGATATTCAATGGTATAAATATCCTCTAGTGATAAACATAGTGTAACTGGTGTAGGTGGATACACAAACCTTTGTGGTGTTCACCACACATGTCTGAAGGACGCTCTAATGTCTTAAAGAATTAAGTTATTTTAATAAATATTCGGATACGTCCGTTTTTAATGAACAAAATAAACTTTTCTAAAGCAAATTCCTTTGAAATTTTGACTTGATCATACGTAGTATGACAAAGGATTGAAAACAGTTTTGAGATTTTAGCAGAAATATGTCCTTTTGGGTCCCCTGAGGCCTGAACATTTTTGACCAAGGTTCAATAAATGTCTGTGTCTGTGTGTATTTGTGTGTATTTGTGTCTGTATATGTGTGTGTGTACCCGTTTTGTTTGTGGCGACGATTACGGAGAAAGTAGTAAAGGTATCGGGACCAAAGGCACTGGATGTTTACACTTAGCATTTTTTAATGATTTTGAAAATGTTGCGACTCAATTGCAAGATCGTTAAAAAATGCTAGGAATAAATATCCATTTTCTGCAATTTCGTGAAAATAGTAAAATAATAAACTAAAGTATTAAAACTAGTTAGCCAGGATTTGAGAGATATTTTTATACTATTGACAGTATTGTCAAACATCAGCGTTTAACACAGTTTGACACTGCTGTATAGTATAATAAAGTCACGTGCTTTTTTTATGCTGACCCCTACTTTTCTTACTGCTTTTGATAGTCTTAATGGTCTTAATATTAAATAATATGTTGATAATCATTTAGTTACAAACAATTTAGTAATAATACAAAGTTGAAGATTTGCTATGAAATAACAATACAAAGTTGAAGATTTGCTATGAGACACATTAGTGTCTGGGGATTATTGTATGGGGATGATCACCAATAAATCTACAAAAAAAAATCTTATATCCAAGAGTAATTAATAAATTGTTCACAATTTCCAATTGTGTTTTTGTCCAAAATGTCTTATATAGACAGCCACGTTTGTGATATCATATAGACAATTAAAATTAAAACATATAAGGTGGAAGTTGAATTACAAATGTACATTTTGATTATTCGAGATTTTTTTCAGTTTTATATATAATGAATTTATCTCATACTTTTGCTGCTCACAAAAAAAGACAATGGATAATTTTGTTTTACAAAAACCTTTAAAATAAATCTTGAACAAGGAATCAGCTTGATTTTAAATAGGTTTGGCAATTTTTATGATCTATTGCTAAGGTTGTTGTAGGTAACTAGTTGTCCTGGATTTTTGGTATTTCTCCTGCCTTTTGAAAACTCCTCTCCATAAATTCATTTTTTGAACGTAGTAACCCCACACAATAAATGATGATGAGTACCATCAAGCAATGTGACAATATTCCCAGTGTCTAATTAACTGCTAACCTTAAAGCACCATGTCCTCTGGAACCACAGAAACAAGTATGGTCAAATAACATAATCAATTTAATACTTTTAGGCACTAGCAAAATTGTATTCAAGAAATAGTCTAGAACTCGATCTGGTTAATGACCAATCGCGCATGACCTTAAGATAGATACAACTCACCTAATCAAGAAATGTGGTGCCAAGGTACAGTATAGTTAGTGGATTTGTCACCACTAATTAAAGACTGCAGTTTAAATATAATAATAATAAAAATTTAAATAATTAAAAATAAATCAACAGAACGTCAAAAAAATCAACAATAGTCTGAGATACGTCCTGAAAGAAAGCGTGTCTTTCATAATTAAATTAATAAAAGCATTAATAATAATAGAAACGCTAATCCCGAAGTAAAATAGCTTTCAACACTCCGGTAACAATTCTCTCCCAAAATAAACGTATGAGAATTAAAGATTCTATCCACAATATATAAAGTTTTGCAATTATTCGCAAAATCCGTCCACAAATCTTGAATATTCGAAATTAATCTGAAACTCGGATTGGGGTGAGATTTTAAGATTTGAGCTGGCAGATATGGCAGTGTGAAAACTTGGAGCCCCTTCCAGTTTGCGTGTACGGGGTCCCGTGCTCAAGTATTTAGCGTGTTTGTGTTTGGAACGTACGTCCTATGAGCTTAGGGCCTAAGTAAGCGCCCAGGGCCTCCAACCTAAGAGCAACAACTGATTCGGTACGGGTCTAGATGCTGTAATCTAAACAGCCGAAGGCGATGTGATTCCAATGCCTTCGCTTTACCACAGTAGACCAGACAAGTCGTTGATTACCCGAAATACTCAAACATTCATAATTAAGACATAATAAACCAAGACAACAAAAAAAAATCGCCCAAAAAATACTTTGTGAGTAGGTATAAGAAAATATCAGAAGTGGGATACAAAAAATAATTTGTAGATTATATGGAGGGTGGTTTAATTTAGTGGTTATCGAGGGGTGTAAGGTGATGGTGTGTAATATACAGGTCCGCTGTAGAATTATTACGGAATCCCCCCCACACATTACAAGATTAATTTCTTTTCGGTCCAATAATTCAATTAATTCAGAGCGTCGGGAATGTTATGTTAAGTAAACTGACGCGGGCTTAGAGTAACTAGTTTTGGAATTAGCGCTTCTCGGCGCTGCCAAAAGGCCTCAACCGCCCTGATATAATATCACCGCCGACACCTGAGTATGCGTCATGAAATTCTGATCCTCGTGAAAATTTACATTCGCAATGCTCGCTTGCCTTAAGCATTTATACGACGTTTTGCATATCTGTATTGTTGAATGTTTATTCTGTGAGCATAATCTTAAGTAAATAATACTATTTAAACGTATTACAATAGGCATACGCTCGTCATGAGTAAATCAAATCTTTCCTGAAAATGTCTTATTTTATTGGAGATTATAAAAAAGGTGAAGCTTTGGTGCATCAATCATACAGGAGGCCGTACTAATAAGAATACGGAAGAAACCATAGCATGGTTGTTAATCATCCCATTGATGTGAACCACCACTCTGTAGTGTAGTGGAAGTAGAATGCATAGTCCAAATGGAACGATTTATATTATTGTCCCCAAAAACTCATAACTAGAGTCAGATAGAAAACAGTATTTGATTTTTTTATTTTTTTTACTGTTTTACTTAATTACATTATTTTACTATTGTAATTATGAATATATAACGGTGATATTTTAGCATCCCTGGCAGATCATTTATGTATGTAATAAATGAAATAGGCCCTAGGAGAGATTCCTGTGGAACACCTGATAGGTATCAGACATGGAATCAAATAGGGATAGATTGGATTGGTAGTGGAGCCAATACCAACATCCAAAAGTGACAAAAAAATCACTAAAAGTTATCGAAATCAATTTAATTGTCAAATTTAGATAAGTCGGAAACAAAGCACAAAAAATTACAGTAATATCTGCACTAACAGAATAACTTGCATCGAACTTGTAAGATTGTTATTTATGTATAAAACGAAAAGAATTGGGCGTAGAACTAAACGTTGGGAAATTTGTTTGTACAACACTGAAGCACAAATGTTTGAATTGAATTTAACGCTTAGTTAGATAGGTGAAACTGAAATGGAATGATATCGGAATTGACATGTAGAGTTGAAAGTAATACTAAATAAAAATATTTAATTCTGTTTTTCCAATTATATTCAATACTTCCGTTATTTTACGACAGAAGAAACCAAGAAAAAAACTTCAACACGTTATGTAAATGGTATTAGAATGACTCTGCCGTTGTATTTTTAATTGGTTTGTGTTTTTAATTGGTGTTGAGTTGTGCACCTCATCGGAGGGACAATAATGGGTCCCACCTGAAATCGGAGAAGTGTTCACTTCGGCGCTGGTAATTAAATTTGCAACTAAAAACTTCTTCTCTCTCGTCTCCGCGTACCACCACCACCACCGCCTAATTCATTTCTGGGCGAGGCGGAAGGAAAAATCTAATTAGGATATTCCGAGTCGGGATATCAATTACGCCTAATGTCACCATTAACTGAATTATTCACATTTAATTGGGCGCACCCATCAAAAAGTTGGCGACTTCTGTTCGCCGAGGGTCTTATCATAAAATATTCACGGATTTTTCTTCTCTCCTCTTGCGGCTTTTTCCCATTTTGTTTTAGTGTTATGACCGGAGTAGCATATTGCACCCCGCGCGAAAACCACCCTTAGAGCACGTGGGGTGAAGGTGGCCCGGGACGAACCGAAAAAAATTTAAGGCCGACGAGATTAGCCATTGTTTCCGGGGGTTTCGCTTCTTTGAGGTCTCAACGCGGGGGTGATAAGAGACAGGGTGAATAAAAAATCAGCTCATTGCTAATATCCGAACCGCAATTATAGCGCCCTGCACCGGAATTAGTGCGCGCTTTTTAAACTTTATAACTTTTTAGGGATGTTTTTGAACGTTAAACGTCCGTTATATTCCTACAGGAATTGCAGATATTAGTTTTTATGCTTATTGCTTTTATTGTTGCCCGGTCGGCGCGTGTTTTTTAATTAAACTAATTGACATAAGCCGAATATAACGAGTGAATTTTAAAGATGTACATTTATAATTGCGTAAAATATTTATAAATGCATCCATTATAGCTAATTATTAATCTTTTCTTGTTGTTATTCTCGTTCATTTCGTTTTTACAATGGTTTCGATAATGATAATTAAAAAAAACTGTCTAAAAAGTGTAAATATTATTCCTTTATACAGGGTGAGTTATTAGTATCCCGGCGGTCGATAGTCATCAAATCGTTTGAGAAATAAAATAATGTTTTATACAAAACCTGTTTGACTCATCAGTTTCTATAACGTAAAACTATTTTCATTTATACAGGGTGTTGCATTTAGGCGTGACGGAAAGTAAATAATTTTTTGTCACATAATAACTAAGCCTATAGCTAGATGCTGAGGTCATGAAAAATTAGATGCGCTATACAGGCTGATCGTAGCATCCACTAGTTTTTAAACATTTTTAAATGGCTTTTTCTTGAGATTTTTAATTGGAACACCCTGTATATTATTTGCTAATTGACATGTCCCTTAAGTTCTTTTCAATTTATATTCAGAATATACCTTTTGTAATATTTGTAATTTAAAGAGTAGTATGCTGTTAAGTATCTTAATATTGCTCTGTATACAGTGTGCTGGGTAGCATGATGTAAAATATTTAATGGGTTATAGAAGAAGCAATTTAGAACATATTTAACAAGATTAATTCATATAAAAAGTATTACGGTTATAAAGATATTTACACAATTTTATAAGTAGATATGTTTAGCAATGTTTACAAACGTATAGCGAGCGAACCCGAAGACCTAAAATTTCAGTTGGGCTGTGAAGTAAACCAGAAACAACGTATCTTAGGGGGGCTATCGTGAAACAATTTTCAGTTGTGTGAAAATTGTGCGGAGACGTTTCATTGTCAACACCATGTGCGCTCATACACAAAAACAAACAGAAACGCTAAAACCTGTCTTCACGAGCTACTTTTGAGAACGGATTTGTATTCAGTACAAAACACAACCAAACATATCTACTTACTATTGTTAATTGGTTTAGAGTAGGTTATTTTTCTGGAGAGACTATTCAAAGTTGGGATAATATGAAAGAAAACCACCAAATAAAGCGTCCTGCTATAGATCAATTTATATATTGCCCACTTTGTGAAAATTGTTTTAAAAAGCTGCCAGTAAAATAACTGTTAATGCTAGATGAAAGAAAAATACTACCCGCTCATCAGTTTGGATTCAGAGACATTCAACAATCGATCAGGTCCACAGGATAACAACTATAGAACAAACGAAATTGTACTCCTCTATATTCCTGGATGTGGCAAAAGCATTTGAAAAAGTTTAGCACTATGGGCTAGTCCATAAGCGGGTACAGCTACTACCCTTCGAGTATATCCAACTATTAAAATCATATAATTCTGACAGATACTTCACTATAAAACAAGATAATATGTAGTCAACTGGATTAAAACTGCACTTACCACAAGGTAGTGTACTTGGTCCAATTTTGAACTTTATTTATACACATGATCTGCCGCAATCAGATGATGTTACCGTGTGCCATGTTTGCTGACCAGGGTTGATATGTTTCAAACACAAAACATTTTACAACAAATATTTTGTTTTTGAAATATGTTTAAAACAGTTTGTTTTAAAAATTTAAAACACTTTGATTTAACACGTTGTTTTAAAACATTGTTTTAAACATGTTTAAAAACAAATAATTTTTATTGAAACTATTTTGTCTTAAACATGTTTTAAACGGTTTGTTTTGAATGTTGTGTTTTAAACGTATTTTAAACTACCGATATTTGAACACTTTTCGTTGTTTTTAATAAAATATTACTTTACAATATCAGTGGTATTAAGTAAAATAAGGAATGAAAAGACGCCGATTAAAATACCTACAAATAAAATAGTTTTGATTAAAATTAAAAAAAAACGTTTTTATAATGACCCTGTTGCTGACGACACTGATATTATGGTAGTAGCTCAAACACTGAACACCAAGCTGCACACCAAGCTTTGATTTAAACGAGAAGTTAAAAGGAAACAAGAAGTGTTGACCATAAGATACAAAAAATATCTACTGGCTTATTGGTAGGAAGTCTGCTTATAATAGTCGACATATAATCAACTCCTACTTTACAAGCAGATACTTTAAAGCTGTGTGGACCTATGGTAGCCAACTATGGGGCTACACTAAGCCAAGCATAATCAGCATTAACGAAATAATAAAACTCGAGTTGTTTCTAATAGTGTATTAGGTATTTAAACGGGTTTCTGGCTACATGTTTCGGTACACAGCTGTACCGTCTTCTGGCCTTGCTGCATTCTTGTCGGCATACGTGATGGTAATGTCTCTTTGGGCTATCTTTGTCTTTATTCGGTGGAGTGTCATTCTTTCTTGGTTTTAGGGTCTTCTTCTCTTCGCGAGGTCAAGGGTATTTGTCTTTTTAAGGGAATTACTTCTTATTTCAGACGGTAGTATTCCTTGGGTCTAGATAATTGGGTTTCTATTTCAATGGCTGTGTCTAAATTCTTTGTCCTGGTGTGTGGGAGACTATATTTATGGCCATGTTGAGGAGTGTGGGTTGTTTTCTTGGTCGTAGCAAATTGTGTAATATTCTCTTCTGGGTTTCCTCGTAAGTCTCGTAATATATTGTGGTTTCCAGCTTTTCAGTGATGCTCATGTACTCCAGGTAGTGTAATCTTGTGGTGAGCAGCATAATCAGCATCATTCAACGCTACCAAAATAAGATGCCAAGAAACATTCTGTGTGCACCTTTTTATATTAGAAATAGCAATCTCCCCAGGGATCTTGGAGTTAGTAACACAGGAAATTATTGTTAAATATAGCCAAATTTGGTGACTAGTTTAGAGGTTTGGGCACTAATTCATTTGCAACCATACTCAATCAGCAAAAGAAGAAGCACCTCATTTTCACAGTGCCATATGCCATATAAACATTAGAGTGAATTCTTGAATGACTTATATAGAGATGTATCCTATTTTTGTTCTTAATTAGATGTAATAATAGGACACAGGGTAAACAAATACCTTTATTGCAAATATGCAATTACCAAACAAGTTCATTTCCATATTTGTTACATTCTTATAAGTACAATTCGACTCATAATTTCTCGGCATACCAATACATTAAAGATACACCGAGCAAATAAAGAATGATTCCGGTGACCCATGATTCCTTCTGTACCTTCGGAGTGGACCACAATTGATGGTAGCTAATGGCACATTTAAACATATTGAAAGGACATTTATGGTGCAGTTTATCGAAATGAAAGCGGCAGGATATCGTATAGCGCAGAGCAAGCAGAGTAACGAGCGGCTTTTAACTTGGCGTTCGAAACCATAAATTTATCAAAAATGAAATTGAATGGAGTATTGTCCCTAAAAACGTACATACTGGACGCGATCGCCTCTGAGACCAACTGCTAAATCGTAAATGGCGCTCGCTGAAAGAGTCGGAGAGTTGAACCGAACTGAAAGGCAAAGTGGAGAGTGTATTGAACGGGGTTAGGGCCCTAGCGAGCGCCTAGGTTAGGTCAGGTTAGGTTATATTTTAGAATGACTTACAACTGTGTGATTACTGGCGATCGGTCCCATGGCGGACAGCATAATTGTTTAATTGATATAGATTTGAAACGTGCCGTATACAATTTGTGGTTTACACACTCGGAGGGATATGATTCAAATGGAAATTGTGAGAAAACAATTTCAATTGCAGTTACAGCACCCACTTTCGATCGGATTTTTGTTTGAATTGCCGCAAATCGTAGGTATGTCAAATGTGCCTTAAAGGTTATTGCTCGGATAAGTGCTGTTCTCATTGTTTTCAGTAATAACCTATTGGTATGTTTTGTTTCCTATGAGGTGGTTTGAATTGTTAGATTCTGTGCAAAGTATGAGTGCAAGGACGGTTCTTAATTTTGTTTTGGTACCTAATATGATAGAATGAAAAGTTCGATGTTTTATGAATATAAACCACAAACCTGTCATCACATAATACACCCTTGTGCTACGGACATACGTCCGTATTTATGGAGAATGATGTGTCCGGAAGAAAATTGGATACTAATGGGACAAAAATTATTTACTTTTCAAAAAATTATTTTCTTTATTAAGTGTCTGCATAGTCTTAAGCCTAAAATGCAAATATTAGAACGTAAGTATTTGATTCCTTGAACTGAGTGTTACCAAGACTAGGAGAAATACTGAAGCAGTAAATACCTGTATATTCAAAGCTATGCAAAAATGTTATTAGAAAAAGGATTTATTTAGAAATATTAGAGGTTTTTAAATAAATATTATAATCACCTTCTCCATTGCATATACTGCGTGTTGCTAAAAAGATGAAAATGATGTAGGAGTAAAGTACCTTCATCTTCCAAGCTATGCAAAAATACTTATGTAATTATGTACTTAATTCAAATTACTTATGTGCATAGCTTTTATACTGTACTCCTAAGAGCTTTCATAGTGTTAGTAACACACAGTCCATGCAACCACATAATTACATTCTAATATTTGCATTTTAGATTTAAGACAATCTAGAAGATTTTATATACCGGGTGACCCACTGCATAGGTACTCCCGTTTATTTTTTTGTATTTATAAAGCTGAACAAATGAAATTTGAGAATGTGTCAATATTTTTTTCGATTTCCTTGCTTCTAATAACATTTTTACGCTAAGAATTTCAATAAAATATCAAGTATTTGGTATCATTGTAATCGGAAAGATGTTTTCTATCGAATAATCAGGGTGTGGCCATTGGGTAACCGTGAGAAAATCTACTCACTGGCCAAAAACCAATTAAATCACGCTAGAGGGCGCCAGTGATGCAATGTCGGCCAAAAACGATTTAGTTAGTGTTTACTTGACAATTTTCGACTATTTTCATCAATTCCTAGCCACCTAGATTAGTACACAAAAAGTCATTTTTGCGTTGCCTTGGTGACAAAAATTGACGATCGATATGATTTTGTGTTCTGAATGTCATCCTGATGCAAAATATCACACAAAGAATATAGGGTACATTTTAAAATTTCAATGATGACGTCATTTCCGGAAAAACCGGAAGTCATATTAACCCCAGGAGTATCCCAAAGAATGGCATTTTTTGTCTCTTAACTTATTCCCAAATTTCATTTGTCCAGCTTTATAGACAACAAAAATAAACGGGAGTATCTGGCGTGGGTCACCCGGTATATATAAAAAATTTTGTGCCATCTTTCTACCGGAGACGGTATATACTTTTATAGTGAATGTTGTTATTTGTGAGTAGCAGATAAGCCATTTCCTCTAAATAATTCAGCAAATGTTCATCCATTTTTAACAATAAGTACCAACTAAACAATATCTAAATGGAATCATTTTTAACAGCTCAATAGGATAATCTGGACCAGGATTTTAGAAGAATTTAGACCAAGATCTCCAGATTTTGTCACCCTTAGACATTTTCTTATGAAGTACACGTACAACGTCTACAACGGCGTCTAGAAACCTGAAAGAATTAACTGCCAAAATAGCTGCTATATGTAATATGTAAATTACAAAACATTCCCAAATGTATTAGAAACTACAATTAGTAACATTAAGCTTAATGAAAAAGCTATTGTTTAGGAGGAGTTCTATTGCTTATTTATTTGCAATTATGAATTTTTATTGCAGACCTGATGAACACAATTCTAGAATTTCCTGTATTGTCAACCATTCCTCTGTATTTTCGATTTAAAACATTTTCTTTGGATAATTGATTAAATTTTGGACATATTATGTTCCTATTGATTATTTGGAGTAATTAGCTATAAAGATTTTGTTTATTACAAGTTTTATGATCACGAATTTACAATTTAAACAATTTAATTTACAATTGTCAATTTGTTATTTCTAGTTCCTCTTTTAAATATCTCTCTTGATACTTCAGTCAATATTGTATGTCTTGGCAATTCGTTATTAATTTGCTATCTACAATTTTTATTGGATTATTGGATCGACGAACACGACTTTGACAATTTATTCACTAAATTTTCGGGTTTAAGCTTTCTTTCCCGATAATTGAGTAAATTCCAATTAAATTTGTTGCCTGTCTATCATTTATTAATTTGCGAAAATTTTATGTGCAGCATGATGTACACTATTCTACAATTGTCTATTTTAAAATTTTTCTCATTGTTTATGGTTTTAAGAATTCTCTCTCTATAAGTGCATAAATACCAGCTAATATTGCCGCCTTTCTTTTATTTCTTCTTTTTTTATTTGCTATAATTAATTATACCCCTTCTTCACTCTTTAATTTCCAGAGCCCAGCCTTTCCTGCATTTGGTCATCAAAGATTCATACAAACACAAATTCAGATTAAGAAAGTAAGTATTACCGAATATCATTACTATTAACAGTATGCATTTTTAACATTAAAACGCAAGTTTCGCCGTGTGTAGGTATTTAGAAAAAGAAATAAAATGCATAAAAGTGGGGTTAGACACGCAACGATCCGCCCACTTTGCGTATTCGCTCACAGATCGTGCGCCACTGATAAAGCAGTTGCCTATATTGTTGCGAATTAGTTAATTACCATTATAATGTATATAATATGACTGGTCAGGTCAGTAAACTCAAATCGACAAGAAAAGGCAGTTTACTATACTGCTTGCTTAGGTGTCTTTGTTCCTAATTCTGTCATCTGACTTTAGGTACATATATACTTGTTTGTCTCCTCTTTTTATCACTGCTGTTAACTAATCTTTTCATCCAGCTATCGTAAGGAATTTCTTCTATTCACATAGTTGATACTGGTTTCCTGCTTTGCAGTTTAAGTTTTCCATCAACCTTCTAATTTGGATGAAATAACTTAACTGTTACTAACTTTGATGTAAGAAGATCTGCAGTACTAACTACAAAAGACATTATATCAAACGTATGAACTAAACCTATAATTTCCTCCGGTTAAATTCTTACATGGACCAACCTGGACCTCACCATTCACGCGTTTAAAGAACTGACAAATTTACCACGAAATCCTCATCGTATATTTAAATGAGCGGTTGGCCGAAGACCCAAAGCGACCGGGCAAACCCCACCAGCAAAAAACAAAAAACAACCGCGACGAGATTTATTGTCCATTTTATTAACTCACTAAAAACTGTAATTTACCATTTCTCGTTTAACCCCTAATTTAGTTTATTCGTCTGCGAACCGGAACGGAATATAAAAGATTATAAAACGGAAAGCATCACCGTCGTTCACCCAGAGCAAAAAAAAAAACAAACAAACAAAAAAAACAAAAGCCAAACGGCGCGCGAAACGTACGGTCCGTACGATCCACCTGACTGTCATGGGGCCCCAAAAATAAACCAAAAGGAAAGACCCCAAAGAAGAAAAGGGAGAAGAAGAGTTTATAATTTGATGTTGCCGTCTCGCTCGCTCGCTTGTATAAGTATAACAGATCGCGGAGTCAAGTTGGCCGTCTTATAGATGCTTCTTCACCTGGCCACCTAGATTTCGGATGGTCGTAGTCCGTCACATCAGACTAATTGTTCCTAGAGGGCTCTGGATTGAGAGCGGCCCAGATGCTAATCTTATTCGATTGATCGAATTATGCGTCTACGTGTTATTAAGTTTTGGAAACGATGACGGCGTTTAGGTTTCGGGACGAACCGATGATCGAATTTTTACTTTTTACGAGCTTATGTGTATGTGTGTGTGTGTGTGTGTGTGTGAATGTGGATGGATGTTGATGGGGTTAAGATAAGATCAGGTATTGGATTCCTGAGGACGCGGACCGTCCGGTTTTGAGAAGAAGAAGAAGACGTCGAGAAGGATTGTTGACAGTCGTTTGTATATTGTAAATGGAGGTTTGAAATCCAATGTTTCGAACCTCCAGAATGTGAAAACACTTATACCAGATTTATCTCCACATTATTTTATAGTTTTGCCACATATTCTGTGAATGCGTAATTTCCTAATCACGGTCCAGTTTGAGGATATTGTTGATGGCACATTTTACACAAACAACCAAATTATTTTCACTAAGGCGAAATAAATCACGTAATTCGACAAAATAAATGGATATGTAAAGCTAAATGACGTAAAGAAGACTTGAGGAAAATAAACAAAGCCACTTGTGGATATCCGTATCCTGACAACGTATCTAAGATTATTTTAATTTTATTAATTTAGACACACCAAGTTAGTAGAAAAGGCAGAAATAGTCATCCATAATTAAGAGCAAAATCATTCAGATGTTTTGTTCGAATACTGAAGCAACTTTCTTTTAAAGATAAAAATGATCTACCAGTAATGTCCGGACTTTGCTGGTTTGGCGGACTGATGTTTTTGATTTTGTAAAATACTACCGCGATGTTTAATGAAGGTACTGTCATATTTTTCGCATTTTCTCCCTTCAAGATGGTTTGCTAAGCACCAGCCAAATAGGCACATCAAGTTATTATGAAAGTAGATATATTCCTCTGTACTTACAGGGAAAAAATTGTCAGATATGTCAGATTAAAATGCGCCCCCATGTCTGGAAAGTAGCAGAAGTTATCATGATACCAAGACTAGGCAAACCACCGGAAAGCATTGAGAGAAAGGAACTAATCGCTAATTTTCTTATAGAGAAATGCATTCCACTATAGATCAAGTCCAATAGAATAACAGTTATCATACAGAAACCATTAGAAGAATAGCTTACTTGCCCAACAATCTTTCTTAATGTGACACAAGCTTTCGATAAGATTTGGTGCGAAATACAATACGTCGAGCTGCTAACATCTCTTGTATCTGATGACTATTCAGAATAAAACAGATCGATATGAATGCTCGGAACTAAAAGAGGTAAAAGGTGGGGTATCCTAGGGTAGCGTATTGGGACCAATTCTCTATCTACTATATACAAGTGACCTACCACTGCTGGAAAATGGTACAGTTGCCATATTCGCAGATGACATGGCTCTAATGGCAGTCGGCTCAACTATTGAAGAATCTACTAGGAATCTTCAATAAGCTACTAATAAAATATATAAATGGACCAAAAAATGGAAATCCAAGCTCAACGAACTGAAATCTGTGCACATCGTTACCAACAACAGAATTGAGCACATATCTTATGTCAAGAAGAACGATGCCATAGATTCGCACACTGTAAAGTATTTGGGTATAACTCTCGATACAAAAGTAAGGTGGAAAGAACACGTTCAGAAGAAAACAGTAGAGCTTGACGAAGCGAGCAACATGGTTCGCGAAACGTCAGCAATTGCAAATGTTGAAGCACGGCATAAACCAGAAACAATTTATTTTCTGTTTTTGTTTTATTCTAAAAAGTGATTTTTTTATAAATTGAGATTTCTAATCTTGATATAACACCCACATGTCGTGGATTACCATTGGCAACAAAGCAGTTACAAGGTATAAATACAGACTACAAAAAGACTTCTTGGATTATGATAAATGATAATAGAAGTGAAATAACCATTTGATTACTTGGTTTTCGTCTGCTTAAGATTTAATTTATCAAGTATCTCAAATTTTATTTCTTCTTACACTTATGTTGATAATTTTGGCTTGTTTCAAGATACACCCATTTCAAGATTCAGCACCCATTGCTTTTTTGCATATATCTAAATAATAGTAATTCTAGGAAACAAAACAAATATGTTTTGTAAAGAATAGTGACTACATGGTAAAAATCGTCACCTTATAAGTTATACGTTCGCGCTGTACAGATGATTTTTTCAAAGATCATTTTCATCATTGATTTATATTGGTTCATCATCACTGAATTTATATTCGAATTGATATAAAGTATTCAACATATCGAGAAAGTGTTGATGTAAAATAACATAATTTCAATTTAATACACCCCAATTGTAAGGTCAAAAAGGGAAGCTAAAATAAAAAATCTGATGTGGCCAGGCACATAACTTTATCATACTATTTATAAAATTAATACTAAAAGAGATTGTATTTGATCGGGATCGGTCGTATCTGCATTAAAATAAAACTAGTTAGCCAGGATTTGAGAGATATTTCAATGCAATAAAAAGTGGTCGGATTCCCTATTTTTGTTTTATTTTAGCAATCGCTACATGTTTCGTGTCATACTGGGCACTTCTTCAAGCGCTATAGGAAATGAGATATAAACTACACAATTGACAATCAAATCAAACTCCAAAAAACTCAATTGTAAAAACTTACATATTCTCAGGCTCGGCCCGTGGAGAACATAAAACAACATACCAAGGTCACAAACAAACATATATGAGACTGCAGAACAGATTATTTTAGAAGATATTTTTACTATTGACCGAAGGTATTGTCAAAACATCAGAATTTGACACTATATACTAACATTAGAATGAAACTATTTGTCAAATCTTGGTTAACTAAGATGCAGACACGACCGATCTCAATCAAATACAATTTGCTCATGCAGCTAAACTATTAATTTTACCAAAAAATGTCGTAGACATAAATTATTCAGAATTTCCTTTACTTTAATTTATTATTTAACTATTTTGACAAAATTACAGAAATGGCAGGTCATTTGCAAAATTGTTAAAAAATGCTAAGAGTAAACATCCATCCTTTCGATCCTTTTGAACCAAAAGCTTTTCAGCTCGAAGTTTGGTGATGAAACTTCTAAATATGAAGTTTCGTCCCGATACCTTTAGTAGTTTCTCCGAAATCGTCGCCACAAAAATCGGGCTTCACACACACCGACATAGGTACACACACACACATACAGACATTTTTTTGTACCTTGGTCTTAAATGATCAGGAGACCCAAAAAGACATATTTCCTCTAAAATCACATTTTTTTTTTCGTCGCGATTACAATACTTTATCATACTGCGTATGAGAAAGTAAAAAGTTCAACGTACTACATAGATGGCGTCACCACATGTCGCCAAACTTTGGTATCTCAGAAATACTGCTTATTCTTGTTGCTTTGGTTGATTTCTTCATTCCACCTTACATTTTTGTAATTTTTCCAAGCGTTCACCTAGTTTAAATTAATAATTGGTTACACAATAATGATCCAGATATATTATATCCCATATCATTACAATCCTATCATCACCGTTACCTTTTTATACCAATCAGTGTTATTTCGGAATTGCATATATTATATTTTATTTAAGTTCGGGCAGATGGTTTTCATATGCGGTCGGTTTTACCTGGTTTGCTTGTCGGGCAGATGTCTATAATTGAGCCGGCCGATTAAGGTCCCCAGCAATAATTAATAAATATCGGGAAAATTAGTGCAATTAATCGGGCTGCCCTCGTTCCGTTGCCAGTTTGTTGTCCCTTTTTGTCCACTCTGACATTATCAATTACCGCGTCGTCGACTGCTCCAATGCCACCATTAAAACCCAGTTAGTTCCGTTTTTATTTCTCCATATTAATAATAATCAGTTTGGTCGGCCTGATGGATTTATTATGCCGCGCAATATACGCTTCCGCAGCGCCGTAATTTAAATATTACACGTAAAAACTTATTTATTGGTAATAAGTCTTTCGATTCATCGGGATCCAGGTTACATATGAGAAAATTATATCCGGTTTCTGATCGAAATTGCCTTTAATTTGTCCATAAACATGCAGTTTTGTTATTAAGTGAGATCACGATGGTGAAAATATCCTAAAATATTTGACGCAAGCACGTTTGGAGTTATAGTGTCGCTGGTAGGTAATAAATTATCATTTTCACTTTATCTTGAATTAAGTAATTTAACACTAATAACTTATATCATTTGGCAGATAATTTTTAATACTTTACCATCCGCTTGATTTACGACTGATTGAGGCAAAACGGAGCCTCAAGCTGTCTAACAAGAACACGAAGCAAGCTAGGGTTGCCAGCACATAATACAAGTCTCATTTATTTAAAAAAAATCTGATATGGCCAGGCACATGACCTTATCATACAATATATAAAATTAATAGTTTAGTTGCATGAGAATCTATTTGATTGAGGTCAGTCGTGTCTGCATTAAAATAAAACTAGTTAGCCAGGATTTGACAGATAAATAAATAAATAATTCCTTTATTAACATAAAACAATATTAAATGCACCAAAATAATATTTATATTTATGGCGGAGATCAGCACACTTGTTTTCAAATTGCCTTGCTCTTCCACTCAACCCCTTACGCAAACTAGAACTAACAGATTATTATACCAATAATACAACAATAATTCCGAGAACTTATCAAAACAAAAACAAACAAAAAAATTAATCTCGAGCCTAATTACACGTAATTGCAGCAAATCCAACTCAACAAAACATCGCACATGCCCATAAAAAATAAAAATTAAAACAGTCTCCGAAGTGCGCTCAATGCCTAAAGTCCCCCCCCCCCTCCGTTGAGCAAACAGACAACACCTCACCTCCCCCCAAAACTGTTCGCGATAATTTTTTTATATCTTCCCTGAGACCATTGTATATGTGACTGACCTGGTAAGAGAATGACTGTTAATAATATTAAATTAAGGTTATGGACATCCGTTCCACAGCGTATCTTCCGCATGATATTGTGAGATCCTCTTGGATAGCAACTTATGATATAATATTGCTGCATGCAACACCCTAGTGTTATCCATGTTCAACCACCCCAAGTCGCCCAGCCCATTCGATACATCATCATACTTCCTCAAACCAAAAACAAACAGAACACATGCATTTTGGACACGCTGAACACGCTGCCTATCCGACGACGTCAGGCAAGGACCGTACACGGTATTACAATATGTGTTCTTTTTTACTTGTATCATACGCAGTATGATGAAGTATTGTAATCGTGCCGAAAATTTTTTTTTCTATTGACAGTAAAGATAGTGAGATATTGTGAAAACATTAGCATTTGACACTACCGGTACTGTCATTAGACTGAAAATATTTGGAAAATTCTGGCTCACTATATGTATAGTATTATATCAATGCAGATACGACCGATCTGGATCAAATAGAATTCGCTCTTGCAGCTAAACTATTAATTTTACCAAAAAATTAGGTACTGATGATAAAAATGATAGCCTAAATATCTTTTCAGATAATTGTTCAACACAAAGATACGAAACTTTGCCAACTTTCAACATAGCTTTATCTCCACTATTAAGCGAGATGTGAGGCTCGAAATTAAATCACCTGGTATATTTGATACCGCTTGCCAGTAAGAAAACATAATATAGGGAAATAACATTTGTTGGCATAACATGCAGTAGTGGAGAAATGATTTTAAACCATCATCGTTTTTATTTTGACCATAGATATTTTAATCTTTAAGAGTGATGGAGAAACCATTTAGTTCAAATACAATGACACTATCGGATTTAGCGACAATAAAACAAAACATCCAATAGCTCATATATTTTTTCTTAATCTCATAATATATTGTTGGTAATGGTCTTATGCCTATATTACGAATTGTAAAATTTTGCAACTCTAGTACGAACGGACATCGACAGATATGAAGATGTTAGAAGACAATGATAAACAAAGAGAATAAAGCAACCCGAAGTAACGGCAATAAGCCTTGATAAACTAACTGTCCAACCGTATGGAAAAGGGCAGCAAGAGCCGCCAGTGATAATAATCTACAATGCAAAATCCACAAAACTTAATCGAAATTGCTGGACGAAGATTTGCTTTCCACTATCTTCGCTCTGAAAATACCACTTCTTCGCCTTCTGTCAATTTTATTTGCTCTGTCTTGTGATGGCTTGTCTATTAGTATAACCATGTCATAACCAAACAAACAAAAATAGAGAAATCCGCGAATATAGAAAAAGTATGTGTGTACGTCAAGAATATTGTTTAATTAAATTACGCAGATGGCCGTCAGGCGGCGGTAGTGTCGCATACCTCGGCTAGGGAAACGTAGAGAAACAGAGACCAAGAGCGAAATGGAGAGAGAGGAGAGCGTAGCGCCGAGCATACGTGTGCGGTGCGGGAGGAATCTGGGAACTCTATTATATGCAAATGTGACACCCCCTAATGAGGTTGGCAACAGTGAGATACAGATCCACGGTAGCCGGGCGGCTCTTAATCTCGCCATCGAGATAATCTTTCTTTCTTCCGTGGCTGGGCCGCGATGTCGGTGAAAAACGCAACTGCGGCAGCAGCGGCGGAGGAGGCCATCGGTAGGGAACACTATCGGCCAGATCGGGAACTTATCTCGCAACAACTCACTTAAGGCCGAGGGGGTCCACCTCCTCACCCCCGACCATGTCTTCGACCGGCAGCGAAGGAGGCTGCTTGCCGTTCCTCCCGGTCGAGATCGTGAAACTGTTTATCGATATCGAGCTCGATTTACACGTGTAAGCCCGGTTTTTAATGAACGGAATTTTATGTTTTCAAACACACAATTATTCGGCCCGGCCTGGCTGCTTACTTGCCGATGCTGCGCTTGGTCGCTGTCGAGTACTAACATCCTCGAGTTTTATGCGAATACCGGAGCCGGAGGTATACCATACCTAGAGGACATTCTTTGTTCGGTACTTGTTTGGTACGGTCCGATTTGGTGTACAATTTAAGAAGACACCGTGCAATACTTAAAGACTTCGTAGTAACAGGCTTTTGATTTATTTTCAATGCTGACTCAGACATTTGGTATAAAAAGAAAAAAATGATAAACTTTCTTTAACAGCCATTTCAGTTCCTGTTTTTTTTTTGTTTTCAGATACTCCATGCCAATTTCGGCCAAATTTTTTTTTCTAAAACCATCCAGCGATTGCAGACTTCCCACTTATCTTTCGATAAATCTTGTGCCCACGAATCCCTAAGGCTTCCACGTAACCTCTACCTATTAACCGATTGCTTTTCATATCGCAATCCATTACTTTCAGTTGTTAGCTGCAGTATCATTGACATCCAGAGATGTCAATGGATTTTCAGTCAATGTTTTGAAGGCTGTAAAAAATATATTGTTGCTCCACTGACATCTCTGATAAATTCGTGTCTTAAGACACAAATGTTTTCAAGCGAACTCACGATTGCTCTTGTCACGATTGCTCTTGTCACTCTACTTAAAAAGGGAGCTGTAAACAACCTATCTAATTTTCGTCCGATATCGATTCTCCCGATTCTCCCTTGCATCTCAAAGATATTTGAAAAGATTGTTAAGAGTCAGATCATAAGCCACTTTGAGAGATAGTTATTTTGTAGGGAACAGTTTGGTTTTAGAAAAGGCCGATCCACTACCCACGCAATTATGTACTTCCTGAACAACTGCGTTGACTGTTTTGAGAGTGGAAAATATAACGTAGCCCTGTTTTGTCACTTGTCAAAGGTTTTCGACCGAGTAAATCATGATCGGCTTGGGAAGAAGTTGAGGTTGCACAATTTCTCTGGAGCTGCATGTGAATTTATTGCATCATTTTTGTCGGACCGGTCGCAGATGGTAAGTTTTGGCGGCGTGGTTTCTGGCAGCCTCCCGGTCACTTTCGGGGTTCCGCAGGGTTCTGTTTTGGGTCCGCTGTTGTATTTGTTGTACGTCAATGACTTTGTTTCTTGTGTTCCCTGTGATAGGGCTGTTTTGTTTGCTAATGACACCACACAATGACACCACAATACTGTAAAATTAGACCAGGCTGTCGTCTCAATGGAGGCTTCACGCGGAATTGCCGAGGACTGGTATGCTGCGAATGATCTGTCACTAAACATCGATAAGACAAAGCAAATGATATTCACCTTCCGCCCTGTGGATCGTATAAATGAGAAATCGGTGACGTTTCTTGGTGTTGTTTTGGACCCATGCCTCCGGTGGGATTAGCATGTTGAGAGTGTGTCGGTTAGTGTGTGTAGGAGTGTATATCTGTTGCGTAATTTGTCAAATAGTCTGTCGTTTCCAGCTCTCCGTTCCGCCTACTTTGCGCTAATCCAGTTGAAGATCGAGTATGCCGTGTTGGCATAGGGTCACTCGTTTTCAGCGCAGCGTATTTTTGGCCTTCAGCGCCGAGCTGTGAGGGTGCTTGGAGGATTCGGATATAGACAAGATTGCAGAGAACTGTATATCCGTTTAAAAATATTGACGTTTCTCTATCTTTATATTCTGAGAGCTGTGATTTGGGTGAAGGATAATCTGTCTGACTACAGAATAAATTCTGATATCCATGGACACATTGGACAAAATACACGATCGCAGTCACGTTTCCATGTACCATTCCAGAGATTGAAGAGTAGCAGACATGCTACTAATTTTTATGGTATAAAGTTTTACAACGTTCTTCCAACCCACGTAAAGACCTTAAATACTAAATTATTTAAAAACGCCGTGAAAATCGCTTTATTGCATAATGCTTTTTACAGTATTCAGGAATATACGGACTATTTTGTTTCAATGTAATGTTAGTTTAAAATTATGTTTTGTTAGTCTTGGAGTATTGAAAAGTTCGTTACCCTATGTTATGTGCCTTCAAGATGCCTTCAAAGGTCATAGTGAGGAGGAATGTACTTCTTCATCCATAAATAAAAATCTACATTACATTAGGTGCATCAAACTAATAGCCAACAAAGGTTGTTGGCAAACTGGCAATCATGGTTAGCATGGTCATTGTAACCATGAGGTTGCGCCATGATTATATCAGTGATAAGTCACCAATGCGATAGATTCACTAAATGTATTGATAGGACCAATAAAGTTTACTTCTTCTTCCTTCTCCTTCTTCGACATCTTCTATCGAAATTTGAACAGAGGTCCATGCCTCCTCCACTCCTTTCTATCATTTCTCTTCCATGGTCTATCCACAGGCTTCCTGGTCAACCTCTACTCCTTGTTGGTTTCCAAGGGTGGCTAGTAGTAATAATTTGTAAGTTATTCTTCTGATTTGTCTTTATAGCTTATGGATATGCCCAGTATGGTCTGCTCCATAACCCTCCAAAAAGAAGTTCGTAATCATCAACATCTCAAAAAAATTACCAAAACGCACTACCAGTTCTTACTTAGTAGTTGATGGCTCCAGGATAAAACATATGAAAACGATAATACTAAAGAATTAATCCTTTGATCTGGAGAAATTAGACGTTCTAAAGTGGAACTAGGCTAGATACATCATAGAAACAAAGTTTTGGTCCACAAAATGTTACATTTTCGTCATACGTGCTAGCAAATTCGAAATGGTGGCTTGACGTATGGGACGCCATATTGTAATATGTCGCGACTGGCGAGCGCTTCGTCCAGTCTGAGGCCAGATGAATTTAGATTAAGCCTAAGCGCCAATTATGAATTATGCCTGGGTCAATTATAGCGCGCCAAATACGCTGGACGGCTGCTTAAGTATTCCTGTCCAGTGTTCCCCAGTTGGCGATTTCAATCAGTCGGAGCACCGTCCGTGTGCGTTGCACGCCTTTACTTGGAGAGAAGTAATAATAACTGGAAAAGGACGAAAAAGTACCTTCCGCCGTGGACGACTGGAAGGACGCCCAGGCATAATGGAAATATCGCGTATACCGAGTAATTTTTCAATTATGTTCGATTGTGATGGTGCACGTTTTAATGTTGATCAGTTAAGACGTTCTAAGTTGTTTTGTTTTAATTTGTTATTGTGTGGAGAATACTAAGAATGCCATAAGTGTTTCTATAAAATTATGTGCATATAAAATTATCAATAAAGAATTGCATATGTCGGTTGGTTGTGGCAGAAAAATTTCGAAGGGTGAGATGCCCTTCTAGTTACCAACCATGTGGATATGTGATAGAAAGTTATGCAGCAATATTTGCGAAAGTTATAGACATTTTTCTGCAACAACCAACCGACCTTTGCTTCCCGAGCACTTTCTGAAGGTCTTTTCATCATTTTATTCGCTGTTAGTGAACAGCACCAATAATATTTTGCACACAACTGTGAGTACATGTCCTACATGATCATAAAATGACATTTTACATCTTAGATACCGGGGCAAAAACTGCTTGTTAACGCCCGCGAGGGCGTTAAGGATTTTTAACACCCACGCGGGCGTTAAGGGTTGCCATGGTTATATGGCAAATATATCAAATATTTGTCATTCAAATTGTAAATTTTATGTCATCACTGTCTATTATTGGCGATTAAGCTTATAAGTTTGACAATTAATTGTCTGTCAACTCCGAATTGTTTGTATTGTCATTCAACTCCGTAGATACGCATGTCACTTGATAACGTCAAAATATTTATTAATATTATTCAAACGGACGAACAAAACCATAGTAGGACATAAAAAATTGTATGCAGCTCGGGCATTACTTGATGTTTATACCCTTGGGCGACTTAAAAAGCTAGAGAGCCGATAGGCCCTCTAGCTTTTTAAACGGTCACCCTCGGGGCATAAACATCCGTGTAATGCCCTTGGTACATAAATAATAATTTTATGTCCTACATGATTATAAAGTGACATTTTACGTCTTAGATACCGGGGCAAAAACTGCTTCTTAACGCCCGCGAGAGCGTTAAGGATTCTTAACGCCCGCGCGGGGGTGTTATTGCCATGGTCATATGTCAAATATATCAAATATTTGTCATTCACATTGTAAATTTTAAATCGTCTATTTGACAATTAACTGCCTGTATTGTCACTCAACTCCGAATTGTATGTCAATTATTAGCTATTAAGGTTATTCTGTTTGACAATTAATTGTCTGTAGTGTTACTCAACTCCGAATTGTTTGTATTGTTATTCAACTCCGTAGAACGCATGTCACTTGATTACGTCGAAATATTATTAACATTACTCAAACGGACGAACAAAACCATTGTAGGAGTTACAATTTTGTATGTACCACGGGCATTACTTGATGTTTATACCCTCGAGCGACTTAAAAACGGTCACCCTGGTCAAGCGGTCACCCTGATCTACCGTTTTTCACATTGAGCTTCCGCGCTACCGATCTAGGCTCGCAATCTACCGTTTTAGTATTGAAGTTGTCGACGTTATACTTCGGTCAGATCGAAAAAAGATTGATCTGATCTAGTGACGGGTGCATTCGGACTAGATAATCGATTTTGAATATTAACATCAGTTGTATATATGCCCCGCCATGAAGTTCGTTGACAATATAAACCCAATAAATTGACAATGGTATGTTCTTGATTATGAGTTTCAAATAATACGATTATGCCCACCACTAATCTGATCTTGGAAACTTGTGATCGATCGTCGATCACAATTTGAGATCGATAGACCCGGCAAAAAATGGGAGGCTTTGGTTTCTACCCTTTTTTTATTGAAATTTACCGCCTTTTCCCAAGCAACCCTACCGATAAACCAACATTCCACTTGCTAGCACTGCCCTCGGGGCATAAACATCCGTGTAATGCACTTGGTACTTAAATAACTATTTTTATACAATAATCATTATAAGAAACTATATTATGAAACTTTATTTATATAGTTCCTAAATCACTTTTGTTTCGAGATGCAATAATTGTTAAATAAATCAAGACTTTCCCGTTTCCTCCACACCACCGCGGTAAACAGCAAAATGGTAAATTATAGAAGACGTATCCGATTTGGTACTAAAGTCATTACACTCTATATTTTAATAAATTACGTTGGTCTTCAGATATCTGTGTTCCGATTATTTTGTGTATATCGATGGCCTAGCTACAATACCACGAATCATTTAAACGGTCACCGTCGGGGCATAAACATCCGTGTAATGCCCTTGGTACATAAATAACTATTGTAATCCTTGACCACTTTTTATATTTTTAATACAATGTTGAGTATAAATGATGTTTAACTACTTGAGAACCTGCCTAGACTTCTAAAGTACTTCACAGAGTGTCTCGAAGTTAAACTATTACCGCTTATCACTAACGCGTTGGGGTTAAAAAATTCGGCAACTGGGCAAATTCGGCAAATTATCATTTAACAAATGCGTAGCGATTGATGAAAGTAATCAAAACCCTCTAAAATTTGCTTGGAGAATCTCCTTCTGGGAGAAAGAATTCGCAATTAAGACTTAAGAAATACCATCGAACCACCGTTCTGTGGCTACCGCTTGCCCATAGGTTGTAATTCCATTGTTAGCGCGGTATAAATTGTGAATCTCCTCTCAGATAATAAATATAAGGAGGCGATCGCGGTAGCTTAACTTATACAAGAAGTAGCCGTTGGCATCTGGAACGGTAGACTCGTTTACTTGTCCACCTACACCAAAACGGCCCCAACGAACAACTTATTCCAGCGATGCCCGCCGAACAACTGAATTTACATACATTTCGTTATGGCCGCTTTAATTGGTACCGATGTTACTTTATTTATAACCGAAATTTATTAACGCGCTGACAGGTACGAACGTCAGGCCAACTGGATCGGCAAATTGATGACAGACGAGGTAAGAAAGTCTATACTCTTAAACCCAAAGAACAGGCGACTTAAAAATGTGAAATTAAATCCGCATTTGTGAATTTAAAGACACCATTGGCAATTGCAGAATGAGTATTTACAGCAGGAATAATAAAAATTTGTAAGTTGACAAAATTTGAAATATATAACTTTGAAAATTCTAATCTTACATTAGATCGGGTTAATAATTTGCTAGATTTAGTTCACGTTCAACATTTAAATAAGGAAGAAAAAAGAGCTATACACAAAATATGTGCGAAATATGCTGACTCATTTGTTTTAGACGGTGACAAGTTGACAGTGACAAACAGTATTAAAGAAAACGTTCGTTTAAAAAAAGACTCGCATCCGGTATATGTAAAGCCATTTAGACTAATACAACCTCAGCAAATTGAAATTGATTCACAAATGAATAAAATGCTTAATGAAGGTATAATTGAAGAAACAAGATCAAATTGGTCTTCACCTTTACTAATTGTTCCAAATAAAAGTAATATAGGTAACAAGTGGAGAGTAGTAACTGACCATAGACAATTAAACAAAAATGTAGAAGACGATCGATTTCCTTTACCAAATATAACTGAAATCTTAGATTCACTATCAGAAGCGGTTTATTTTTCTCATTTAGACCTTTCACAAGGGTATTTTCAAGTCGAATTGGAAGACAACAGTAAGAAATATCATTTACTACAAGAAAAGTACAATTTCAAATGACCAAGTTACCAATGGGATTAAAAACCAGCATTTCTTTTGAAACTTTACTTTTGCTTAATTAACCCACCAGTCTTGCAGTATCCAAATTTTTCACACGAAAATGAATTTATTTTGGCAACAGATGCATCTGGATATGCAATAGGCTCTGTATTATCGAATTCTGATAATAAACCAGTTGCGTATGTTAGCAGAGCGTTAAATAAAGCAGAGATAAATTACGCAACAATAGAAATAGAAATGTTAGCCATCGTATGGTCTATAAGCCATTAAAGACCGTATTTGTATGGAAAGAAATTTCGAATATTTACTGATCACCGACCTTTGATCTATCATTTTCGAATGACAAATCCATCTTCACGATTAACTAAATTTAGATTGATGCCGGAAGAGTTTGATCTGTCTGTACATTACGTTAGAAGAAAAGAAAATACTACCGCAGATGCACTATCTAGAATAATAATAGACTCAAATGATCTTAAAAATATGTCACATAACACCAACGTCAATTTTTAATAAGATCTAAGAAACACTACAGTGAAAACAACAAAACTGAAAACGGTTTAAAGCAAGTTAACAATGAGTAGACAAGCCATCCAGGATTATATAATAAAACATTATTGAAATGTTTTGTTATGAAGGTATCTTAACACCTTCTTAGACTTTATTTGTTTAAATATCACCTTAATAAGGACTTGTGCGCAGAATAAACGTACATCATATCTACCAGGATTATCAGCACACACGTAGTAAGCTATAGTACTACATCTAAAGTGTTGAGCATTTCTTATTTTATTATAACGTTATTACGTTTTGGTAACATTTTGGACAGATTTGGCCACGCCAATTCAAATAGCGTATTATTCTTGCATATTTTAAGATAGTTTGTGTATTTGTGTGATAGTGCGAATAAATAGAGTTCGTGTTGAAAGCGTTTTACTTGTTTTTCTTTACGTTTTTTTTCTGTTGCTCTAGCATGTAATACATCAGATAGTGCAAACACACGTTCATTAGTTTTTCTGTCATAATTTACAACAGATCCGGGCTGATAAGTCGAGGTAATTAATGTAAGTAAGTTAGTTTGTGTTAACTCATTGCGAACGCTGACATTGTCAAAGGGGAATTTAATTTATTCAAGTTAAATGGGAAATATTAAGAATTTGGACATTTTCTGGTTTAAGTAGATGTATATATAAATTACGCACATTAACTTTGAGTTATAATCTTTCAAATTATAAACTGTTGGGACCTCTTGAAAACATTATACGAACAGAAAATTATTAAATAAACAACGGTCTATTTTTATAATTAAACAAAAAAACATTTTCTTAATAAATAAAAAATGGATTAACATTTGAGGTTCTGCATCTGAAGTTAGAAATTTTCAATTGTGTCTAGTTTATGTGAAAAAAGAATGTGGCCAGGTACATGACTTTATCATACAATATATAAAATTAATACTTTAGCTGCATGAGAATCTATTTGATTGAGATTAGTCGTGTCTGCATTAAAATAAAAGCACCAGCATTTGACACTACCTATTGTCATTAGACTGACAATATTTATCAAATCCTGGGTAACTATGTAGTATTATATCAATGCAGATGCTACCGATCTCGATCAAATAGAATTTGCTCTTGCAGCTAAACTATTAATTTTACCCAAAAATGGAATAGTCACAAATTCTTCAGAATTTCCTCTACTTTAATTTATTACTTAACTATTTTGACGAAATTACAGAAACGGTGGCCCATTCGCAAAATCCATGAAAAAGGCTTAGAGTAAACATCCAGTTTTTTTGAACCCTTTTGAACCAAAAGCTTTTCAGCTCTAAGTTTGATATGAAGTTTCGTCCCGATACCTTCAGTAGTTTCTCCGGAATCGTCGCCACAAAAATCGGGTTCACACATACACACACAAACATACACACAATCTCAATTTTGTTTTCGGCACGATTACAATACGATGTAAAAAATCGTATTGTTGTTTCGTTTTTGGACACACATTTTCTCAAAATTAAACTCAATTCACTAACTTCTGTAGCCCGATCAAGAGTCTACGAAAAAAGGCTCACCATAGTCAGTTGTAACTTGCTCTATTTCTTTATCTTTGTAAGCCAATTTAGTTTCAGTTATTATATTTTTGAGAAATTAAGTACCTAGTTGGATATATGTTTAAAGTTCTGATATCGACACTAAAGTTAATATTATAGTATAGGTACAAATGATAATACTGAAACATGAAACCATAAAAGATAATTGAATAAACAGATGTTCAAAGAATATGAAATGAGAATATGAAAACGAAACGAAGTAACGAAGCAAAGTGAGTGCCTTTAACATAATTAGAAAGAAAATAATACTGGATCTGTAGAGCTCTTCAGTTCCTGGAAAGGCACATTTTGAGAGGAACGGTGGAGATTAACTGGTCTCCAAAAAGTCCCGTTCATAATCGAATGTCAGAGTCATTAAAAAAAAAAAACATTCAATTCGTCCTCAAAATTATCTCAAAAATCTTATTCGTTGTATAGTAACGGTCCCATGACGCAGATTTATCATAAGAAACATAGTTGTTTCATGGGGGATTTAGATATTTATGGAAATATGTTGAAATATGTTTTTATCACCGGTTATCGTATTTAAATAGACCAACTCATTTTTTGACTTATATTTATTTTTAATTATACCAAACAAAAAATCAGCGTTGCTTTGACGTACACTTTTTGAATACTGCCCTCCGATGAATAATTAAGCAAAAGATGATTTAAAATTAAGAACTTCTATCGCGAAAAAGAATCTTTATTGAAATCTTTGATTAGCCCAACAGGCGACTCGTTCATTTCCTGAGGGGGAGAACCAATATGAACCGATTAAAATCGTCGCCGTCGTCGTCGTCGTCATCGAAAAAAAAGCGAAATCCACCCCAACTCATTTGCAGATATATCATTTCATCTCCCCAATTTATATAGTACCTACTTCCGCCGAGCAGTCATTTCGTAATCTACCGCCTCCGAGTGATTTCCTCTCCTAAAATTAATTTCCAATGTGGACTTTCTCCGGATATTTTTTCCTTCTTCGCTCGAAGTAATGAGCCTTGAGAGGAATTCGGTGTTTTCCATTTAATTATTGCGGAGAGAGAGAAAAAAAAAGAACGAACTCGAGCAGAAAAAAAGTTGGCGCACCCCTAATTTGTCCGTGGATACATTATAAGAGCGAGTGGTGGTGGTGGGGTGGCCATTAAAAAGTTTACTGCGAATGCAGTTTATTAACCGCGGTTATGATTCTCCTTTTCTTTTTCTATGGAAGAGAGAAAGAGAGAGGGAGATATGTCTGCTGGTCGCATTAGTATTCCGTTTATGCTTTGGTGTATTTAAAGAAATACGATGGAGCTTGCTTGCTTGCTTGCTTCATCTTTCTCTTTCGGTTACCAGACTGCTGGTTCCCATTTTAGGCGATCAAATTAATAAATTTATTGCATTCTTTGTGCGAGGATGGCTCTTAAAATTTCGGGACCCGCTTTACGACTCCTAAAATTATTGATAGATCGGAAATTGGGAGGAATGTCGTCCACCGGAGTTATTTTAAGAGCGGGCGCCACCCTTGTGAAAACTGGAATTACGATTCACGAAGTTATTCGTTGTTAATTAATGGCTAAACATTCATAGTTATTAGACACTTATATTTAAAACATATATAAACATATATGATTTAATAATAAATATAATGATTGATAAAAATGGGTGGTTCAAAGATAACTTTACAGTAAAGTACGAGAAATAGTATTGCCAATCTACTATGGGCAAAAGTAGTAGAAGCTCCTATATAAATTCTATACATTTCAAATGTATAAAACATGGACATATCCTGATACATTTCATTGAAAAGAGGAAACAAAGCTATAATTAATTCACAGCCAATTAAGACTTACTTCTGTCTAATTTATCGAAGCAAAATAACAACATTGAATAAAAAGATTCAATAATGTAACATTTGCTCAATTCGAAAACCAGCATCCAAGTTTTGCTTCAAAGTCTATGGACAAAATTTTGAGTGTTTCTTGTTATTTATTGCCTAAATGTCTTGTTTTCGGACATAAGTTTATTGACGAAAATTGATTTGCTTTTTAGTTAATTTTGTATTGCTGGTGCAAACAAATTATAAAAAACGTCTAATGTAAGGAAGATGATAATATACTTCATATAATTAAATACACGTCAGCAAATGGCATAAAAAAATTAAGATCCGACATTTTACCTATGGCAATAGGTGTGCCACAAGGCTCAATTCTGGGTCCGTTGTTGTTCTCTCTCTTCATCAACGATATTGCGGATTTGTTGAAGGGGTACTTTATAGTTAATTACGCCGATGAGACAACGGTAACTGTGACAAGGGAAAAAGATGACACACATGATGCGGCACAGCTATGTTTTGATGAGGCATGCGTATGGTTCACAACAAACTCCATATCGTTAAACGTGACGAAGACTAAGCGTCTCATTTTTGGAACAAATTATGACATACAGAATTTACACACGCATATGGACGACAGCACACTGGATACAAAACAGTCAATAACATTTTTGGGAATTCATGTATCAAATAATTTAAAATGGGAGCTTCACTGCGCGGAACTTGCAAAATAAGATTAGTCAAGCAGCCTTTAAACTAAGATACTTAAGGGACATACTACAGTTTGACTTTTTAAAAACAATATATTACGCAGAGGTACAATCCAGACTGACGTACGGAATACTGCTATGGGGTTCGTCAGCAAACGTGTCCGGTGTGCTCGTGGCCCAGAAAAGAACACTGAGATGTATGATGGGCGTGTCTCGGGCAACTTCATTTCGCCCAATATTTCTAGACCTCAAAATAATGACAGTTATCGCTCTGTATATAACTGAGGTAGCATGCTATGTACATGAGAATCGTCGCAGCTTTGCTGAGCAAGTCCACGGCTATCATATACGAAACAACTACTTGGTTGCTCCACGACACAGACTAGACATAACATCTCGTTCTCCATGTGTTATTGGAGTTCGAATATATAACCAACTTCCGATCCATCTGTTTAAAAAACAGCTAAAATTGAGGTTGCTACAACACTGCATTTATACCTTGGACTAGTTCTTTGCCATAACTTTTGTGTAGACATATAGATATACCAATGATGATTTTTCTTTTTTTCTGTTTTGTTGTCTTGTGTCGGCTGTAATACGTTTTTATACGCAATTGCAGCTATTTTTTATATATTTTTTTTAATTTTATGAATTTCTCTCATGATTTATTATTAATTACTTCTTCATTTTGTTTTTTCTTTTCTCGTTGTTTAGTAATTTTGCTTAATTCTATTTACTATCTTGTCTGAATTGAATATATTTTTATTTTTATTTATGTCTCATGCATCACAAATGTACCACGAGATTAATAAAGTTTATTATTATTATTATTATTATTATTATTATTATTATTATTATTATTATACAGGGTGTATCAGACCAGACATATTTTTCTAGGTTATCTATGGCATCATAGAGCTTCAGGAAAAAATAGCATAACAAGCCTTCTCGAGAATTTAATGACAGTAGTTTTGATTTCCGTGATATACAGGAAGTAGGCATAACTGAACTTAACTTCTACAGGTATTTGAAAAAGATTCACCTCTTACGTCTACCATTTTTTGTATATGTATAAAGCTAGCCTTTTTCTTGGATTTCTTGAAGATTGACAAGGAAAATTAGCAAACTATAACCATCCTACGTAAACAATTTAATGATACCAGTCTTGATTCCAAAAATAACCCAGAAATAGTTTTTAGTGCACATTTGGAAGCCGCAGATCTTTTGAAACAGCACAGCTAAGGTAGGTGGTGTGAGATCTTATAGGATAGCTATTTTAAAACCAGATACGCTTTACCTGAAATTTTCTTTCATTTCACGTCAATTGATAAATTATATATGTATGCTTTTAACCATTATCTCAATTACTTTCTTCAGTGACGTCAAATAAAAAACCTGGTACCATTTTCCAGCTCTTTTTAACTCTTTTTTAACTCAGCAACTTTGAAACGTAAGGTTTCCAGAATTTTGTTCTTATCTAAAGTTGGTGTACTATGAGAATATTTATGTCGAATAAATAATAAAACATTTTCCATTTATAGCTTATTTTTTGGACACGTTGCAAATAGCTTATGTATACAAGATCAATCATCATAAGTCGACGCCAAAAATTAAATTACACAGTGAGCGCGTAAAGTATGGAGACATGACAAAATCTCGAGAACGCTATTTTAAAAAATATAGAATTTTTTTTAAATGACTACCCTACATTTTTTTAATGGTTTTGACAGATCTTCCGTTGCGTCTTCAATGTTACTACGTTTGTTACGGTAGTATTATATCAATAACATCTAGAAATTAACAAAAACTTTTATTAGACAAAAATTATAACAAAAAATAACAACAACAAAAGTTTAACCCAATGTGTTTTTGCCAATGGTTGAGAACCATAATAAACGAACTAGAATAGTTGCAGTAGAAAATGTAATAATGTTTTGTTATACATTTTTCTTTGTTAATTTTGAGACCTAAGTAATAAAGGTTTTTGTTCATTTCTAGATGTTTTTGATATAAAAATAAAAACTGTAACAGAAAATGTCAAAATATACACTCTTTTCTATCTCAAATTCGAAAGTTTGAGGTTATATCTCAGAAACTGTAAACGTTGCATCAACGATAATAACGCCAGTGACTTCACATGGTTGCAAAATACTTAATTCCACATTTTCGTTAAATTCGATCGAGCCGTTAAGTAGATTTTGTCATGTTTATTTCATAATTTTCAATTGCCCTTTTCTCGAGAATTTTTTGTTTAACGCTATAAAAATATTATGCTACCATAAAGACGTATAAATGATCTGTCAAAGTCACTAAATAAATATAGAGTAGTCATTTTAAAAACAAAGTCGCCGACGTCATATGTTAAAACCATTATTGAAGGTAAAAAAATTAATTTGATATCGTAAGGTGTATAATTATTATTATTATTTGATAATTACAAATCGACGTGTTCGAGTTTTTTTTTTTTTTTTAATAACTAATCGTTCTTGTGATTTTGTCTACTGTATATGGTTGAATCAGCTGGGCCCAGTTGCCTATGAAAAAAAAAAATACCAATAGAGTCAGAAAAATGTCCTAACCATCATATCGAAATAATTACTGTTAGTATTAAGTTTAGCAGAACAAATTAAACACCATATTAGGGACGAAGTACATGATGAACAAATAATTACAAAAATATTAAAAGATTGTAGGTTTGGGACAACGTTAAGAAACTGGTTTTCAGAACCCGAATTTTTTAATCACTGATACTTTTAATTATTTTCAATATGATTGGACAACATGATATGGACATTTTTCTCATTCTAATGGTATTTCTTTCATAGGCGGGTGTTTTATTTATGATCTTCAATGAATTTGCGTCTAAATTGACTATATAGTAAAAACTGCGACAGAACATTTTTGTGGAGTTTTGAAGCAGCGGTTAAATTAATGGACAAAAACAAAATGTGCAAATAAATTTTTGAGTGGAATGTAAAAGTGCAAAAAATGCATGGTGGTTTAAGCAAACCCTTCAAACAAAATAAAAACAAAATATATTAAAAGGTGAAATGACAACAGAAGTAATTAATGTAAAACTGACATTTGTAGACATTTCTGCTGTGGAATCTTTCAATGGTAGCTAAGAAACTCTATAATTTTCTAGGTAAGCAGAAGGGAAATCTTTCCTCTTGAATGAGCTTTTTTTAAATGACTTAAATTGTTGAAAATATCAAAAAACTTTGCACAGTTTGATATCCTGAAAAAAAAAACAAATGCAACTTAGTAGAATTCTCTAAGTAGACTGAAACGTAAGCTTGAACCATGAAGTCATTAAGTGAAAAACCTTCCAACAACATTGTAATGTGTACGTACTTATTGGTTTAGTGACAAACGTGCTAAAATAAATACTATCTCTAATTTCAGCCCAGTTAAAGAATTCAGCGTGTGGCATTGTTTTTAGTATTACTGGCTTTAAAATTCGCGATTTTTGTGGATTTTCGTCAAATTTATCAAAAACTTACTGAATTAACAGTAAATATTCTTAAACGTTTTCTACAATATGTAAATTGTATGCGAAATACTATTATTTTTCTGTTCTTGACACAACGAAACGTGAACTGTCGCATGATCATAATTGTCCTCTTATTATTTCGTTAAATCTCCCTAGGTGGGTAATATTAACAGGAAGACAACGTTGCCGTCGTCCGTATTCAGGACGTCAGCGGTTGCGAAACGTCAATTCAACACGGAAATGCATGGAGAATGCGATGAGGAGGAGAAACACGCGCGTTTCTGTTGAAAAGGGTCCAAAGGAACTGGAGGTTTAGTCCTATCATTTTTGAAATATTTTGCAAATAAGCCGCTATTTCTGGAATTTCGTCAGAATAGTTAAATAATAAATTAATGTAGAGGAAATTCTGAATAATTTATGACTATCAATTTTTTTGGGAAAATAGTTTCGCCGCATGATCAAATTCTATTTCATCGAAATCGCTCGTACTACATTAAAACACTATAGTATTAAAACTAGTTTGGCAGGATTCGTCAGATATTGTGATTCTAATGACAGTAGGTAGTGTCAAATGCTGATGTTTTGACATTACATACTTTAAATATAATCAAAATATCTGTCTAGTTCTAGTAGTTTTATTAAAATAAAACTACTAGAACTCGATGCAAACGTGGCCGATCTCGATCAAATAGAATCTCATGCAGCTAAACTATTAATATATGGTATGATAAAGTTTGAAATTGTCGAAAATATCAAAAAACTTGCACAGTTTGATATACTGAAAAAAAAAACAAATGCGACGTAAGAATTCTCTAAGTAGACTGACACGTAAGCTTGAATCATGAAGTCATTTAGTGAAAAACCTTCCAACAACATTGTAATGTGTACGTACTTATTGGTTTAGTGCCAAACGTGCTAAAATAAATACTATCTCTAATTTCAGCCCAGCTAAAGAATTCAGCGTGTGGCATTGTTTTTAGTATTACTGGCTTTAAAAATCGCGATTTTTGTGGATTTTCGTCAAATTTATCAAAAACTTACTGAATCAAAAGAAAATACTCTCAAACGTTTTCTACAACATGTCAATTGTATGCCAAATACTATTATTTTTCTGTTTTTGACACACCGAAACTGTCGCATGATCATAATTGTCGTCTTGTTATTCCGTTAAATCTTCCTAGGTGGGTAATATTAACAGGAAGACAACGTCGCCGTCGTCCGTTGGGAGCTCATTAAAAAATGTCGAATAATTAAATTTCCATTTCGAAGACTCGGAACGCGCACCGAGAATCGCGCGCGCAGAGCGCGTCGCATAATGCCCCAATAAATTTAAATCCGTTTTAGATATCAATTATGCTCACATGCGCGACCGTAATAATACTCATCAATAGGATCGTAAAATTTTACGAGCATCCTATTATAATTACTCTGGCCGCGGTCGCAGTGTGCAGTGCGTAGAGCGCGCATGTTTTGTATGATTTATACATTCCCGGACGGCCCACAGATCCGGGATAATCCGAACCGCGGCCGCCTGCGATCGCGGACGCGAGCCCTTCAATTTTCTTCTTGAATAATTTTCAATTACGTCGCAATGCAAAACGTACGACGGAACGATGAATGAATATCAACAAGTACAAATTGCCCGCGGCTGTAGGAAGAAAATCGCAGGATCTGGTGGATTTAATTACGGTTGATTGAAAAAATAAACCGAGGTTGCGTTCCAAAATTGTTGCCCTTCGGGTTTTGTATCGTGGTTTTTTAATCGGAATGTGTCCGCTGTCTCTATAGCAATAAATAAAAAAAACTAGAATGATTTTGGAGATTATAAGAACTGTATGGTGAATGTTGATCACCATTTTGGTAATGACGTAAAAGAGCAGTAGATAACAATGTATAGTAATCCTTCAGGTGTGAATGCAAGAAAAAGATCCTAAGTTGTGTCAAAATAGGTGTGTCTGAGATATTGTAAAAAGCAATATCGTACCAACTGGTCAAATATTAAGCTGTTGGTGCTTATATTTATAAACGTGTCACACAAATAGAATCTAAAATTATCGGTTTCCTCAGCAGTATAACACATCGTTTTGTGTAAATTACGAAACTTATTGATGAAACTACTGAACTGTATGAATACTAAGAGAATTGAAATTTGGCTGTAAATCTAACATCAGATTTCGAATCAACTTCAATCAGCTTCAAGTATCACAGGAAATAAGTTTCAAGCGTAACTGACAGTTTTTAGACTTTTGGTCACCATATTAAATACTCCATTTTGAAAATTGAAAATCTGACATCTGATTTGGTATTAGTGATCCTCAAGTGCCGCAAGAAATAACTTTCAGGTGAACAGGAAAGCTTTTAGGTTTTGGGTCGCCAGTATATAAATGTACATCAGAATAAATAATTTACATATTTGAAAATTCCTTTAATAATATAGTTGTACACTTAAATAAATAAATGTGCACTACAATCGTTACCTCCATAAAAATATAATCAGCTCCTTAAAAATACTTGTTCGTTAAAAAACATATATTTCCAATGGTTTAAATAAATCAGCATATGAAAATATCATACGTGCATTTAATAATTTAAATTGTACCATGAGAATATTTAAATGCGCCATGGAAAGGATATAATGTGCATTAAGTTCTGCAACCTTTAGCGCATATATAGTAAGCGCGTAAACAATGGACACAATGAAAACCATCCCTATGACAAGGAAAAAGGTTATTTATCGGGCAATTCCGTCATTCGAAGAAGCAACCGTAGACACGTGTTTCGGACTATTAGTCCTCATCAGTACGGTATAGCCAAGGAGTAAGATGGACACTCAATGGAAAAAACACTCAAATGGAGACCATAAGGGGGGTGCCCAATGTCACCAATTTGGTGCTTCATTTGAGTGTTTTTTCCATTGAGTGTCCATCTTACTCCTTGGCTATACCGTACTGATGAGGACTAATAGTCCGAAACACGTGTCTACGGTTGCTTCTTCGAATGACGGAATTGCCCGATAAATAACCTTTTTCCTTGAATATCTTACCGTCGATAAACCTTTTCCATCCCTATGACGTTTTGTCATTTTTTTTTATTAAAATACACATTTTTGTGTAAAGTTTATTTACTGATCGTCAATTGTTACTGAGTTATGACTTCAACGACCCTTTCTTTTAAATCGCAATGCATTTTTTCTTACAGAAAAATCATTTAATTGTGTAAATGGCATAATAAACGTTACCTACATAAGACAATTTTCGAGAAAAAGAATATATTAGTTTGGGGAAAATGGATTTTGTAAATTGAATATGAAATTTTGGGTAGAATTAATTGCCCTGAAAAACAATATCATACAATACTTTTTACAATTTTTTGCAGAAACCAAATGCAAAACCGCGATTTTGGTAATTTTATACTACCTGAACCCTTTGTCCTAAAAACCTCAAAATGGTCGCATAGTATACCTTAATCTTAATCCTCAATCCTCAAGCTCAGATTTTTAGTCAGGGCAAATAAATCAATCAAAAACGCCTTTTCGCATTCCATAAACAAGTGTCTTAATACTACCCTAAGTTTTAACTGTCTTTTACGCGAAAATTTTCTTATGCAAGGGCATAGATGTTCTAAATTACCCTTAAAATAATTAACAGATTAATCAATATGACTACAAAAAAAATATGTGGTTTCCATTAAAAAACATATCTACGATATCAAGTCCAAAAGAATTGAATTTTTATTTAACATAATATGTAGGGTGAGCTATTTTAGTTAATTAGTAAGTATATCATTAAAAGTACGCGCTGTCATTAACATACAAATTGTAAAAAAAAGATCACCATTAATTTTGATGCGCCGTAGATCTTATATTTACAATAATAATATATTTACAAAATAAACTGCTTCCGGCTCATGCCGTGTGTCAACCTTTGTAAATGCTGACGTTTTGCAAACCATGTTGCTCGCTTCTTCAGAGCTAACTAAATGCTGAATAGTCAGTACTCAGGTAGCTCTAAAAAGCCTGCAACATCGTTCGCGAAACGTCAGCATTTACAAATCTTGTCACACGGCATAACCCGGAAGCTGTTTATTTTCTAAATGATTCTGCCCGTCAAAGCGTACGTACTTACTTAATATATTTAATATACATATACAGTGAGCACGTAAAGTATGGAAACATAACAAAATTTCAAGAACGGTTTGCGATTTTAAAAAATCCTCGAACACGTCGATCTATAATTATCAAAATACACCTTATGGTATCAAATTAAATTTTTTACCTTCAATTGTTTTAAACAGATGACGCCATCGACATTTTTTTAAAAGACACCCCTATATTTTTTTTAATGAATTGGACAGTTCTTTTAATTGCCCTAATGGTAGCATAATATTTTTATGGCCTTACATAAGAACATTTTCGAGAAAATGACAATTGAAGTTTATGAAACAAAAGTGACAAAATCTCCGTAACGGCTCGTCCAAATTTAACGAAATTTTGGAATTAAGTATTTTGTAACCATACATGTCACTTGTGTTATTATCGTTGATGCGACGTTTACAGTTTCTGAGATATAACCTCAAACTTGAATTTTAAATGGAACACCCTGTATATTTTGACATTTTCTGTTACAGTCTTTAATTGCCTATTCAATGTTACTACGCTTGTTATAGTATTACATCAAAAACATCTTGAAATTAACAAAAACCTTTATTACTCAGGTATAAAAATTAAAGAAAAAAATCGATAACAAAAATAACAACAGCTCAACTTAACAGAATCGTACAGTGCGTTTGCACTGCGTTTGTCACTGCGTTTGCACCGTTGCAAAATATTTAATTACAAAATTTCGTTAAATTCGGTCGAGGCCGTTCCGGAGATTTTGTCACTTTTATTTCGTAACCTTCAATTGTCTTTTTCTCGAAAATTTTCCTATGGAAGGCCATTAAAATGTTATGCTACTATTAAGACAATTAAAATATCTGTCAAATTCAAAAAAAAATATAGGGTTGCAATTTAAAAAAAATGTCGATGACGTCATCTGTTAAAAACAATTGAAGGTAAAAAAATTAATTTGGTACCATAAGGTGTATTTTGATAATTATAAATTGACGTGTTCGAGGATTTTTTAAAATAGCATACCGTTCTTGAGACGTTGTCATGTTGCCATACTTTACGCGCGCACTGTATAATATATTTACAATATGAATAAAATATTGCTCATTAAAACTTTTTTTGATGTAACATTCATATTTATTGAATATTCAATAGGTATTATTTCAATGCACAAGGTATTTATTTTAATGCACATATCTATTTAAATAATGCACTTTAAATCGCAAAATGAACAGAAAAATGAACGCTGCTAAATATTTTGGCATAGGTAATCGTAGATTTTTTTGGGAAATTTGAGTGCATAGACGTTGTGGGCAACAAACCTTATACAAACGAAATAAAAAATATTAGAAAACACGCATTTAATGCCATAATATTCACGTGTTTGACAACTAACACTCTTTATTCGTTCACAAGTTGATTGCTGTACTGAAAAAGTGAGCAATGGCCTTGAACTTCTTGGGCAAAAATATAAACATACTTTGAAAGGCTTTTTAGGCTCTCTGGTTTCATATTCATGTCAACATTACAAACATTAAAATGTGATATTTAAAGCAGGTTGATTTGACACCTGCTGAAAATTCAATATGGATGATTCAACACAGAGAAGTAAAATGTAAAATGTGCGCCATAAATTAATAGTACACCATTCGTCGTAAAATCAAAACAACTTCCTAAAACAATGCAAATTTTCCGGACTAATTTAACCAAAACAGCAGTGATTCTATGCATAAAATTCCTTTTACATAACGTCCAATTTGACATTGTCATCGAGACATTTAATGATCAGATTTTTCAAAAATGAAATATAAAAGTTGTTAGTAAAAAACGTATGAGATGTCAAAATGTTCCATATTATCCATATTATCCACGTAAATTGGATACAATAAACACTCAATACGACAAAAATATTAGTTCTCTAAATTGCGAGCATGCAATAACTGATAGTCTAAATTGCAAGCATGCCAACGTAAATTGGAATAAAAGCATTCATAGACGCCAATTAGATAAAAAGAAGTCGTAAGCATTTAATTGTCCATTTGAATAAACCTGTATTTCATCCCACACACAAGAGACTATTTGGCATCGTCATGTGTGGTTGCTGCTCGAGGTGAACAATGACGTACCTCAGCGGTTGTACTTTATTTAGAGCATGATATTCTGATAGCATCAAGTTGTCTAGATGCGTATCGACGATCTCTGTGCATCGTGTCAACACGAATTATATGTACGAGGCTGATTAAAAATATTAGACTTCAGTTGTATAACGGCTTCATTTAACTCGGGCCTCCGCACTCGACACGACTTCGATGTAGCCTAGGATTTATCTTGCCCATGTTTGGAAGGCACAAGATACAACGAGGATATAATTGTCTCTGCTTAGAAAGAGTTTTTTTTTTTTGCAGAAGTTTGTTGTGACTGAATTTATTTATTCCTGATCTTCCTTAGTCTTTTAAATCAAATTTTAGATTGTGTTTTTGTTAACGTTTATTCGCGCAAATTCTGGTATAACCAAACATTTTGAAAACTGTAACATCATTGTAATATGAGATGTTTTGCGTCGTTTTGTTTCAAGAAAAACTTAACCAAACCACAGAACTGTTATACGAATAACGAATAACTGATGGATTCTTTTTGTCAATTCTTGTCTGTATTGGTAAATACCTTGGTACACATTTTAAAATAATATCTTTCCACTCTAAAAAGTATTAAAACTGAAATTATGGACCTCAGTCTTGATAATGATAATGATAATGATAACGGTTTTCTTAGGTAGGTACTAGGGGTTCCAGTCCCGGGATTACGGGATCCCCAAAAATATTTTTTCGGGATCCTGGGATTATAAATCTAAATCCCGGGATCCTAAAAGAGTTCACTTTATTTTAATTTTCTTATTTTTTGTTAATTAACGAAATGTGGGCACTGACATACCTACAATAAATCAATTGAGCTGCTATTTTCTAAGTTTGAATATCAGTCTATAACAGCGCCCTTTCTGATTAAATTAAGTATCAAGCCTAAAATGTTCGTTTCCACGAACATGTTGCTATAATAGGAAGAACAGATTTTGCAAGTACTAGATATAATTCTATATGGAGACAAACTAGAACATTTTCAACTTGCTTAAGTCTTTTTAGTTACTTTACCCTCATCAACAGAAAAATAACATAAACGTAAAAATAAAGAAATTTGTGGCGGATTTGTTTACCTGGATTCAGTGATGTACTACAGAATACAAAATTAGTAAATAGTTAATAAAGTACGGCGAAACAGATTCTTCCAGTTTAAGGAAGTTACCATAAACTAAAAAATGTAATATTTTGGTACGAAGCATCTCGAGTTTGTAATGAGCTGTGACAGAGGTAATATGGTCACTTTTGACATTTCTTCATCGCACAATTATCGCTTTTTTAGTCGAAATGTTTTGTCAGAAAGGGTCCTTAGATAAAATAAAAAATCTGATGTGGCCAGGCACATGACTTTATCATACAACATATAAAATTAATAGTTTAGCTGCATGAGAATCTATTCTATTGAGATAAATCGTAGTATTGTCAAAGCATCAGCATTTGACACTACCTACACTACGTCATTAGAATAATAGTTATTTATGTCACAAATGCCGAAAGTACCGAATAGCGCGACGAGCGGTGATGCGGCGCGTCACCGAAGGCGGAGTGTCGCCGTCGCATATGAGCGAGTCGCGCTATGTAGTTTTCGGCAGGAGTGACTTCAACGTTTTTTGTGTTGCTTTTTGAGAAATATGTACTCACAAAAAATTAAAAATGGTTATATTTCTGGATAGGAAATGTTAGGTTGATACCACTTCTACGAAACGTCAAGTTTAAAAAGCTAAATCAAATTCTGACAGATTTATATTCGTTCATGACACTGTAGATGTCACATCCGTACCAACATACTAAAACGTAACTATACTCATCGCTATACTTTATTTACAATTTTCTCAATTATCGTTTTTACAATTAGATAACAACGGGTTGATATTTCTTATCAACAAACAATCAAATTGGCGATCTTATTTTATTTGAATTTTGTATTTCTACTTTGCCGCAGTAGAGCGGCAACGTTCATAGCGGTTCTCCAACCTCTGATGAAATCAGCTGTTTTCGAGTGTGACAGTCATAGACATTTCTGTGGTGACAGCACAAAAAAATATTTGTCAAATCCAGGCTACTTTGAAGTTTCATATCAATGCAGATGCGACCGATCTCGATCAAATAGAATTTGCTCTTAAAGTTAAACTATTAATTTTACCAAAAAATATCATAGGCATAAATTATTCAAAATTTCCTCTACTTTAATTTATTATTTAACTATTTTGTCGAAATTACAGAAATGGCGGCTCATTTGCAAAATCTTTCAAAAAGGCTTAGAATAAACTACCAGTTCCTTTGGACCCCTTTCAACCAAAAGCTTTTCAGCTCTAAGTTTGGTAACAAAACTTCTAAATATGAACTTTCGTTCCGATACCTTTAGTAGTTTCTCCGGAATCGTCGCCACAAAAATCGTTTACACACAGACATACATACGCACAGACACACACACACACACACACACAGACATTTTTTTGTACCTTGGTCAATAATGTTCAGGGGACCCAAAAAGACCTATTTCCGCTAAAACCTCAATTTTTTTTTTCGGCATGATTACAATACTTTAGCATACTGCGTATGATAAAGTAAAAATCTATAATGTATGGTTGGGCTATTTGAATTGTATTAGAGAAAACCGAAAAATGTACACGTATCTAATATTAATTTTTTTCATGACAAGAAATTGATTATTTAACATTCTAAGAAGTTGCACTGAATATTTCATCAATTTTGAACAATATATAACGTCTTCTCATGAATAAACATCCATGACATAAGAATTCTAAAGTTATTCAATTTTATCTTAAAGAAGAAAACAAAAATACGTCAAAATGTTTTATTGGCATCAATATGAAAAATTTTAAATTTGGCTCGATCAAACAATTTCTTTTGCCGTGACTATTCTTGAAACATTTTACAAAAATGCAAAATTTTTTAAGAAATTTAGGATGCAAGGGCAAGAAATTATCTAATAGAGTATATATTTTTAATTAAGTAAATGAAACAATTAAAACATTAATTAAACACATTAATGCACTATGGATTTTAATCTCAGTATATATTTTGTTTATTATTGATGTCAATACGCACATTTTGACACCTTTTAAACCGTCAATTTTGGTTTTCTATTTGTAAAATTTGAAAACGTTGATCAAGTTTCGGGGTAAAAGATATTATCCAATAAAATATATTTTAGGCGTTTCTTACTGACTGGATTTGTCATCCCAAGCGTATTGATGCGGCAATTTTCGCTTTTCTCATGAATCCCGGGATCCCGGGATTACAAAATCCTTAATCCCGAAATCCCGGGATCAGTATATTGTCCGGGATTGGAAGCTCTAGTAGGTAGGTACCAATGTAACTTGCCTTCAACTTTTACTTCTCTTCGAGCTATTTCACATCTTATATTCCAAAATATGTACTACCAATATAGGTTATGTTTTGTAATGACATTTGACAGAAGAAGCGGCTGGCCACCGCTAGAGTTCGCTAGTAGTTGCAAACTCTAGCGGTGCCATCTGACGTATAACGTTTCAAGCTATGACATTACTGTTTTTTATAGGTTAGGTGCGCGATTTGACGTTTGAATTGATTAGATCCACATTTTCTCGATCAAATCTTAACAGAGAAACCAACAATCACCGCTGCAACACAATAACCCAACGCCGAGCGCAATTTTAGACCAGACGTTTTGCAGGTAATTTTGACCATTTTGACTAGTTGACAAAAATACGGATGCCGCTGCTAGGCAACGCATTGTTTTGGATTGTGGCGCTTTCACATCACACTCTGGTTTTGTGAGGAAAGCTGGCCCATCATTAACACCACAGTGTTAAAGATAATATATTATGTTCTGAAACCACATTGCTATCTTTTACTGGACTTTATCGTCACTTCCCAGTTAAACAAAGATGCACAATAGTCAACCAACCCAACCCAACTTATACAAAATTGGATATCATATATTTTGATCCCATACTTAGTTCGTGCCTTGGTAATTGTTAATTAAGTGAATTAACTCATATAATATTACAAAAACATGCATTTGTAATACTCTATTGAATGTATTATATTATACTCAATTATGAAATGATTATGAGCTCATTTATTAGTTGATTAGAATATTTAAATGCTTTCAGTGCTGGAATTAAGGTATTCTGTTAGTTGGTCGGGCCAGGAAACACACAACTGAAACAAACGTAAAGGAAATAAAGAAAATTCACCTACCTATTTCGGTCGAAATTTCCTTGACTTAATCTTTTTAGCCAATCATTTGAAATGAAACAGGGGTCACGGATTGAAACACTGTACGATTTTTTTTCAAAATTTCGTTTATTTTTCAATTTTGAATAACATTTACATCATCACACATAAGTAAACCTAACTCTAACAACGAATTCTCTTAAATTTGCAATAAGGAAATTCTCGCTTTTTGGTGCAAGGAAAATTTTGTTATATTCAGTCTTTTCGGGTTACGATATGAGTCTGTGAATATATCAAAACTTTCGCCGAGATAAATAGGTTTATAATAAGTAGTCTGATTTAAATTAAAACTTAAAACAATAAACAACTACTCTAAGTAACACTTTTGTGCAATGGCACTAAAATACAAAGTCACCAGCGGACAGAATATCTAATTCCATCACTGAGCATGATTGTTCAGCTTTTTTTTTTTGTTCGAGCAACAAATGTTCCCAGCTACGTGCTTAGCCACGTCACCGAACACAATCTTGTCCCTTTGAAACGTATCTATAGTACACAAAAGTAAATAACTACGCATCGCAATGCCTTATATACACACAACTACCATTTTGCTAATTTGTTAATAATATAACCGATTCACTAATTACTGTGTTTTACAATACAAAAGAAATCTCGAGCAAAATTAGTAGGAAAAACTCCAGACGAATAAAGTTACTTTTTACATAATATAATTATTAAATCTGATGTTACTAACCTCACTATATATAGTTTTATGATCATTTGCTTGTCAAATATTTTGGTTGATATAATATATAGAGAGTCAAATTCTATCAAGAATAGGTAGAACCGTGACTATAATCAATAGTTACAATAATTTAATAAATAATAGGCTAATAAATACCGCGAAACATTTGACAACCATATGATGTTCTCAAGAAAGCGTATAAAACTAACTGTCAAAAATTGCAGGTTAGGTTTTGAGGAAGTTGGGTTGGGTTGGGTTGCATTGGGTTGGCATCTCGAACAGACTAATAAATACTTCTGGTATTACTACACGATTTTACTACTAATTTTGCCGCTCTATGTCCATTTCGATATGTTGAGAACGCATATACAATGTAACCTCGGTTGTCCATCGTACACAAACAGAACAAAAAATGTCTAGCTATACCGATATATCAAAAGAGACATATATAATTTACACACTTTCCTTCATCACACATCCTACATATTTACAGAATTCGCATGGTATCACCACTCTAGCGTCTTTCTCATTCTCAGTTAGAACACGCGAAACGAATACAAGAAGGCGACAAATTTAACATTTTTGTGTGGCCGCCAAGTACATATAGTATTGCGCCAGCGACAGCAGATACACCATGTTGCTATTTGTACCTTTTTCGTAGTTGATCTGCCTCTCCTGCTGGCGAGCGTTGTCCGCGGCCACTTTCAACAAACCCTGGATATTTCTGAGGAGGGTTTCCGTCGACGAAACGCTTGGATCTTGACTCGGACCGTTTGCGGTCGCCACAGCACTAGCTAATGTCGAATAGTTTATAGCTGCTTGCTGCGAGTCACTTCCAGGAGCTGCTGGCAGTGGTAGATCGCCATCGTCCAGATCTGAAACAATTTAAAGAATATATTTAATTTAAGTGCCAAGTGTTATGATAAAATGTTAAAATAATAATTTGTTTGGTTAGTTTATAAGAGAGAAGTTATTTACTCCGTCAACAGAGGGCCATACTTTGTCTATTCGTGAACTGTCAATGTCAAAAGAATACGTAAGTAAAGTTAGTCGCAAGATAATTGAAAACGGGTGTGATTTAAGCGTGCATTATTTATATAGATATGTGCATTAAATAAATGTACATATGTTACAAGAAAAATTACATATTGTGCCCTAGAATTGATAACTTGTGCATTAAAATAATACATATTGAAAACTTGTGGATTATGTACCAAGGGCATTACACGGATGTTTATGCCCAGAGGGTGACCGTTTAAAAGTCGCCCGAGGGTATAAACATCAAGTAATGCCCGAGGTTCATACAAAATTTTAATACAGTTCATTCATACAATTGTTTAGTTCCTCCGGATTGTTTGTATTGTTATTCAACTCCGTCATTTGATAACGTCAAAATATTTATTAATATTATTCAAACGGAAGAACAAAACCATTGTAGGACATACAATTTTTTATGCAACCCGGGCATTACTTGATGTTTATACCCTCGGGCTACTTAAAAATGGTCACCCTCGGGGCATAAACATCCGTGTAATGCCCTTGGTTCGATTGCTGGCCGCGATCTGTTCTATTGAATCGGATTACGATCTTTTTGATCGCAAGTTTGAAATACTTGCTTCCCATTGGTGGAATCAGTTTGAGTCAGACGTGAAAGGAGCAATCGAACGGCACTTTAGCCAAATGATTGCTAATCAGATTGAATTGAACTGATCACGGCCAGCAGTCGAACACAAGTATTATAGGCCTAGAACTATTAAAACCATCAAAGTACACTGCTGTTATTTACGGGCCAACAACTAATACAAGAATTTCTTGGTTCGAAAAATATCTAGCATCGCATAAATAAACTGCGTCTTGGCTACAAGAAGAAGAGAAAATGCAATGACAAATCTACATTGCAGATATTACAGTGTTATTACGTATTAAAGACCTTCTAAGAAATAAATTAGAACTGTATGAGAGTTATAAAGTATTATCGGATATTGTTCTCGATAAAACGCCATCGATTAATAATGACAGGTCTTGAGAGTGAGGTTATGTTCGTGCGGCAATGATATAAGTTTTCAATAATGAGAAATAAATCATGCTTGATTGGGTTGGGCTTGCGTGCCTTTGCAGAGCTGTAGTGTGGCGGTATGGCGCTGTGCTGCGGTAACAGGCCAGTAAAATATCAGGGGGCTAATTTGTTTGTTTTGAAATGATCGTTTTCAAAAAGAAAATAAACACTCCACGATCCACTATATTGATAAAATACACGCATGCATAAAACCAAGAATAAAACGAATTCAAAACGTCAAAAATAGTTGTACTCCTCGTCAATAGATGTCTCTAGTCTACTCAGACGAATTTATGGTTTCTTGTAGAACAATTAATAACGTTTTCGGCACGATCGATGACAGTACGAATACGGTTCCGTTCTTAATTATAATTCCAGAAATTCCTGGGCCAATCAACGTCACCGTCGAACACAATGAATCCGGTACGATTCCCACAAAACATAATTAGTGATGGAGGGAAAATTACCACCGCGCAGAACGCTCAGCTCTTCAGACAAAGGTATCGGGTCATTAGTGGCAGACTGACTTTAGACTCCTCCAGTACGTTTACACGATCACATTATTATAGTAGATTGAGGCTCGCGCGGGCCAGCCGGCCAACATATTAATGACCGCGTGAAAAGATACCTGACCCCTAGGCAATCATTCTAAACGTTGACAAACCCGATTTTTCCACGTTAGCACTTTACCCGAGATGGATAACCGACATATTAATTTCAGTTGATTGGATGGCATGAAGTCTTTTCGTGAAGATCGTAGGAAGCGTTCTTTATTTTAACTGTGTTTTGGTTTCAGGTTGCTGGTGACGTATCCAAATTTCAATATGGTGGTGCAGAATCAAACTTTGACGTCGCCGAGCTGATGAACAAAATCGTCCTTTGGACAGCTTTTACTCAAAGCTCCGTTTTCTCCCAGACACCTCACACCAAAGTTGGGCTAACGCTAAGCGTGAAAATCGCCTATAGCAACAATAATTTAACTCAAAGAGACATCTCATATTTTCTGGAAGAAAAGATGGATCGAATCCATCTATTTTAATGCCATCAACAAATAAACACAACATAACCTAATTCGCATCATAACTGTTTCGTTATTTCTTTTGTTAGCTGTGAAGAAAAAAATCAAATGAAGTCTCCGAGAATGAGGTTTTGTTAGCTGCCAACCAGAGACGTAAAATAAAATCACTGATACTGCAGCCATGCTAGTTATTGGTGGCACAGAAGTAAACTCCGGATAGATTGTCATAAAATTGCATGCGAGTCTGAAAAATTTGCATGATATAAATTTCAGGTTTAAATTGCAGATTTGTAAAACTAGCTATAGGAAGCCACACAAGAGTTTTAATTCTTCTCAAGAAGGTTTTTGATGTACTACTCCACACAAGACAGACATAAAGTTAGTAAAGATCTGGAAGTCTACTCTTGTCATTTTTTTTTCAAGCGAATACTCTTCTCGAATGGTTAGGTGAGACGGAGGGGGGTTGGTCTGTGTTTGGAACGTATGGACATGGTGCGTGCGTTATTGTTCTAGCGACGAGCAAACTTGCTCATAGATACGTTCCAAACAGAGCAACCGCTGATATCACCACTCCGTCTCCTCTAACCATTCGAGAAGTCTCGTATTCGCTTCAAAAAGACGACAAGAGTAGACTCCCTGATGTGTTTTATACAGTAAAACTGTGCATTTAGATCGTAGGATCGTAGGGCGGAATTTTTGTTTATTTTTACGATAGAGTTCTCTTAGCCTGTGCTAACATTGTGTTCAGTTTGGTGTTAATATGTAAACGGTTCCGTAGAATTTCTACGTTGTTGATTCGTATAGACTCTGGGATTCTGATTTTCCTAAGTGTGAAGATTTTTGTTTCATATTTGTTCGCATTCAGATACCATTTGGAAAGCCAAATTCGACTATGGTTTGAAGTTGTTGGATTGATTCTTCTTGTTGGATGATCATGTCGTTAGGAAATATACCAAATGTATCACCATCATTTACAGGGATATCGTGGATGAAGATGTTATAGAGAATGGGGGATAGGATACGTTCCTGTGGGAAACTTTTTTGATTTCTCTTGTTGATTTCTCTCGATGTGAGAGAATATACATATAGTCGTACCAGAAAACTACGGTTTTTGAGAAACTTGTGCTGAAGGAGAAGATGCATTCGTGACTGCATGACTACATATGCAGAAGGTACAAAGAGGAGACAGCAATGGTGGACCAATTTCTGTACTAATCTTCGGCCCTTTGCCTAAGGGTTGGAGACATTGGAAGAAACCAACGCAGTCCAGGAAGTTAGCAAAAGGAGCCTACTAGTACTGACACCAAGGTGCTGTGAGACATTCTCCAAGAGTTCCATTTTCAATATGTACGTCATTTTGTAGACAGTTTTATAGATGCCTAGACTATACTGTATCAATTTGAGAGAAAAAAACAGCAGAATAAACGCAAAAAGAGAGCATGATTTCAACCAGTGCTGGTCTGGATGTGGCTTGTTGGTGTACATCTTACGAATTGAGCAGCCGAATGTATTTGTCTCCAAGAATCCGCGATAAAGATGACGTTTCTATACGTCTTAAAGTTGTTTTTGGCATATAGCTCGCATGAGAAACAGACACACCAATACTTGGTTTTAAAAAATATATTCCAGAAACAGCAATAGGTGATCAATCAAACACCAACTGGCGTATGCTCCTACAAAAGATCCCTAAAGCAGAGATCACATTGGAATTAGTACATAACCCATCTCTATGCTTTCTGGAGCAAAAGTCCAGAAGCCCACTAAAAACTGGAATGAATTCTTCGCGCAGAAAGATTAAAACCAGAATGCTATAATTCGTTCTTGTCCAGTTAGTTCAAAATTTTCCCGTTCATAATCAGCAAATTCCCGACATAGCCTCCATCACAGCTAATACGAAATTGAGTCGTCTTCTTCTCTACCATCGAAAAAGGAACGCAACCGGAGCGCAACCGACAATTATAACCGTTTAATAACTGCGTCTCTTATTACCTCGTCGCTGATATTCGTATTTAATTAAATCCGGTGGTTGCGTCTAAGGCCGCTAGAGGCGCGCCGGAGCGCGCTTCTCTCGTATAATGAACACGTTTGCCTTCGTGCCTTGCATTTTTTCACTAGACGGCAGCACCAGCGCGTACACACACACACACACACACACACACACGCTAGATATTTATACACATTTAAGGTGAGATTCGCTGATATGGTCGGGGTTTACGGTCGATCTTTGACGTTACGGTAACAATTAGCGATTCCCTGCGTCTGGCCACAGTCTGGTCCGGCATGAGTCGCCCCGGGCTACTTTCAGAATAGTTTCAGTGGTGATCACTTCTTCGGAACCGGTCTCCGGCTATTGGATATCTCATACTTTGTATCGTTCGTTTCATAAATAACTTATGGCTAAGCATGTCTAATAGAATATCGAATACCTTCAATATTTTTCTTGCACATCTAAGCTAGAGAACCTTAGGGAAGAGATGTGCCAGAAGAAGAGATCTATGACTACAAGAACAAATGGTTGGCGATAGAAACATACTGCAAAGTGAATTTGAAAACAAAGAAAGATATATTAAATGAAGAGTCACCATGGAGCAAACAAGAGTCACCGTGGAGCAAACAAGTTGATTAGGCATCCTTCTTTCATTATTATCAGTTCTTCATCACCAGATTCCATCTCCTGCCATCTTAATGTATTATGGCTCAAGTTGCCTACTAAATTTGACATCCAAAATGTTATATATTGATACATACCTTGATCCTTGTCGTCCTCGTCCTCAGGTTCGGTTAGGTTGTCATCTTCGTCGTCGTCAGCAGCTGACCTGGGAGACCTCGGCGAAGGAGGGGCGTCAGGACCATCAGCTTCACTGCCCGAGTGGTCATCACCCAAAGATCCTGCGCTACCACCACCACTTTTGGATAAGTTTAGCACAGGACTATGATCGTCAGTGGGTGACCCTGAAACAAAACAGAGAATGCTTATTTATTTTCATCGAAACGTTACGCCTTAAGAGGTAATAAATGAAATAAAAATTAGAAAATAAAATAGTGACATGGTTTTGATGATAACGGGTGAGATCTTAAAAAAAGAATACGTACAAAGCCATAGTTAAGATAACTAACACCTGCAACGCAACATTTAGGCTTAAATGTGTGCGAGCTGTTTGGAAAACTGGGAGGTAGTGATGATTCCCAAGCCAGGAAAACCACCAAGTTAAGCCTGTTCCTACAGGCTAATTTCTTTACTGCCAACATTGTCAAAACTATTTTAAAAACTACTAGTTTGACTGAACCCAATCTTAGACGAAAGAAACATTATACCCGCTTATTAGTTTGGATTCAAAAACAAATATTCCACAATCGATCATGCTCACAGGATAACGATGATAAGAGACAGAACTTTAGAAGAAAAACAGGTATGTTCCTATATATTCTTAGATGTGGCAAAAGCCTTTGACAAAGTTTGGCTCAAGAGCATAATCCATAAGCTGGATAATATCTTTCTGACAGAGATAAAACAAGATAATGAGTACTTAGCCCTCAAAAGCATTTAAGCTGGAGTACCACAAGGTAATGTACTTGGCCCAATTCCATACCTTCTTTATACACATGATCTTCCGCTACCAGATAGTGTTACGGTTGCCACGTTTGCTGATGACTCTGCTCTTACAGGAGTAGATACAAATGTAGAAAAACTGCAGAACCAAGCTTCGCTGGAAAGCACGCGTTAAAAAGAAAGATTGGGCATAAGATGCAAAAATTCTACTGGCTTCTTTGTAGGAAGTCCGGTTTGCCGACATATATAGCCAACTGTAGGGCTGTACGGATTTTGAGATGGAATTAGTAACCAACGGAATTCGAAAGTTGGCAGAGAATCATCAGAACAGAATTCTTCAGCACAGGAACGTCGAGGCAATCCCGCTCCTTGACAATAGTGACACTGTGCGAAAACTCAAAAGAACTAAACGTTTTGAGTTGGTGACGTGCTAGGTGACCAAATCAGAATAACGTGCAGTGTGTGAAGTTTAAAGCGTCAGCATCCCAAGATTAATAAGCTATAGAAGTACCCATGAGTTGCTGTTAATTAATTTTTAAAAAAAGTTCCTAGAAATGAAGCCTATTGCGCGTATTACTCATTCAAGGTTTCACCACCCTTCGCAATTAAACGCTAGGATTTTTACGCGTTTGTTTTATTCTTCGTGCAAACGAGGGAGGGGAGGGAGCGAAAATCCACCTGGATCCTGGCGCAATTTGCCGCGGCGGTAAGGACGATTTAAATGGCAATAAACAATAATCCAATAAAGCTCCTAGGACCGGGGAAAAATTAAATGAGGTACACGGGAGAGGAGCAGCAGTACCCACACAAAGAGGGCGCTGGTAGTACGCGTCCGGTTCAGGAAATAAAAACTTAACTATGCCGGAGCGGCGCGTGATTTTAATTAATGACCATAAAAATACGAACGCCGGGGTTAAGTCCTGTCCGGCCCGTTCGGGTAATAAATCGCCAACCCCTCCCCGGCCCAGTAAAGGCGAGAAGGATCGGGCACAATTAAATGCCCACATATGCAGAAATTGAATACAGTCTGTTTGGTTGTGTGTGTCCATCTATGCGGTAATATAGTCCGGCACGGACGGACGCCACTGACTTCCCTCTCTTCCTCTCTCTCTATGGTCGGCGTTGCGTTGCGCGAATGAGATAAATCAACCCCGCACCCTCTCAATTAGACCGGATAAATCGTAGGATTCGAATCAGTCAAAGTCGCGATTTCAAATCGTTAATTATTTGCGGAGTCAGATTGGCCTGAAGGTTGGACAAGACTTTGCTGGAAATTGATGACCCTCTAGTGGGAAGTGTGAGAAAAACATCGTGTATTAGTAATATCTTATTACTGGATCATCAATTACTAAAGTCTAGAGCTGAAGATTGTTAAGTTTTATTATGCATATTGAAATAAAAAAGTATTTACCAAAACGGTTTGCTCCACAGTTTGGCCGGTACTTGTATTAGAGTAACTTCTGCCCCTAACTTTCTGGGGTGCAAATGAGTGCAGTTACTTTTGTATTACTTTATAAATACTTTAAATGATTACTTTTAATTTATTACACTTTAGTATTTGGCATGGAGCTGTCTATTTTCATCCGCGTTAAATACGGAGACAACAAAAGGGGATGAGAAAAATAAACGAATGTTTAGATTTCGGCAGGTAGTTATACAAATTACTACATATGTATGTATACTACATATGTACATGTACTACATATGTATACCTAGTCGTTTTTTGGTTTTATATTTTTGTACATTTCAGCTGCATTATAACCATAGTTACCTGTTGTTAAAAGGTATATTCGTAAGTTTTATTTACTACTGATATAACTAATAAGTTTACTGTTATTGCAGTTATATTTACCGCCCCTTGTGCCAGCGGATGGAATGACAGTAAAACTGATAAATATTTTCCGTAAGTATTATTAACATGGTTAGCCAAAATTACCGGAACACCTAAACAACTATTCAACCGTAAACAATTTCAAAAAAATGTTTAAACAATAGTTTTTACTTTATCATTCGTATGATAACCTATTGTAATCGTGCCGAAAAAAAATAGATTTTAGCGGAAATATGTCCCTTTGGGTCCTCCTAACAATTTTGAAAAAAATTCTGTATGTGTGTGTCTGTGTGTAACCGTTTTTTATGGCGACGATTCCGGAGAAACTACTAAAAGTATCGGGACAAAATTTCTTATTTAGAAGTTTCATGACCTAACTTTGAGCTGAAAAGCCTTTTCGTCAAAAGAGTCCAAAGGAACTGGTGGTTTACTCAAAGCATTTTTCGACGATTTTGCAAATGAGGCGCCATTTCTGTATTGTCGTCAAAATAGTTAAATAATAAATTAAAGTAGAGGAATTCTTTTATAATTTATGTCTATGATATTTTTTGGTAACATTAATAGTTTAGCTATATGAGCGAATTCTATTTGATCGAGATCAGTCGTGTTTGCATTAATAAAAAACTAGTTAGGCAGGATTTGACAGATAATTTCATTCTAATGACAGTAGGTAGTGCCAAAAGCTGATGTTTTACAATACCTACTGTGAATAGAATCAAAACGTCCGTCCGTCCGGTAAATTCTGGCTTCATTCAGCTAAACTATTAATTTTATAGATAGTATGATAAAGTCATGTGCGTGACTTCATCAGATTTTTAGTTTTAAAACAAGCTATCGTTTTTGTTCATTGCTCATGTTATTATGAAAATTTTGACCTATTTTTTCAATTTTAAGATTGATTCTAAGCTTTTTTTGTACGACTCATTTGTTTATAAAATGCATTATTTTTGAGTTATCTATAAGGAAGTAATCAGAAGCCCTGAAGTTCAAAATTCTTAATTTGAAGTTTTCTACATACATACACATTTATTTTAATTTGGTAGTTTGGATATTTAATTTAATTCTATTAATTATTCTTATTTTTCGTATTTTTTTATTTATTCGGTTAAAACAAAAGTTCATGACCTTTGATTAATTGCTTATAACTCAAAAATGAGGCATTTAAACAAAATGATTTATACAAAAAAAGCTAGAATTTAAAAAAATGCATAGGGTTGTTTTATCAGACAAAAATCATTACCATGTTTCCATAATAATGAAAATATAAAAAATATATTTAGGTGGTAGCTTGTTTAAAAGCAAAAAACATTTGTTAGAAAGATTTTTTACGGTTAGAGAATTATTTAAGGATTAAAAAATTGATTCCTACAACAAATTTAGAATTAGCTGAGAAGTTAAAAACGTAAAAATATACAAGATGGTCCATTTGAAAAAAAGAAGGGTTACCAAATTTCCAAAATAAAAAGAACTTGAAGGTTGTTTAAACCCAAAACGCCTATGAAACAATTTTTGAAATATTTTCCGGTTGGAGAATTATTTAAGTGTTCCGGCAATCTTAACTAACACTGTTTAACTGATATGCATTAAATTTAATTTGTATCACAGGTTTACAGGCTTACCATTAGAACTTGAAAAGAAGAAATGCTGCATAGCCTTTTGAGGTGGACAGACAAGGACGGACGGTTATTTCTGCTTACTACCTATATTATTATGTATTGTATATTTATGTGAATGTACGAGTTCTATTAATTCATTATTTGTTATAGCCAATCAAACATACGTAAAATAAAACCATCTAATCAAAACATTCCGTTATCCAGGCACACAGTCCAGAACTATCAGTATCAAATTACGTAAATGGTCATTTATATGACCATTTATATGAGGTTATCCTCAAAGGACATTGACGAATAAAATCTATGTACAAGAATGCCAGAAGAATACGATCGATAAAAAAATTTGTAACCAACTCGAATATTACTCGGCTTTTAATGATCGCGACAATTAACGCACTCGCTAATCGCTCGTGCGTTAAACAGAGTGTCATTCATTAATTGCTCTTTTTAATCTACTTGTTGGTTAAATAACTATTAAGTTATATGTGTTGTGTTCTAGTCACTGTTAGTACAAACAACTAATTAAACTGTTGTTTCTTATTGACTATTGACTAAAACACAGAGAGCAATATTTTTGATTTTTGCTACCCCCATAATACTTTTAGTTTTCTAAATTCCTTAAAATGAACTACAAAATTTCTAAAAAAAAGAAGTGTGTTGTAACTTACCATTTCTGGGGCTGAGATCGCGTACCTTCTGGTCGAGGGGTAGCGGCCTGTCCGGGTCGCCCCGTTCCTCCCTTAACCTGCGGACAAGAGAAAAATGCGAGACATAAATAAAAATGCAAATCGACGCACAACACACCGAAAACGCACAAATTCGAAAATTATGCGCAATGAATCAGCCAATTATCCGCGGCGCAGAGCGGGCCTGCAATTTCAGGCTTCATTATAAATGCATTACATTGGGCCGACATCGGCCTGCCCCGACCCGTCCGGCCCGAACATGCGATATGGCGATTTGATCTCTCTCGCCGATACACACACTCAAACATTTACAACACACACACACAACCATCCCCAAAACAAAACAAATCAAAAATCCACGAAAAAAAAAAAAGAAACGGCAGCTGAAAACGATCTAGGATTTTATTTAATGCCTTCCTACGAAACAAAACCAGAAAACATCTGTTTTAATTACATTTAAACATTGGCAATAAGGGGGACGGAGATGCGACCTCTAGTTAATGACCTTGCCGGCAGGGGGCCTCCGAATCCGGCGTATATTAAAACACGGAACGCCAAATGGTTTTTTTTTGCGAAGGAACACCGAATTTTTGGTAGTTTCAACGCTAGATTCGTTGCGTAACGATTACACGTTCAGGTTGTGGAAAAAAAGAGAAGAAAGGAACAATAGATTTTTGTTATTAATTGCGGTAATCGTTGCGGTTTTTAGGTCAATGACTGCGTGTAGTTTTGCATAAGAATAGTCGAACAGGAACTATGGGTTTGTGTATAAGTTCTCTGGTGTTATTATGAAAAATATGTGGTAAGCTACACGACTTCTAAAGGAGCAAATATGAATTGTACACTTCCGTAAGAATACTTGCCATAATATGCGCATTTTTTGTATGTTTATGTTTTTATATGTTAGTTTGGCGTCTCCATTATGTTTTGGTCTAAAAATTGACGATCTAATGTACAATTCTAAATCACTTTTGCGTCACTTTTCGTAACCCTTACTAACCCTCTCAAAATATATATATAGTTTTACAAACATGGCAGTACCGAAAATAAAATAACACGTCTCAAAGCAAACGTCAAAATATTGTGCACCTACAACTTATGAAAATAACAACCGTATAAAAGTGAGCCTAGAGTCCTTGTTTTTCTATAGTTATGTTTTTTTCAGTTTTTTTTTCAGGATTTGTAATTGCATTGCCTTTATTTTAATTGTATTATGTTTTGGTGAAGGGTCCGGGTGGAACAAAAGGAGCTGTTCTACCTTTTTATGGATGTTAATAACAGCATTTATTATTAAGTTCAATCAATTGACTCTTTTGAGGATATGTAATTAATTTGCAACAATAACATCAAAAACATAGACAAGGAATTGAAATTTGAAAAGCGACAGTTCGGTATTTATTTATTTTTTTGTTTTTGGAATACCCGACTAACTTATAAAGCTGCTATAAAGTTCACAGATTGAGGCATCAAGCATTAATCTATCAAAATAAACTAGATGTTTTAATCAGAAATGTCCGACTTATTAAGATAAACGTCCCAAATTCAAACACTGTCCTAAATTCCTACATATTTCTGTTTAGTTGGCCAAAATAAGAAATCTACAACATTGAACTTTGAACTTTCAACATTTGATTTATCTTGATAATAGAGTGTTATCCTAGAAGTAGATTATTGCCGTATAAGGTATCTGCAATTCGACTTATTTTTACATCGCTACAAGTCAACAGTAATTAAGAAAATTCTAATAATATCTATTAGGCTGACTAAAAATGTTTTATATTTTGCATAATAATACGATGTACTACTGTTTTAACCACTATTATTTACAAATTTAGGGGTGTCGGAATTAGGTACATGCATGGAGGAAGGAGTCGGCATAAGCGCTCGGATATGGGACCACTTTCCCCACTCCGGAGCACCTTTAATGTCAAAGTGACATTCGCAACGTTGACGTGTTATTATTTTATTTATTTCGCTTATTTCGCTTTGTTTAAAGATATTATAGTGAATTTGTATGAAGATATACATAAAAAACTAACGTCTAATTGCGCTGTTCGCAGCTGCAACAGCAGAAAATCAGCTATAAACCAGATTTCGTCCGGGGTAACATTTCATCGGTAAGTGACTGAATATGTCAACACTGTACAGGCTTGTACTGGCCGCACGCACAAACATTTTTTGAAATATGTTTATTACGTATTTATAATAAAAATTATATTAAAAAAATTCTTAAAGGTGTTCATATAGCGTTTTTATATAATATACCCACTCGGCACAATGCAATATATTACAGGAAAAATTTCTTGAAATTTCTGGCCAGTTTCAATGTTAATCCGGACCTGGCAGGCCACCAATTGTCAGGCTACTTTAGTGTCATGTTAGCCCCGCCACCCGGGGTCATTTTCTCGCTGCTAAAAGTATAGCGTACAGCGACTCCATCTTCCTCCATGGGTACATGTAAATATAGCACGGCCTTAAATCAGACATGTGTGTCGGAATTGTGTACCTACATGGTTAGAAGTAATATATATGACTGTATTAATAATAATAATATTGCTGTTTTTACACAAGAAAATAAGAGATTTTACATCGTTTGCTACATTACAATTATTTTTAAGTATTTTGTCCAAATTCCGACACGAGGGTCGGAATAACGGACATCAATGATCTTTAATTATTACACTAGCAGCAGAGAGTAGCGATTTTGGCATTAATACGCCACCTTTGGAGATAACATTTGAACACATGCCATCTCCATCAAAAAAATTATTATTCTGGCTTGAAACACCCAAATAAAGTAAAACGAAACTGTTCTTCTGTAATATTATCTCATGCTTAGAGAGACTATTTGTTAATAAAGAAGAAAAAAAGCAAAAAAGACAATCATTCTAGAAAAATAAGAAAGAAAGCGAACAAGGAACAGAATAAAAAGCTGCGCCAAGAAAAAAACAAAAAATCCAGATGCAAGAAATATTAAAATACACATGAGGAAGACAGGGCAGACTGAAGAAGACTAAGGGCTTATTTTCTACTGTGTTTCATTAAAAATGGTAAAACATGACTCTATTATTATCCACCCAAATTTTTTTTATTTTTAGTAAGCATGAATTTCATGTAGTTACTAAACTGATTTAAAAACAATAATGTTTACAACATGGTGCACAACATGCTCACGTGATTGAAGAATCGCAACCTGATTCGTCCAAAGACAAATGTCACCTGTAGAGTACATGGTCAACTCATTTTATTACTAAATGTCAAATGTCTTCTTTTTGCATCTACACGCTTCATATTAAGTAAAGTAAAACTGGAGAAAGAAAATTTTCATCATTTTACTAACAAAAACCATAAATCTTCTAAATTGCTTATAGAAAAACAAAGCAAAGAAAACGAATATGAACGTAAACCCCAAATTAAAAGAAACAACAGAAAAGCCTGTCATAGGTAGTTTAAATTCCATCTTATGGGATTCGCAAGTCGTATTTACTTTGTGCTGTCAGATCGATATAAAACGCAATAATCAAAGGGATGAACCAGCGGTTCGAACGAACCCTAAACCGAAGAATAAAACGCGCAACCCGAAAAGCGGTCTGGTCTGCTATATGTGCGGATGCCTTGTTAGAAAAGGAAGGGAATAGTTTCAAATTTCATTTAAGATTTAATTTGCGTGGAGATATGTGCATCCCCTTGTCGGATTAACGTGTACGTCGGAGGATCGGGCACGACTCGGGGTTCTCGCAATTAAAATCGTGCTTTTGTTAAGCTCACCGGCAAACAGAACCGCGCAGGACCCCATACATCTGATTCTTTCGTGAAACAAACTGAAATTAAATATAAAAAAGTTTCTCTGGCGATTAAAAATCGAGCAAATAAATATTAAAAACGGATTAGATATTTGATGAATATTTGTCTTCATCCGGGTTTCAATCTTGGTTTTCGATCAAGCTGCCGCAGAGTCCGTTTCTTTGCTCGCGTATTTGTTTAGGTCTCAATAAATTACAGCGCGTCCTAATTTAACGCCTAGTCATAATGAATCCGTTGCTCTTGTATCAATTTATTCCAATCAAAAATTCAATCGGGTTCGTGTTCGTCTACCTCTGTACCTCGGCTACTGTTTTACATTTAGATTTGTATCTTTATTACTTCGGTTAAATTGTCTCTATGACTAATCAAAATCTTGTTGAAAGCTTCCAGCGGCGGACCAGAACGATCGCTCGAGGGGTTAGCGCGAAGGGCGCGCGCAATATTCGACTGGGCGGTTGCTCTTTTCCTAGTTCAACCCTTCTTTGATATAATCGTTACGGAGGCTCTTATTCTTGCTTCATTATTATTTAATTATTTTCATTTCTGCTCCAGACATGTTATATTAGGGAGCGGGAGCGCTTCTTACTTTATACTCTTTGTCTCTTTCTAACAGGTACGATGATTTTATATAACGGTTTTTGGGTGATTTGCAAAAATGGAAACACACCTCTCTCTGCAGACGATCAATACGCAAATTATAAGTATAATTATGTAATGTATACACTGATTTCTTTATAATAATGTCTTTAAAAAACAAATTGCTTCTATAGTGAAGTTCGAAACATACCATACTTGCAATAATTGAATATTTCAATCCAATGTCAATTTTCTTTTCTTTTATGTACGGTTATGCAACATTTCTAATAATATCGGGTCTATTTAATGTAAAACGAACGGTGTATTCAAATTTGTAGGTAAAGAAACTTTTCTACTTTTGGGAAATAAGAACAATGGGATTTTATAGCATCGTATTCAGCCTGATTCTTTTGGTGTACAAGGTTTAAAACATAGTTTTTTTTATGGTTGCCTAAAAACAGGAGTTGACTTGGACGGTTGCAACGGTAATACCGCACAGGTACGACAAAACCAAATTTAATTTTTTTTTATGTTTGTCATGTTTGTTTTTAACATATTTTAAGGATTTTTCTTGGTTCCTTTTTTACATATTGTACCACACCTGGGCTGTAGCTTTTTTGTAATTTTCTATGTTTTTCAAAGTCAACAACTTTTGTTTATTCAACTAAATTGAATACAGTTTCCTTTCATTTGTCTAACGGCTAGGGTTGTTAGTTTATTACGTAAAATAACATCTTCATGAATGAAAAATACCGAAACAAAGATCACCATTTGCAAAATTGTTAAAAATGCAAAGAGTAAACAACCAGTTCCTTTGGACCCTTTTCAATAAAAAACCTCTAAGTTTGGTCATGAAAGTGACAAATATGAAGTTTCGTCCCGATACCTTTAGTAGTTTCCCCGGAACCGTCGCCACAAAAAAAAAAAAACGGGTACACGAACACACACAGACATTCTTTTGTACCTTGGTCAAACAATGTTCAAGGGACTAAAAAAAACTTTGTCATACTATGTATGATAAAGTAATAGTACTTTGTTTGAAGTGATGTGACATTCTCAAAAATTTTTGCTGAAACAAGCAAAAGATGTAACGTCGACTGACGAGAAGACACCCTAAAATGTTAAAATCAACAAAACCAAAAGTTGGCAATGGTTTTTCCATAGTCTTTAAAAATAACTGACGTACACAATCAAATGTCTCGTGCTTGTGCAATGTTTTTGTTGTTACAAATGTACAATTCCGCTGTATTTATTATACATGCAATAGAAACTTTTTTTGCCCTCAATGTATGTATTATATTATTTCTCATTTACTTTAGGCACTAGTTATACAACAAGTTCTACATCATCGTGCCTGTCTTCTTCCTATTAAGAAACTCAATCAAAACAAATTACACATCGTATAAAAACCATTTGACCACAAATGGAACCGCAACAGAAAGTCGTAATTGCCGTATTTTTTGCCAGCGCCTAAACCAAATTACATTCATCGCTTACCATAATACAATAAATAAAATAAAATCGGACCGATCGGTATAGAAAAAGCAGAAAGAATTTAAACAAGATGTTTAACGATCCGCGTCGGATATTCCGTTCTAGATTGTATTTAGTAGTAGTGAATTCAATTATGGAGACCGTGCGAGAAGAACGGGGGTTGACGGGGCCATTTCTAGGCTAATTTCCACCGTTATACCGAATTAAATGTCACGGGGAGCCGGTCTTATCCGGGCCCGTTCTTAGTTAGGGTCGCTTTGTCTTATTGTTTCATTAACATCTTGACTAACTTCTTGATGCCTTCAGTTAATCTGCCCGGTATTAACGTTGTCAGAATTTAGGTGTATTTAGGGAGACATTTCACGCCCTGCTGACAATCTTTTCGAGATTTATCGTGATTATTTTACTAACTTGCCTTGAATTCAAACCAACTTGTTTAATAATGCTCTTTAGTTTCATTTCTCAGTCTCATGTGTGACATGTGTCAGTCCGGGAAGATTTTGTTGTGCATATGATCGAATTTAGATAGTAGACTTAATATATATAAAAATAATGAATAAATTGACTAAATTTAAATCAGCACACCTAATATGAGTACACGAAAACTAGCGAACTAGTTCCACACTTTGGAGACTAGAATATTTTGCATATTACTAAATTTCTTGTATGAAAACAAATGAATGCATTTGTTAAAATACCTGAACAAATAATAGTTCAAAGATACCCATAAAACCCAAATAACTTATATAGACTTACTATTTAATGCTCCAAACTGATAAAATTATATTGAGTAGCCATGTAATTGTGTATCTAAACTAACTACATAGCAATCAACAGTAATTATAACATAATACTTGTTTTTACTTTATCATACGTAGTATGACAAAGTATTGTAATCGTGCAGAAAAAAAATTGAGATTTTAGCTGAAAAATGTCCTTAAAGTTGAAAAGCTTGTTGTTCAAAAGTGTCCAAAGGAACTGGAGGTTTACTGTTAGCATTTTTCAACGCTTTTGCAAATGAGCCGCCAATTCTAGAATTGTGTCAAAATAGTTAAATAATAAATAAAAGTAGAGGAAATGTTGTATAAATGTCTATGATACTTTTGGGAAGAATTAATAGTTTAGCTGCTTGAGCAAATTCTATTTGATCGAGATTGCTCGTACAGCATTAAAACTAGTTAGCCAGGATTTGACAGATATTTTGATTCTATTAACAGTATAGTGATGCGTTTTACATTGCTATATAATATAAAGTCATAACCATGGCCACGTCAGATTTTTTAGTAACCATTTGGCTACAATTTGATCACTTTTACAATAAAATGTAACAAAATGTTAGGTTGGGACCGGATTTTCGTAAAATCTGTTATTTTTATTATCATTTTAACGATATTTGTCACTAATTTACATTGACTTTGAAAATAAGCAAAATATGTTACAATTACTCCATTTTAGGCAAAATCGAGAGGTTAAACGAACCTTATTTTTATTTTATTTTTTTAAATATGTTATTCTAAAAAAAGTGGTTTTACTACACCCTAATGAAAATGTTCTCTGAAAGAACTACAAGAATTTACCAAAGCATTAAAGACAGCAACATTGAAAATACAATTTTCAGTATTGCTGAATATCTGGAATTACATAATAATAGTTAATTATTGATATGACAACTTTACAGAAAACAATTCATTTTCTAATACTGTTCATACAACTTGTTAGGTAAACTGTTCTGAATAGACTAAGTGAATGTCAACATTAATATTAGAGGCAAGCAATAAAGACCCAAAGCATCTTATGTCTTTTTTCCATCTATTTCCATTCATTTTGCATATTTTAATTTTTCTGGAGTATAATCTTCCTATAATCTTTTTTGATAAATTTCGAATTCAAAACCAGTTTTCTTTTCAAATGTCTTTTCTTGTATGTTATACCCGACTGTGAATCTTACGATGATCCTGTTGATCAAGAACACCTTTCCCATAGTCACATCCCCATACGGCAGGCATTATCTGACAAAAGCTCAGAACTTTAGTAATTTATAATTTAGAAATTTAGAAATTTGTATAGGTGGAAGAGGCATCAGGAGACACATGTTCCAGAAAGAAAAGACATATCCAGACCAGAAAGAAAATATGGTGGATCTGAGCTACAAGGCTACTGTCATCAATAAACTGGATAAAAGCAGAGGACCTAGGTTGGAACCTTGTGGACAAGGTTTGATTAACCTCAGTTAACATCGTCCAAAACAAAAACATCAAACAAATTAAACATGTGTCTACAAAATCGTCGATACAATCAAAATGCAATCATTCAATTATCAAAAAATCAGAAGCTCAAATGACGACATAATAAATTAAATCCAACCGGATGCATGTATGCGTAAGCGGTACTCGTTGAGGGGCCACGAGAGATAGATGGCGCTCGTAGCGCCAGAGAGCTGAAGAATCAAAAGTTAAAATATGCAGACGGCCGGGCCCCGGTCGAAAAGTCGTAACGAAAATCAAATTGATTCATCTGCGCAAGATGGATGATGACTCCCGTCCTCAATTTACATATTTCAACAAAAATCGGCCACTAGACTGACTCCTAGGCTGCGGGCGCGCCGTGCCTCGTCAGCACATCTTCGAGGGCCCTCTTCGGTTTACTTTACTTTAAAGCCGGCCAGATGGCGCGATCCAACCTACCCTCACTCCTCGCTCCTATCTATCACCGATTTGATGCATGGGCGAGGATCACGGCGCAATTATACCGCCGCGCGATTTGCATGCCTCTTGTTCTATATAAATAAAACATTTTTCGCGTCGCTGGATTTTCGAGTGGATGCGATAGTCATTTTTTTTCGTCGACAGAAGACCCCCAGTTTGGCAACCTAACCCCGCAGAGCCTTTCGTATTCGCTTTTGTCGCGCGAGCTCTTTACGATTATTACCCTAATTTTAAATTGGATTTTTTTTTCGGCGTTTCTAAAACACACGCTTTTATAAAAGTGTCCTTAGGAAAGGCTCAGGTGGTCGTGGAACAGCTGGTTGGTAGGGGTAAGCAATATTTTTTTGGAGATATATAGAGAGTGTCAATGGAAGAAGATTGGTCTACAAAAAGTCAGGAGTGACACCAAACGTTGTTCAGAACTTCGTACCAGACGCTTGGGTATTTCTACTCTCGCAGTTTTAGTGTGCATAAAGTCGTACGTCGGATTTAGTAAATAAAATGGTGATCCATTATCACAAAGTGGTAGTATCATTATATCGTTATGAAGTAATACCTTAACATTCTGAGGATAACACTGATTAGGATGCCAAGTATAATTAATCCAGGTGAAGATAATTTGAGAAAAAATAACCTCGGCTTGGATTTGAGCCACGAACTGCGCTATTTCCGGTCGGGAGCTTTCGCAGTTGAGCTACCGAGGCAGTGGAAATTGCGTAATGTATATTATGAATCTACTATCTACAATAATACTCTAAATATAGCTATGTTTAAAATATATTATCGATGTAAATTGATGTAGAGTTAGGCTATCTTGATAGTACTTGTTAGTAATGTTCTCTCTGATATTTCAAAGCTGATGTCAGACCCTCAAAACTCACAATGGCGAATCCAATATGGCGCCCAAAAATGCAAAACATGGGCGAAGTTGTATGCAACTTGCTTCCACCGTTATTTGAACGTTGTCGATTACAAATCTCATATAAAAATTTCAAAAAGGCAGATCCAATACAACAAAAAGTGTCGAAAATTGTACACCTTCAATTTTTTTCTTGTAATATATGAAGTTACCTAATTCCAAATATGCGTCAGATTTTCAAAAATGGCTTAGGTCTTGTGATTCTTATTTTTGGTTTATTTTATATTTCTAAGAATGTTCTTATAGCAAATTTAACAAACTACAATGCCGTGGTTTATATGTCAGATACACCAAATATTTGACTTTCAAATTGTAAATTTTAAATCGTCAATGTCAATTATTGGCGATTAACGTTATTCTGTTTGACAATTAATTGTCTGCATTGTCACTCAACTTCGAATTGTTTGTATTGTTATTCAACTCCGTAGATATGCATGTCAATTGATAACTTCAAAATATTTATTAATATTATTCAAACGGAGAAACAAACCCATTGTAGGACATAAAATTTTGTATGTACCACGGGCATTACTTAATGTTTATACCCTCGGGCGACTTAAAAAGCTCGAGGGCGATGCCAGAGAATGGTCACCCTCGGGCATAAACATCCGCTTAATGCCCTTGGTACATAAATAACTATAATATATTAATAATATATTTATATTGATTATATTGACACAATCTTCAAAACAGTTAATTGTTTGTAAAAGTTTCTTAAAACGCCTTTATATAAATTTTTTCATAATTCACAATTTTCCCATAAGCAGCCCAAGTACTTAGTCTAAAACCATAAAAATTACGATGAGTGTTTTGATTTATTTTCCTTATGGAAGCATTGCTTTGTACAATATCTTCTAGTTGCCAATTGGATTTTTCTTTTCGGTTTTACACTTTCTTATTAAGATGCATTTACATACAACTTTACGTTCACGTTGTAACAATCTGGACCCACCAACGCAACAAAATGTCAGTTAAAATCTAAACCGTGCACTTTTCCTTATTTGTTTATTGCTGTTGAAATTCTATAGGCGTTTGACCATATATTCTAACTCCTATAGTAATTTCTTGGACACGTTGTATAGTTAGAGAGGTTTTCTTCCAAATTTACAAGGGCACCACATTTCATGGTCTTGTGTTCCTATCCTACCTAGCGCATCGTGGTTCCAACTGACAACATGTAATGTCGTGATGTAGCGTTGTTTGGCGGTTTCTGGTACAAATTCACTTGACTCAACGGCCAAATTCCAAATCACACCATAAAAAAAGGTACAAACGTAAAAACACGAATGAAATATGTTGATGATTTCTTTCCACTGTTTTTCACAGCCTAGGCTAGTGGTGATGGTGTAATCCCCTCCATAGATACACAGTTTTCCGTCTGCGTTCATCATTTCACAAAGAATCACTCTCTTTATTGCAGTGTTTCATTCCACACCCCTGAAATTGAAATAAATCCTTCGCCTTCAAGCCGCGTTGAAAAATGTGGATGCGTTGCCGGGTAGCTTATGCATAACCGTCACACCGACGGAGTAGGTACATATTTTTTCGGTCGCCACTTTTTTATGACTTCTCATATTCCGGACCGGGGCGCGATGTTTCTCAATTTGTTCGACGAAGGCCCCGGGAGTTAGCAGCTGCGAGTGGAGCCACACTAAGTGAGCAATAAAGACAATGCCTCGCCGCCGCTGACACGTTTATATTATTTATATAAGTAGAAGATACGGAGATGTGCATTTTTCAGGTGGTCGGTTCGGAACGTACGCGGCGCGGGGCAAACGGGGGGACACCTGGGGCGCACGGCAAAGCCGATTACCGATCGTCCCCCGACCCTCCGCGCCGGGCAGAGTCGTCGCATCACTTTTAAATATTCACGTTGCGTTCAGGACGTCTCTAAAAGCATTTGGCCATTAAAAAATTAAGCGCCCCCACCCCCACCCCGCTATGGACCCGCAAGCCTTATATTATTATTATTTTATGCATATTTTACTGCGCGGCAAATGGAGAGAACGAGTGAAAACCACCCCCACAACTCTAGAGCCCTCTATGAACCATCGCCGAAGACTTATAGATCGTACTTTCTTGCTAGAAGGGTTACTACCACTAAGATCGCCGTATTGGGGCGGTAAATTTTAACCCTCCGGGGTTATAACGATATATAATGCATGAATTAGTAACAACCAGTGATGTTAGAAAGTGATTCAGTGTTAAAGTTATCTTAAGGATGGACATTCTGAAAGGTTTTTAGACAATTTATTAGATTCCAGTACACAGGGCTACAATATGCAATCAATTTTAGATTTTCAGACAAATGCCAACTGATTGTTGTTGTAGGAAAGCTCTTTCTTGAGCATCACATTTGATCAGCAGAAAAACAAAAACCATAAGTTAGGAATGTACCTCTTCCGATATATGAAGTTCTTAATATGTTTTTGAAATTCTTTTTGACAGTTTTGATAGTTCGGTTAGTGATTGTCATAACTATATAACTATTGATGAGGTGAACTCACAGAGGCAACTTGTTCATAAACAAGTGTTTCTACGATAATAGACAATAGCATGTTTTTATGATTAAAAAACAAAAAAGAAAACAATAAACTGGTAATTTATAAGTAGGAAACCAGGGGAAGGATATTTTTAAGAAACTTTACTACGAATGACCACCGAAATAGAGTTTTTATGGAGCTAGTCAATTAGCAGGTTTATTATTTTATCTACGACTCACATATAATAAGTTCATTGCATAAGTATCTATGACTATATAATCCCCATCATTATATAGCGCCAATGATTATAATAACACTAGCGTTGTATAATAATGACAGTTCGTTCAAATAATGACCTCATTATTTGAACAAACTCATCATTGTATGACGCTAGTGTCAAAGTTTGTCAAATCCTACGTGGATGACAGTTATTTGAGAGTTCGCCTCGCCAGCATTGACAAATGCATTTAAAATATTTGACATAAAATGGACTTTATGAGTCGTAGATAAAACGTCGTATTTGACTCGCACATAACGGATATAAATCGCTCGCATGATTACACGCTCGCCTACGGCTCGCGTGTAAACTTCATGCTCGCGATTTATATCCTTAATTATGTGCTCGTCAAATAATATACTATTATGTCCTACATGATCATAAAGTGACATTTTATATCTTAGACACCGGGGCAAAAACTGCTTCTTAACGCCCGCGATGGCGTTAAGGATTCTTAACGCCCGCGCGGGCATTAAGGTTTGCCATGGTTATATGTCAAATATATCAAAAATTTGCCATTCAAATTGTAAATTTTAAATCGTCATTATTGACCATTATTGGCGATTAAGGTTAGTATGTATGAAAATTAATTGTCTGTATTGTCACTCAACTCCGAATTGTGTGTATTGTTATTCAACTCCGTAGATACGCATGTCACTTGATTACGTCAAAATATTTATTAATATTATTCAAACTGAGGAACAAATCCATTGTAGGACATAAAATTGTGTATGTCCACGGGCATTACTTGATGTTTATACCCTCGGGCGACTTAAATAGCTTTTTAAACGGTCACCCTCGGGGCATAAACATCCGTTTAATGCCCTTGGTACATAAATAACTAACTCATTACAGTCAATTGATAATAAAAACACAATTATTAAGTGAATTATTACAAATTACGACTGACAAGCGAGGCAGAACGGTAATATTACCGGGGTAATATTACTAGTAACTTTGGTAATATTACCGTAAGTTACCAGAGGCATAAATTCTCGCTGGTAAACTAGTGAAAATCTGTATAAAAAACATTAGGGGCCCTATAGTAAGCAAGGTTCATAGAAATGATAATCTTCTGAACGTCACCTCAGAAACAGCAAATCCAGTGAACCAGACATGAGCTTGGGTTTCAAACATAAAAATAACGTTTATTACAGACCATAATCCTCTAAGCATCAGCATAGTATTTTCCAAATGACCGCCATTTATGAAATTTGCCCGTAATCTCGTTCGTGGAACAGTTCGACATAAGTTAGGTATTAAAAAGTGACATTCTATTATGCAGAGAACATATTAACGTTCGCCTTATTAGCATATTCGTTTCAAGTTATTACAGAGAGGAAGTAGAAAATATTAAATCGAAAATTAGGTTCCAGCAGAACTAGACCGACAAAAAATATATATTAATCAGCATAATTACAATACGCCGGGGCAAACCCTTATTTAAAAGACTACGGCATAACAGCCCAGTCACGATTCTAGTCATTAACTGTTTAACGCACACGTACAGTCGAGTCGTAACTAAGAAAGGAGCAGTACTATCCCGTTTAATACAATATTCATAAATAGATTGTGTTCCTGACAGTTCGTATGCGCCACGGCGCCCTCTACCCTTGCCAACCCCACACCCCCCCCCCCTTTAAAAGCGGACGACGGTGACTGTGCAGAAGTATTATAAGCGATATTCATAAGGGTCTCGCCGTCCTATACGGCCCGCCGTATAAATGTGTTTGTTAACCGAAATTGTTATTTACATAGAAGAGGTGGTTATTTGCAGTTATTTGCTTAGCTGACCCGTACCGTTATACATTCTTAATGTTGAGTCAACACGTACTACCACCCTTCGTTTTACGCCACTGTCCTTGCGCCAGGGGGCGAGTCAATAAAAAAAAGAAACCTTTTACCAGTGAAATAATTGTATGGTTATTTAATAATTCTATATTTTGCTGTTTTTGTGATTATCAATTTCCATTTGTTCGAGCAGGTCCATGTTTTTCCTTGTTACACGCATAAAGCAGATACATACTATCTCTTTTATTATTATTTATTGTTGTCTTCATCATTTTTTATCGGGACTACTCCAGACAAAATCTGAACCGTGATATTGTAGGCCTTCGATAGCATCTTCTAACGTCGATAGTAATTGGAAGGATTTATTGATCGTGATTATCATTGTTGTGCCGTTACCCATGCGAATTTTAACGATTTATTAGCGTAAAATTGCCATCAGAGTACACCCCGTCTGTGTACAGTCTCCAGAGTCCTAATCACGCCGTAGGAAATGCTCGGGTTACATTTGATTAGTTCCGAGTGAAATTGGGCCTCGCGCCATCTAGCGTCGGGTCAGGGAGCTTCAGTCCTCCGCCTCATTGATCATCCGAAACAACCCCTTCTCCATTTTTCTTACGGCGGCGTGTTGGATTGCATCCAGGTTCCTACCTTGGAGAAGTAGCAGTCATCAGCGTTCAATATGATAATCCAATATCCTCTACGCTCCCGAAGAAAAAAAATCGCTTCGGTATCACGTACGAAATTTCGCACGTAATATGAAAGAAGTTTGATTGATAGTGAGAAGGCACATCAGCGGCAAGTTTACGTTCCCTTCTACCCTCGTGTGTGTGTGTGTGCCATACGTGTTCGTGGGAGTCGTATTAGAGGCGCTGACAGCGCCCCCCTCGCATTGATTTGATAAATGCATCGCTGTCTTGTAAACGACTGTGATTCGACGTACAACAAACAACTACGTTGATGCTACTAGGCGGCTTTTATAGACTACTCTCGTAGGAAATCGAGATGCTTTAGGGGTAGTTCAAGTAGAAAATGTGCGGGGGTTACATATACGTAGAAGTTAAAATTTATATAAAGAACGTTGGACTAAACACACTACCTTGAGGCATAACATGGCGCAGGAATTAACGAGAATACCCATCACTAGTATGACACCGTGTAAATTACCCATTATACCAACAAACGGGATAAATTGCACGCAATTCTTTTTCTGCACTCGCAATTTCTACAGCGGTCTCGTACACACGGTCCGACAATAAGAGAAAACGAAAAACGGATTGGAAATAATTAAAACACAGAACTCGGAACGGCCGCGGCGCTTTATAATTGCAAGGCAATAAATAACGTACGTGTTAGGCTCGTTAGATTTTTTCCTTTTCGCGAAATTAATTACATCGGCGCCGCCCACTCGTAAATATATCAAATATTCCTCGCGCCGAGAAGGTCTCCGATAGAGTCGAGAGGCAATCGAAAAATGATTAAATGCAATTTTCTGTGTGTCAATTAGCGTCCGCCAGCGAATCCGAGCGCCATCTTCAGTCCGTACACGGTCTTAATTAAGGTAGGGTGATCAGTTTTCGCCTGGCGCTCCTCAATAATGTATGAATAAATAATAGGTCCCTTTTATATTTGTATTTATATGCTAAAAGTGGTAATTGCCAGTGGAACGAAATAAACAAACGTTCAGTTGCCATGGGAAACAATAGACGTTGATAGTTATAGGTTATGATGGAAAAAGTTATAGGTTATGTATTGCCAGATGATGTGTAGTCTTAACATTTCTCCTTGTCTTCCTCCCTGATTTTGACTTGTGTTCCAAGTCTTCTACATTTGTTTGATTAAAATTTCGTCTCTCATATTTTTTTGAGATCGTGTGGTTTTCATGAAGGTCTATTATACTGCTCACCATTAACACAATATTGTTCCGAAAAACACAACCCGCCATTTCTACTCCATAAAGCAATAAATGTTTAGTATGCAAAGTAATGCCAAGTCATTCCTTGTCATCTTTGCTATCGTTTTGTTCATCATTGCCTTTAGAGTGAATATGTGGTCCGGAATACTCCATCGTTTTTCAGAAACCACTTTGTGACTGTGTCTACCGATGTTGGCACATGGATCGGCGATCTACACGGATCGGCGATCTACTCGGATCGGAGATCCACTGGGATGGGCGATCTACACGGATCGGCGATCTGCCCGGATCGGACATCTACCTACTTTGGCGATCTACCCATTATTAAAACTTTAACATTAAAACGAAATATAGACAAAGAACTCCTCTAAATTATCAAGGAAAACGCATGGGGAGATCCATAGTTAGACGGCGAGTCTGGCGCATTATAAAACTCTATACCCTTTGTGACGCAAAATCACTATGTGACTGTGTTAGTGATGATTCTATTGTTGTTGCGAACATCTATCGATCTCGGCACAAGGATCGGCGATCTACCCGGATCGGCAATCTACTGAGATGGGCGATCTACCCGAATCGGCGAGCTACCCGGATCGGCGATCGACCAGAATCGGCGATCTACGCGGATCGGACATCTACCGACTACGTCGATCTACCCATTATTAAAACATAAACATTAAAACGTAATATAGACAAAGAAATCCTCTAAATTCTCAAGGAAAACACATCGAGAGATCCATAATTAGACGGCGAGTCTGGCGCATTATAAAACGCTATACCCTATTATAGCTTCAAGGGGTGGTGGCCGTCGCGCTCTCTTCTTCCAGACAACGGCGATGTTCTTTCGCTAATTACGGCAGTAACTTGCTCCCGGTAGTCGGTAGGTATCTCCTCCGGAAATGAGATTTCAATGTTTCCCGGAGGAGCACGAGCCACCGCCCCCCAGGAACCCAAACAGCCCCCTAAACTCGCTACGACTTAAGGCGGAGATTCGCCTGGTCCGAAGGAACAACTCTCGGCAACAGTTAATGCGAAATCTGTTAACTGAATGTAACATTTCCCGGAATACAATTAGAATATTAGATTAGCGTACCATGTCGAGACAGGGTGCAAGAGGGAGACGGGGTGGGCGCGAAGACAGAGAGATCTTATCTGAGGATGCCCTCGCAGGACGGCAGCTCTTAGCCCACCTAAGTGAATTCTGAAACTTGATCGAGATATAATATCGTTTAATGCAATGTAGGTTGATGTACATTACTACGTTTGGACTTTGATTGTATTCGGAAGGGTCTTCTGAACTGGCTTGCCACCCCATGTGTAGACGTGGAGGGTTTCCTATTGTACTGTAGATACTAGAGTTGATTATAACAAAGACTAGGTGCTCCTAAAGGCATACCTATGAGAAGGTCAAAACCATAACCTAAAAATACTCAACTGGAAAACAAGTAGAAACAAAAACCATGAAAAGAATTTGCTAATCGCGTATCTTCGTATACCAAACGAACCTCCACGAAGACGGTAAAACGTTTTCGATCGCACCGAGCTTCGGTGTGGATTATTAATATCAATCTGGAAGCCCAGAGGGTTCTTCGTTTCCTTCTTCCTCGTCTCCCCCCCTTCCGCCAATATAACTAACAGTGGGTGCTGCGCTAATTATTCGTTTTAATAACTCCGAATTCTACACTGATTGACTGTTAATTGCCCCGAGTCGTAATTAAATTTTAATTACTTAGTTACGATTGAGTTGTCTGCGGAGCAGTCGCGGGCCCCAACTTTAGAAATCACTCAGTGAGAAGTTATTGTTTGCCTCGAAAACTTTAGAGTGTGTACCTATGATATTAAATTTGAAGTTGAGCGTCGTTGAAGGTAGGTTTGCGATTATTTAAAGCATCGATTTACATGAGGAGCAGCTGATGACAAAATATGTCACAAATTTAATATTTTTACTCGAAGATCGATCGCCGATCCGTGTAGATTTCCCATTCCGGTAGATCGCCGAACCCGGTGGATCGCCGATACGGGTAGATCGCCCATTCCGGTAGATCGCCGAACCGGGTAGATCGCTGATCCGAGTCGATCGCCAATACGTGTGCCGAGATCGGTAGATATTCTCAACTATATTAGAACCATCATTTGTCAGGACAAAAGTAAGAAAGGCTTCCTTTACACCAATGGTATTTTGTAGCAAAATTCGAAGGAATAACCATTTGTCGTCATGCCATTGCTTAATTTTATAGGTATATAATACTATTTATAACAAATGCAATGCTAATTGTGGTTATCAATGGAGGCTGGATAATTCTGGTCCGTCAGGATTACGTGTTGTTAATAATAATAATAGTGGAGGACATAGAGCCACATATAGCCATGGGTTATTTACACTGTGCGGCATGCAAATAAAGCAATTAGTTAATTATTGTTATTGACATCTCGCGTGCAAAATATGCTCGTCGAGCGCAGCCACATTATTATAGATAGTATACGTTGTCGTAAATCCTTAGAACCGGAGGCGGTTTCCTTCAGCAGCACAGTGGCACACCGCGGGTGTCTGTCTGAGGTACTTTGCACGCGCGATTCAACTGTTTATTTATTCGGAAATGTTAAAAGGAAAAAAAAAACTGCAGAACTGGAGATATATCTAGGTTGCGTTTGCTCGCATTAATGCATTAATCGATGGCCAGATTTCAAATGTGAAACCGGTCCTGAGCTGGTAATTTATCATGTCTGTAATTGGTTTGGAGTTTGTGATATGCGGCGAGTTGTTGTGTTTAATTATTTCCAATAGAATTTGATTTATGGGTACTGGAGAAAATGAAAGGAATGCAGCTGAAATTAAAGAAACTATCGTGAAACCTGAAGATTTGGCAAATAACATCATTAAAGGAACATTGTGGCAAAATGCCAAAACCTTCTTCGTTTGTTCCTCTTAGTAACAATAAAATTTAGATATAGCCTTAAATCTGATAAAAAGAAACTGTTATTATAAAAAAAATGTTTAAAATCTAAAGCGAGTAACCCGTGGCGAGAAACGAGATATATAAATTGCGAATGACAAAGTCAAATTAGCATTCCCCTTTTTCCGAATTTTGCGGGGACTTTAGTCGCCGGATCCTTGGTCCTTCGCCCTCGGCAGAGATGATTTGAATAAAAAATAACACCGTCGCAAGTTAATAACGGGAACGTGAACGGAAACGCGATTGCTCGCCGGTCTACGATTCCTCTCGGCCTTTACTTTAAAACGTGGGCGATTAGTTTTTGCGTCGCGCGCTTTTTAAATTGGGTTTCGAGCACTTCTCCTCGCCGAGAGGTGCATTTCCATTCGTGCCGCGGGGGTGTAATTCGTCTCGAGGGACTTCGAAGACGGCAACTTGTTGTTGTCAATTTTGGGGACCTATTTTTCCGTTTCTTCTCGCTCGTGTGTCAAATTGTGGAACGAGAACTCCTCCTTTTTCTGTGCAGTAATTACCGACAAATTGGTTCTCTCCTGCGACTGACGGCGCGAAAAATTTAACGAAAACAACGCGACGTACGCATTTCGTAAGCTAACTTCCTGAGTGACACAATTCTGATGTGCTGATTTCCCCCTCAAACAAAAATATTATAAAAATAGAATTTGTCACGGTTATAACCAAGAAATAAAAACGATCTTAGATTTGCAGCTATTTTAAAGTACAGAGACGAGCTAATCCTATGGATATGATAGAGTATTCAGAATAAAACAGAACGATGAATACTCGGAAGTAAAAGAAGGAAAAGTTGGTGTACCCCAGGGTAGTGTATTGGGACCAATTAACGATCAACTATATACAAGTGACGTACCACAGCTGGGAAATGTAACAGTCGCCACATTCGCAGATGACACGGCTCTTATGGCAGTGGGATCAACTATTGGAGAATCTACTAGGAATCTTCAACAAGCGAGTAATAAAATATATAAATGGACCAAAAAATGGAACTGAACGAACTGAAAGGTGTCCACATTAACTTTACAAACAAAAGAATCAAGGACATACCTCATGTCAAGATTAACGACGCCATAGTTCCATATGCGAACACCGCAAAGTATTTGGGTATGACTCTGGATACAAAACTAGGTGGAAAGAACATGTTAAGAAGAACAGAGTAGAGCTTGGCCTCAAATACAGAGAACTGTACTGGCTTCTGGGAAAAAACTCTCAGTTGTCCGTACAGAACAAACTACAAGTTTACAGCCAAATACCAAAACCGATTTGGTTATACCAGCTTTGGGGTTGCGCGAAAAAGTCCAATATACAAGGAATCCAGACTTTCCAAAATAAAGTACTAAGGAATATGGTTAACGCTCCTTGGTACATACGGAATAGTGACCTGCATCGTGATCTTGGTGTCCCACAAGTCATCCAAGAGATTAAAAGATTCGCCATTAAGAATCTCGCCTAAGCCATCACGTCAACGTAGAGGCCATGCAGCTATTGGACAACCAGAATCCAGTGAAAAGACTAAAAATAACTAAACCCTTCGAACTAGTGAACCAGTGAAATGTGTAAAAAGCAGGGTACAGTGAGTGCTGTTAGTGCTTCTTGTTTAGGACAAAGAAAATATAGGACACCTGTGGTCCCTTTTCTCATCCACGCATACTCAAATAGACTCAAATTTTATGTAAAGATTCTCTCAAAATTACAATATGGGGAAGGAACAAGTTTATGAAAATTCTAGTGTGTCACTAATTTATTCTTCATCATTGTGATTGAATGAATAGGAAAGGAAACACATGGCAGATGTACACATGTTAACATGAGAACATTTTTAGGTACCTTTAGGTATTTCTTTCGCAATACTTATATACGTATATACATAGTTCTATAAACCTTCTAGATATGCGTTAATGATTTATCTCCCATCTATCGGTCATTAAACGCATAATGCGTATTGCAGTCCACGAAAACAATAGATTCAGTATACACTTAATCGGAGAATAGATTCTGTGTCCGGAACACAAGTATACCGCGCTACGTTATTGGATTTTGAACTAGAACACACAGTTCCGGTGAAATTATAGTCGCACACACACACACACACACACACACACATACATACACACAACACACTATAGTGGCGCTGCTGTTCTGACAGCATAAAATATATAATCCAATCAAGTCGCCACAATGGAGACAATGGGGAATCAGAACTTGCGACAGATTTATATACCCGCGATTTCTATTAAGCGGGACACCGGCCTCTGTAGGAATTAATAACGTACCCACACGTATATATATATACAGCACGTCGTCACGGGGATATATGGAATAGATATACTGCTCTCTTTTATAGACTCCACACACGCATTTTCCGAAGAAATACTACCCGGAAGGATTTATTACGATTTTTTCGGTGGCGAGGATACTTTGTCACTATGGTAGGTATAATGGAATTCCTCACCAAAATAAGACTGGTTTCGGAATTACTTACTATCATCTTCAGGCAAAACTCTTTTTAGTAGAATGACTTTGTCTTGTTAGTTGACAGTAATTACAGTAATAGAAAATAAAGGGTTAAACGTCGGCAACCAACGAAAAAAAAAATCTGTAAAGGCATAAAAAACTGATATTTTGGTTGCATACAAGACCCAATAATCTACTCAATATTATTGTAGGCCCGAACGCCGGAGCACGTGAGTAGGCAAACCCCGGGTTAGGACAAGTGAGACAAAGTGCGAAGTGCTGTCAATCATCGGAACGCACTCTGGTCTAGAAGTACCGGATTGTTGGATAAATACTGTATAATTTTCTCTCTATACCACTCTGGTCTAAAAGTGACGAATTATTGACCAATATTCGCTCTTTAAACTTGTAAACTCTATTAAATTGTGCATACAGTTGGTGCTCATGCGAGGTGTTCTGTCACCGTACTAACCTAAAAATTACTCATACGTTGCACCCACTATTATAAACCTGTGACAGTGGATTATGTGGTGTATTCGTTATTCATACTATTTTCCATACTGGAACTAACACATAGTTGCAAATTTTGGCAATAAATGAAATATTTTTTATAAGTAATAGAGTTCAGATTCGTCATCAGCGATCTCGAATACACCCAAAAAACACGTCTGAAGTAAATAAAAGCTTATTTTAATGTAGTTGTCCGCCATATTGTATCCGCAATTTTGTTTATACCTCCATGGTTTATACCAAGTTTCAGAATTTTTACTAACTTTTCGCGAGTTTAAATGGTTGCGTTTGCTGAACGCTCATTGAGACCGAAAAATCAACATTTTTAGTTGGATTGCTTACATCAAGGAGTAAAACAATCATATCAAGGGCTTGAACTAAAAAAAATAATAATGTAGTTCATGTAGTGTCATTTATTCAGAAGTTATACTGTAGCCATAATTATGATTATTTACAGCTTTGTAAATAATTAAAAATGATTTAAGGGCATCTATGCAGAAGAATTAGTTGGAGCTATTCTGTCCCTCACAACAATTTTATAAACGTATATTGGACTTAATCTTGTTTTTCTAAGAATGAATTTTATTTCGTATTATACACTGGGACTAATGGGTGCTTTTGTTTTATTAGACATAGAAACTCGGTAAATAAACAAGAAAAAAGTTTAATACTTAATGATTTGAGAGATATTTTGAATAAACAAAGTAATTACATTTTATAAATAACTTTTTCATTTGTAACATAACTAGAAATGATTACGGACATCCCGTATCATACGGACTTACCGTAATGATGAAATTAACCAAAGTATCTTATCCAAAGTAAATTAAAAATTAAAGGACGAAGTTTTCTTACATAACACCGAGGCCAATTCACCATAAACAAGATAAAAACAAGCAAGAAGAGTTTAAAAAATACTTCAATAAAATAGTCAATTCCCACGAATTTTATACTCACCAACTCAGTATTCCAAAATGGATTGTATCTTATCGGTAAAAAAGAAGAGCTATTTTAGGAAGTTTTTATAGGACTAAAACCAAAGAAAACTTGCAGCCATAACCTGGATTTGTACCTTTGGACCTTTTTTATTTGTGTTTTTATATACCTTTTTTATTTGTGGTCCGATTAATAGGTCTTTTTGATAGCTTATATACCGTTTTTATTTACATTTAGATTGTCAGTTTAAATATGTTTGCCAACAAATTCGCTCGACACAAATAAAACTTCTGTTCTACCTTTGGGTTCAGCATTTGTTTGTGAGTAATTTGGTATGCACATGCACAAGCACAAGCTATATGTTTACAATCAGAATACTCGAACAAAAATTTAAATTATTAAATTTGTTTCTTGTTTTTCCTGATAATGTTTTTTTCATAGCAAATTTAATATTACAGGGTTGTATTATTTTGTCCCAGATTGTTTGTGCAATGAACAAGACGAGCAAATTACAATTATGGTTGTATATTATATCATTCGGTTCAGAAAAACAGGGTAGTTATTACCTCTATTTTGTTTTGCAGTTTTGAAAATGATAAATAACGTCAGTCAGATGTTTATTTATAATCTCTCATATAGCTCAGCACACTGTCATCTCTAAATTTGACAAAATATACAGAGATACAAAAAAAATTAATTTAGACTCCCTTAATCAAAATTGCCGACAGTGGTAGGAAACCCACCCTCAAAATTTTACACGACTAATTCGAGATATACGATCTGGTTGAAGCGATCTCCTCCGTGATGATGAATGAAGAAGAAGCCGACTCGGCCCCACAGTCCTAGGGCCCATAGTCGTCTGCTAATGATTCTCTAATTTCAGCCGCAAGTTCGACTTCTGCGGCACGGCGAGGAGGGTGAGTCGAATCCGTATCCAGCCATCATCCCCGATGCAAAATAGACTTCCTTTCGGGCTCCGCTAATGATAAAAATACTTAATTTTCGCTGACGTCCGCAGAAACGGTATGATAATTAATGATAAAGGGCCGTGGCGGAGTCGGTCGGCTGGGAGAACGTAAGATTATCCACCCCAAGCTTGTACGTGCTGGAAAAGGCACACAGGAATCGGATGACTCGTTGGTCTCGCGCCACTGTTTGAATAGGACTCGGGCTGCATCTCGACGAGCGTCAGATAACTTTCGCATAATTAATCTTAATATTGTATTCTCGGATTGTTCCTTCGGTGTCTGCCGTCCTTCTCGCCTCTGTTCCTTCTCCGAGACGCTTTCACGTTTTATCGATACTAATACATCTGTTAATTACGTGCTGGGAACGCAAAAAATATAACAAGGAGTCGGAGCAGATACAGATGTGTCAATATTGAATTAGAATAGTACAAAGGCTTCAATTAAAATTCTCAATCGGGCTTTTGTATCCACGTTAAACCTGTTTGTTTGGATGAAGTAATTAATTGTTGGTCTCAGTTTTAAGTTTATCATCCTAGTTTAGCTGAAGAACCTTGGAAGGAAACAGGAATAAACTTAATAAACAATCTCCGTGTTTTCTTTAACAAGTCCGGACTAAACAACCGAATCGATTTGACATTTTATATTATGATCTTAAAGGTCATTAATAATGATGTTTGTAAATGTTTGCTATATTCGCAGTAAGTATTAAGTGCCATTCACATACACGCTGCGTTCAGTTGACCTTGAAACTACGCTGCGCTACGCCGCGCGGCCACCGCGCCGTTCGCGACACGTTGTTTTATTGTATCGCTTTTTACTAGTAAACCAACCTGACATGTAGAAGCTTGGAACGTATATGAAAAATCTAAAAAATCTCTCAAGTGCATAATCTGAAATGTCAATAATCGGAAAAATCTTTTGATATACTTGGGGCATTCTTTCTGAAGTGTCCCAATCCAAAAATGAAAAGTTTTGGGAATTTCTTGAAACTTTGGAGAATAGTTGTACTCTATAACAGTAACAATCTCCTAAAATATTAGTTCATGAAAAGAAAAATTGTGGGAATTAGTTGAGGTTGAAGTTTGGACGTTTTGAGTGACGCGGTAATTTTTTAATTAGTGTAACTCCTATAAAACTTTATAGATTCTATTGTTTATACAGTGCATTTTGAGCATTTTTAATGTACTTTGTAACATTTGCAGAAAAAAAAATCTCAAAGAAAAATTGTAATCACTTTTTACTTTATCATACGCAGTATGCTAAAGTATTGTAATCATGCCGAAAAAAAAAATTGAGATTTTAGCGGAAATAGGTCTTTTTGGGTCCCCTGAACATTTTTGACCAAGGTACAAAAAAATGTCTGTGTGTGTGTGTGTGTGTGTGTGTGTGTGTGCGTATGTATGTCTGTGTGTAAACGATTTTTGTGGCGACGATTCCGGAGAAACTACTAAAGGTATCAGAACGAAAGTTCATATTTAGAAGTTTTGTTACCAAACTTAGAGCTGAAAAGCTTTTGGTTGAAAGGGGTCCAAAGGAACTGGTAGTTTATTCTAAGCCGTTTTGAAAGATTTTGCAAATGAGCCGCCATTTCTGTAATTTCGACAAAATAGTTAAATAATAAATTAAAGTAGAGGAAATTTTGAATAATTTATGCCTATGATATTTTTTGGTAAAGTTAATAGTTTAGCTTTAAGAGCAAATTCTATTTGATCGAGATCGGTCGCATCTGCATTGATATGAAACTTCAAAGTAGCCTGGATTTGACAAATATTTTTTTGTGCTGTCACCACAGACATGTCTATGGCTGTCACACTCGAAAACAGCTGTTGGAGAACCGCTATGGAACGTTGCCGCTCTACTGCGGCAAAGTAGAAAATACAAAATTCAAATAAAACAAGATCGCCAATTTGATTGTTTGTTGATAAGAAATATCAACCAGTTGTTATCTTCGTAAAACTATTGTATATATTGTAAAAACGATAACTGAGAAAATTGTAAATAAAGTATAGCGATGAGTATAGTTACGTTTTAGTATGTTGGTACGGATGTGACATCTACCGTGTCATGAACGAATATAAATCTGTCAGAATTTGATTTAGCTTTTTAAACTTGACGTTTCGTAGAAGTGGTATCAACCTAACATTTCCTATCCAGAAATATAACCATTTTTAATTTTTTGTAAGTACTTATTTCTCAAAAAGCAACACAAAAAACGTTGATGTCACTCCTGCCGAAAACTACATAGCGCGACTCGCTCACATGCGACGGCGACGCTTCGCCTTCGGTGACGCGCCGCATCACCGGTCGCCGCGCTATTCCGTACTGTCGGCACTTGTGACATAAATAACTATTATTCTAATGACGTAGTGTAGGTAGTGTCAAGTGCTGATGCTTTGACAATACCTACAATTTATCTCAATAAAATAGATTCTCATGCAGCTAAACTATTAATTTTATATATTGTATGATAAAGTCATGTGCCTGGCCACATCAGATTTTTTACTTTATCATACGCAGTATGTAAAGTATTGTAATCGTGCCGAAAAAAAAATTGAGATTTTAGCGGAAATAGGTCTTTTTGGGTCCCCTGAACATTTTTGACAAAGGTACAAAAAAATGTCTGTGTGTGTGTGTGTGTGTATGTGTGTGTGTATGTGTGTGTGTACCCGTTTTTTGTGGAGACGATTCCGGAGAAACTACTAAAGGTATCGGGCCGAAAGTTTATATTTAGAAGTTTCATGAGTAAACTTAGAGCTGAAAAGCTTTTGGTTCAAAAGGGTCCAAAGGAACTGGGTATTTATACTTAGCATTTTGCAAAGATTTTGCAAATGAGCCGCAATTTCTGTAAATTCGTCAAAATAGATAAATAATAAATTAAAGTAGACGAAATTTTGGATAATTTATGTCTATAACATTTTTCGGTAAAATTAATAGTTTAGCTGCAGGAGCAAATTCTATTTGATCGAAATCGTGTCTGCATTAATAGTAGGTAGCTAGGATATTTTGAACTTTTGACAGTATTCAGAACGTCAGCGGTTGGGAAACGTCAATTCAACACGCAAATATATGGAGAATGCGATCAAACACGCGCGCACGTACGCTATGTGAAACAATATTGGAATATCTTGGTGTTCAAAAGTCAATGTGTATTTCAAGTGCGGATAGCAATGTTGTTATGTTTTCGCGAATAAATGCAAGAAATATTGTAAGACGGTATGTTAACCTTAAAACTTATTTGGAATATTGAGCATAATTCTTTATGATCTTTTGTAGTTAGCACTGAAGACGTGGTAATACCCGAAGATATAGTATGCTAGAAGCCAATATAATATAGTAATCATCAGAATCAACAACCTTTTTACTTTATCATACTTAGTATGACAAAGTATACTAATAGATTTTCCGGTAGGTATGTCCTATTGGGTCCCCTAAACAATTTTGGGCCGGTATTTCTGGAATTTCGTCGAAATAGTTAAATAATAAATTAATGTAGAGGAAATTCTGAATGATTTATGACTATGACAAATAAATAGTTTAGCCGCATGAGCAAATTCTATTTCATCAAGATCGCTCGTACTGCATTAAAACGCTATAGTATTAAAACTAGTTAGCCAGGATTTGTCAGATATTGTGATTCAAATGATAGTAGGTAGTGTCAAATTTGGATGTTTTGACATTACATACTGTAAATCTAATCAAAATATCTGTCTAGTTCTAGTACTTTTATTTTTTTGCAGACATGGCCGATCTCGATCGATTAGAATCTCATGCAGTTAAACCATTAATATATGGTATGATAAAGTCATGTGCCTGGCCACATCAGATTTTTTTAAATTAATCACTTTTTCCGATTTTTGAAACAGTTGGGTTATTTTAATATTTTTTAAATAGTTTCATTTGGAAGCTGAGATCTTTTGCTATAAAATGAGTAAAGATGAAAGTGGGACAAACGAGGGTTTGGGAGAAAATTAATACTTAAGTGCTACATAAGCCAGAGTCCAGGTTGTGCCGTGTAGGTCACCCACTTGTATCCGCGGCTCAGTAATAATTTTATATGTAACATGTTCTTCAAGGTAGGTCTATTTCAAGTCGAATTGCCTTTTTTGGTATTTTGTGTTTTACGTCTTTTTATATCGCATTTGTGTTGTTTTTGTTTCTTCTTGTTTCGTTTTCTTCCTGAAATGGAGCAAGTAGAAGTGGACTCATATTTTCATATTTGGAGGAATAAATGCATAAATCCTTTAAGAAAACTTGGTGACGCATAATCTGATTTACGTCGTAAACCACTTAAATTACAAAAACAGTTTCCGTCTATACCAAAATCTTCTAAAATTTGTTCTCAATGAGTCGAAAATCAAAGAATGTGATCATAATAGAGATTTCGTTTCCTCTAAAAACAGCTTGCGATGACGAGAAGTTTTGGAAGCAATTCTTAAAAAAATTAAATCAAATTCTTTCTAATAGAACCGAAAAGCTCCAACTCTTTACCCTTGCTCCAAAATCGTGGAGTAGAGAAAAAATTATGTCAATTTGGTGCATCAGAACGAAGCGTTACAGCTGCCAACGAGTTAGTTTCTGAAAAAGGACTGTTACCTCTACCTACTTCAAAAAAGCAAGAAAATCCTGAAATTAAACAACTTGTAAAAGAATTTTATCAACAAGATGATGTCAGTAGCTTACAATCAGGAGTAAAAGTTTTTTATCAGTTCGGAAAAATGATGGGAGCCGAGAACATGTTCAAAAAAGATTAGTACTTTGTAATCTCAATGAGTTATACTCTCTTCTTTTTTTTGCAAACGTTTAAAAAGTACACGAATAAGGCTTTAAAATGCACTATATAAACAATAGAATCTATAAAGTTTTATTGGAGTTACACTAAATTAAAAATTACCGTGTCACTCAAAACGTCCAAACTTCAACCTCAACTAACTTCCACAATTCTGTTCTGTATGAGCTAATATTTTAGGGATTAGTTACTGTTATAGAGTACAACAATTCTCCAAAGTTTCAAGTAATTCCCAAAACTTTTCATTTTTGGATTGAAATTGCCCCACTTGTGGAATTTGAAAATACCTGAACAACCCGTAAAAGGATATTTTCCGTAAGATCAAGTTTTTGTTGTGAACTGTACCTTTAGAGTGGGTGCAGCATTTATCAAGGCTGGAAAATTGCCAGTTCTGATTAATAAGAGCAGAGACGCGAAAGGAGCAGTCATTAATCCGGCGTAATTAATAAAATAAAATCGGTTTTTGCCTCCTTCCGCTTTCCGGGCCGAAGTTTCCACGTGTCTGTCAGCGGACCTGCTGCCGCCTGGCGGCGTATTTCTTTAATAAAGGTGATACCCGTACACGAGTTATTATTAAAATGGGATCATTAATCACGCGGTGACATCTTTGACGAAATTCCCCCTCCTTGTCCTCTGGCCGGGGTGTCGTCACATCAGACACTCATTTGTAACGGCCCCCACCCACACTCCGAAGCAAACAACCTAATGGGGGACAACCATGTTGTTCTTCCCTTTTTTTTCTTTTCGAGGAAATGTCACCGTTTCCTAATTGGATTCAGTTTCCCAAATTAGTTCCTCAAATTGACAACAGCGATGTTATCTAGTAGGCAGAGATGTGAGCTTTTATCGCCTCTTAATGAAGTAAATCTTTAATTGACTCCCCTAACCGCTAATTACGTGTTTCTTTTTTCCTGTGGAGGGTGGAGGGACATGAGCAAACACTGTTTTAGGGTGTGCGCCGGGCACATTACCTGTTAAATTGTCATAACACCGTCAGAAATAATAACACGGTGTCGCGCAAAACTCACAACACACTTTCGGAGTCACGCGTGCAAGCTAGGCCGATGTGTGTTTACTGCGGCACAAACTGGCAGTGCGTAATTAATGCTACGTGTTTCCGGTTTAATTAAATGCAAATATAATATCCATATTTGGGTAGGATGGCTGCTCGCCCTTTTAGTTTTCGGGGTCTCTGGCTTATGTCAGACCTTAGTATCAAAGCGATTTCAGTTGATACCAATGGACCAAGACCACAAGAAAGTTTTATATTTAAACCTGTATGACCATAATCCTTAAAACTAGGCTTACCATACATCCCGGTTTGACCGGGACAGTCCCGGTTTGGGACATCGGTCCCGGCGTCCCAGCCGGTTTGGTATTATGTCCCAGCTAAAATTCTTTACTGGAATTTATATCAGTAACAAATCACTCAGATCAAAAGATTGATTGATTATTGTCAAACTAGTGAATCAGGTATTATTTTTGATCGGTAGAACTCATCTAGCTTTGAAACTTGCAAATGGTAGAATTTTGGAAATCTAAAAAGGCCTCAAGTCATATGTACTTTGCCAAGAAAAATGCTTTCTTTTTACTACTCTTCGATACTTGAGAGATAAACAAAATACCTAATTATGATTTAAGGGTAACAACGCCGTTGCTAACAGGCAACAGAGCGATTAGCCGATTAGTATTGTAACAATATTAAGTATCGACAGCCAAAGAAACACAAAGTTGATTGCTGAAAATTGTTAATAACGTTTTAAAAACTACTGAACGACGATATTCCATACGTCAAAATGTAAACTACTTATCTCAATTAGTTAGTCACTATTTCTCGCTCTGTAGTAAGCAACCTTTAAATCACAATAATGTGCTATACTTTCTATGCAAGCTTTCAGATATACTACGAAAAAAGCTACAGTAAAATTGTTATAACTTTTACAAAAATTAAATGTATACGAAATGGAAAAAAATTGTTACATATCTTTGCTTCATATGACAAATTTGTAAGTAATTTATTGTTGTATTTACTCATTTACGCTGATTTATAACTGTTTAAATCCTTTTCTCTTAGGCCAAACTGTAGGTAATTGATTGGGATTATACTTTAAATGATTACATTAAAAGCTGAAAAGCCTCCACATTACGATATTATGTATGACACCAAGTTGAGGGAGTTGATATTTTGGTTGGCTGTGATAACAACATGTTTATAACTTTTTCAAAATACATTATATATCTTTCCACCATATACTAAATTATAGGTAGTTAGATGCGGTAGTCCTATTCATGAATGCAAAATGTTTTGCTCTGAGGTGAAGAACCCCTAAATAACGATATTGTACTTACGTTGTGTGGCTTCAACTGAACATTACTTTGTTTAGCTTTAGCAAAATGTTATCTTATCACTCTTCTAAATGTTGTTCTATAATTTTCTGTCATGCGTCAAACTGAAGACCATTAATGGGGGTTAAATCCTTTGGTAGTCGATTTCGGAACATTTTGTAAATACATGCTATGATTGTTACCATAAACAATTTAATAATCTAACAAATGTGAATATTTATATAAAAAGAACAAACGTCAATTTGTTTGGTGTAAAGGTCCAGTGCTTTAAATTTGCAACGTTATCAAAAAATAATTATTAAAATATGAGCATTTCCAACGGCTTCCGAGATGACACACTATTTCTGTCTTATTTAACACCAATAGTAACAGCAATATTGTCCTGCAAAATAAAATTTGTGGAATGCTTCATTTGTTTTTTTTTATTTAATTATAGAAGATATTATAATATTAAATGTACATTCAGCGAAAAATACGAGAGTTTCAATGAATAATTACACTTTTCCACCTACTTATTTAATTAAAAAAAATTCACGCCACGCAAGGTTATTACATTTTTATTCCTCTCACACACCTGCACAGCACAGTAATCGTTTCTCTCGTCGTATTTTCTCTCCGGTCTAATGGAAATCGCACCCCCTAACTGATGGCAGTGGTGGTGACATTCGTCTCTCGAAACGAAGTTAGTCATTTGTCTGCCGAGGTCCCAGCTGCGCGGCACGCAGCTCCCAACCTATTTAATTCAGTTATTGAACACATTTTTTGGTCGTCGAAAGACATTTTAAAAATCATCAGCGTGTCTCTCGTCTGCATTCTTCATCCCCCGGAACACCCCCCGCGCGCCCCGTCAAGGGGTGGCGCGAGCAAGCAATAAAGTCGCGCGACAAAAATTTAGGGGCCCAAATTACCGATGTTGCTACGCCGCCTCGAGACCGGCAACACAATAAAATTAAGATAATTTATCCCGGAAAATCCCTCTTGAGAGCGCTCCTCCGAGAGCCGAGAGACATTTGAATAACGCGAAAGGAGATTTCGACAAACGTCGTTACCCTCAATTTGGATAATTCCCGGCCATCTATCACAGTTGTCAAACGTTTTCTTAATGCTTGCAATCGCTGAAAAATTACTATCACGATTCGGTATTGATCACCATTAGTTTGAGTGTGCTTTGGTAATATGAACGGAAATGTGTCACGAAAAGGTTATATAATGCGATCTAGCCTTAATTCTTACGTAAGGAATTGATTGGTGGTGTTTATGGTTTGAGGATGGATTAAAGTTAACAATAGTAGTTCTAGAAAGAAATTTGAGATTGTTACCGTAAAACGTTACCGTAAAACGTAACCGTTACGTGTGACCGTAAAATGTAACCGTAAAACTTAACCGTAAAACATACTGTAACCGAAAACCTTAACGTATCCGTATCCGTAAACATAGACGTACACGTATAGTAAAGTACTCAATCGTTGATTTTGTTGTAATTATAGTGTAGGCAAATTAAATCTAGAGTGTTTACTAATTGTAGCCAGGAAAGGAAAATTCAACGCCGAGGGTGGTATAGGGTTAATTTGGAGAGCTTAAAGGGAGTGCAAAATATATTGTTGCGTATACAGGCGAAACTTGACAGACTATCAAAAAATGTCCTACAGACAAGTTGTCCGTACGTCCGCGAAAAACTTCCGTGGAAAATGCGAAAAGATGATTTTCTTGTTGTTTATTTTTAATTTTCGCAAAAATAACTCTAATTTGATAAGATTTTGTGGAAGAATGCCTCTTGAGTCTAAATAAGCACATTTTTATAAACAAATCAACATTTTTGAGATATTCAGTTTTTTGGTCAAAAACTCGGTCAAAAATAAATGCTGTGGTTAGAAACCATTGTACAGTTCTCCGTGTGTTTTGTTGTTTTTAATTGTACTTTTTGATATAATAATAATAAATAATAGACCCTATTGTTACAGATGGGCGCCCAAAAACGCCAACAAATTGAAACAACTCAAAGATTACATTTGCAATAATGAATTTTTCAGTAATGGTTCAATATTTGTTTTCATTTTTAATAAAATTGAAAAAATACAAAGAAACTGCTTTGCATTGTTTGACACGAAACTTATTTTTTTGTACAGTAATGCTATAAACATTAAATTGGAATAATAAAGCATTTTGTTTTGTTTTTAGAATCAAATAGTATCCAATACATAAGTTGTAGTTTATGAAAAATCTGTAGAACTTGTAAAACTGTAAAACTTTTGTAGAGGTTACCCTTTGACATAACCTCAAAACTTCCGAGAAAACTGCGAATTATTTATTTTTTGTATTCTGTAGGACATTTTTGATAGAAGAATAAGATTCGTCGGAATATATTTTGCACCCCTTTCAACTCCCCCAAATAACCGTATACCACCCCGGCCTTGCATTTGTTTTTTTACGTTCATATAAACCAATTTACCGTTTCCAATGATAAAAGTTCTGTCTACAATATTATTAATAGTGGATTTGGCTTCTAAATTGGTTAATTTGCCAGCACTCTGACTTTAATTCTTACGTAAGGAAATGATTGGTGGTGTTTATGTTTTGGGTAAGGATTTAATTTAATGATATCAATTCTAGAATGAGATTGAGAGATTGTTACCGTAAGACATTATCGGAGAAGGTAACCGTAAAACGTAACCGTAAAGTGTAACCGTAAAACGTAACCGTAAAGTGTAACCGTAAAACGTAACCGTAAAGTGTAACTGTAAAACGTAACCATAAAGCGCAACCGTAAAGCGTAACCGTTAATTTAAAAGTAACCGTAACCGGAAACGTTGGCGTAACCGTACTCGTAAACATAGACGTACACGCACAGTAATGTACTCAGTTAACCGGAGATTTTGTTGTAATTGGGGTTAATTCTGATTAGGGTATTCGTGTGGGGTGGAAAGTGTAAATGCCGGCAATTAATTTTGGAATCAAAATTTGGTCTGGCAATGGCAAATCAAAATTACGAAATTAAGTGACGGTGATAATTTAATGATATTAGTTCTAGAAAGAAATTGAAAGATTGTGCCCGTAAAACATTATCGGAGAAGGTAAACGTAAAATGTTACCCTAAACTGTAACCGTAAAACGTAACAGTAAAGAAACCGATAAACGTAACCGTAAAGTGTAACCGTAAAACGTAAGCGTAACCGTAAAGCGTAACCGTAAAGCGTAACCGTAAAAGTTAACGTAACGTAAATTTAAAAGTAACCGTAACCGGAAACGTTAACGTAACCGTACCCGTAAACATAGACGTAAACGTATAGTAAACTACACAGTTAACCGGAGATTTTGTTGTAATTAGGGTTAATTCTGCTGGTATTCGTGTGGGGTGGGATGTGTAAATGCCGGCAATTAATTTTGGAATGAAAATCTGGTCTGGCAACGACAAATCAAAATTACGAAATTAAGTGACGGTGTTGGGGCAGGGATCAGTCTGACTGGTTGAGTGTAGGGCCGGAACGGTGTCAGTATTTGTCAAACGTCGAGCGATTAGAAGCGGGCCGCGCGATTGCCTGATCCCCCCGGTTTATCTGGAATGATTTGTGGGGCGGGCGCGGCGCGGCCACCGCGAAGGCTCACGCCCGGAAACCCCCTTGAATAATGCACGTCACTGGGATTTTGCATGCGTCGACAAATCGGACAAAAAACGTACTACACGAACCCGAATCTCGTTTCAAACATTCGACTGAAAATTAGTAGCATAAATAGTTCTGTAGGTTTAGTATTTTAAGAGTTAAAAGCAATAAGAATAGCGACGTCAACAGACCAGTAAAATAGGGAGATCTGCACAGTCGGCATACCAGACAAATCAACAGAATTGTAGACTGTCTCTACATGCTGAAAGATTATTATTTAAGCTTTTATTGTATCTCAGAGAAAGTACGACAAATGACGTTTTTAGATTATTTTTCGTTGAGCACCAGTCGAACAAAAGTTTTTAGAAAAAGAGAGTTCAAAATGTCGTGAAATTTGTTTTTGCAATTTGTGATCCTCTCAAAAACTAACCCACGTTTTATAGCAATCAAATACCATTTCAAATATCAAATAACTTAACTTGTAGACTGTTTCTACATGCTGAAAGATTATTATTTAAGCTTTTATTGTATCTCAGAGAAAGTACGACAAATGACGTTTTTAGATTACTTTTCGTTGAGCACCAGTCGAACAAAAGTTTTTAGAAAAAGAGATTCAAAATGTCGTGAAATTTGTTTTTGCAATTTGTGATCCTCTCAAAAACTAACCCATGTTTTATGGCAATCAAATACCATTTCAAATATCAAATAATTTTGTAAATATTTTCATACTATATTAATTTCTATTCTCAATTTATCACTTAGAAAAAATTCAGATGAGAAAAAGAACTTTTGTAAGAACAACCAAAGAAAAAAAAATTAAAAAAAAACGTGCTCTTGCGAAAGTTTATAGATGTTTATAGATGTTTATAGTCTAGGGACTTGAAATAGTCCTGATTTTTTTGTTTTATTAATTATAATAATTTTAACAATATACTATAATTACTTACTTATAAAAAAACAATAACATCTCATTATTTTGAAAAATACTCGAACTTGTAATTTAATTTCATCAAAATACCATTTTCATATCAAATTTCTTTTAACCGTTTTTACTTCCAAATTATTAATAGCAATTAAAAAAAAATAAGTGATTTTGAAAAACCTATACGGGTAAAAGTCTATTGAAAATTAGGATAATTTTGATAAGACATTGATTTTGTAAATGAAAATTAAATTTTGCTAAAAATAATTTTTACAATTTTTTTTTTCTTTCCAGAAATCTGGCAGTCTGATAGCACACTCGAATGGATTAAATAGGACCAAGAAATAACTACTTACAAAACTCAAACGATTAATTACTACACACATTTAGGATTCGAACTGCACAATTTAGATATCCCAACTGCACATTTTGTGTCCAGCTGCACGAAAACACCAAGAGCATAATGCCTGATTCATTCCTTTGGAGATCAAGGTGTTAAGTTTAATTTCAGCATGCTGATGGATTTGATACTTTCCAAGATACTTATTGTAACAACGAGCCTTAATTTTGGCCCTTTAGTTGAGAACACCAAACTTTGAAGTAAAATATCTCGAAAACAAAGACTGATCGGAAAAAGAGTTATTTCGCATTTTTACTTTATCATACGCAGTATGCTAAAGTATTGTAATCATGCCGAAAAAAAAAATTGAGATTTTAGCGGAAATAGGTCTTTTGGGTCCCCTGAACATTTTTGACCAAGGTACAAAAAAATGTCTGTGTGTGTGTGTGTGTGTGTGTGTCTGTGCGTATGTATGTCTGTGTGTAAACGATTTTTGTGGCGACGATTCCGGAGAAACTACTAAAGGTATCGGAACGAAAGTTCATATTTAGAAGTTTTGTTACCAAACTTAGAGCTGAAAAGCTTTTGGTTGAAAGGGGTCCAAAGGAACTGGTAGTTTATTCTAAGCCTTTTTGAAAGATTTTGCAAATGAGCCGCCATTTCTGTAATTTCGACAAAATAGTTAAATAATAAATTAAAGTAGAGGAAATTTTGAATAATTTATGCCTATGATATTTATTGGTAAAATTAATAGTTTAGCTTTAAGAGCAAATTCTATTTGATCGAGATCGGTCGCATCTGCATTGATATGAAACTTCAAAGTAGCCTGGATTTGACAAATATTTTTTTGTGCTGTCACCACAGAAATGTCTATGGCTGTCACACTCGAAAACAGCTGATTTCATCAGAGGTTGGAGAACCGCTATGGAACGTTGCCGCTCTACTGTGGCAAAGTAGAAAATACAAAATTCAAATAAAATAAGATCGCCAATTTGATTGTTTGTTGATAAGAAATATCAACCCGTTGTTATCTAATTGTAAAAACGATAATTGAGAAAATTGTAAATAAAGTATAGCGATGAGTATAGTTACGTTTTAGTATGTTGGTACGGATGTGACATCTACAGTGTCATGAACGAATATAAATCTGTCAGAATTTGATTTAGCTTTTTAAACTTGACGTTCCGTAGAAGTGGTATCAACCTAACATTTCCTATCCAGAAATATAACCATTTTTAATTTTTTGTAAGTACGTATTTCTCAAAAAGCAACACAAAAAACGTTGATGTCACTCCTGCCGAAAACTACATAGCGCGACTCGCTCACATGCGACGGCGACGCTTCGCCTTCGGTGACGCGCCGCATCACCGGTCGCCGCGCTATTCCGTACTTTCGGCACTTGTGACATAAATAACTATTATTCTAATGACGTAGTGTAGGTAGTGTCAAGTGCTGATGCTTTGACAATACCTACGATTTATCTCAATAAAATAGATTCTCATGCAGCTGAACTATTAATTTTATATATTGTATGATAAAGTCATGTGCCTGGCCACATCAGATTTTTTTGCTAAGAATTCGATGTTGAATCTAGCACTTCACCTTTTGCATCGAGTTATGAATGACCGTGTATTGTTTCCGTTTGGTACTGCTCGTTCAAGTGGTAAATATTATATTCCAAAGCACGATTCAACCTTATCAAGAGGCTAGAAGGGGATGAGCAGATGACTATTGTAAATATCAAAGGTCTGGGTGATGCACAGGTGCGTTAAGCACGTTACTAAGAGCAAAAATACATCTTATCAAGAGCGAATCAAAAATGACCATATTGCGACCACACAGTGGATCTATGGGTGAGAGACGTGGAATTATCCAGATTCACGAACCAGAGTATGCAGACGGTTCTTCCATCATGAGGAGAGGACTGATTGTATTTTTTACTTTAAGAAAGCCACTTATTATAGCCAAGATAGGCCATGACCTCCACCATCTTGGAATCTCGCTACATTTAGAGAAAGCCACTCTGAATGACGTTTGGAGCTGTGTGTTTGAGTTAGAAGATCTGGACAAGAAATGGTGGAGACCAAGATATGGTTCCATGGACAATTGAAAGCGGGGTAGACCAAGAGTTAGGTGGACTGACAGAAGACATTGAAAGAAATGGTTCCTCCAACTAGAGAACACAAGCCAGAAGGCGAAACGGCGCAAGAAGCTAGAGAAGGTCAACCACAAGCGTTCCGAGACCTAATATATCTATCAAATACCATCAAAATACGACAAAAAAAAGCCATTTGGTTACGTTTACGTTTGTGTTTCTCTTACTACCTTATTGCAACTAGGAAGATGCAAGAAATACTTGTTCCTTCTCCTTTTTTGGCATTGTATGGAGAAAATTAATGGATGCATTGAGTCGATGTGCAAGATGAGTAATCGTAAATCTTCGCCAGTTGACATAGCAGCGATTGACGCCACGGAAACAGCCCGGATAGGATTGGATCGGATAGACTCGGGCCCAGGCGCAGAGGATAATTAACGCTACAGACGGAACGAACAAAACGGCGCGACGCGGAGCGATTTAAATTCGAATTAAGGACCCCCGGATATTAATTAATCCTAGTCAACTTGCGGACCTCGGCCAATTACTCCGACAGGACAGACTCAGCGCCACTCGTAGGTATACGTGGTCCCCCCTATCTCTCACCAAACTCACTCACTCGCGCCATCTATCAATCCATTCATCCATCTTCACCAATCGAACTTACTCTAAGGATATATGGTAGTTTGACTTACCTCTCTAGGTGTTTGACGATGTCTTCGTATGCCGCTCTGCAGTTCTCCCATATTCCCGACCTGGAACGAGACAAATAAAAATGGTTTAGGGAAGTCAATAGTTATAACAACATGACTACTAATAGCTTAAACTATGCTGATGATGGAAACTGCATTGAAGAAGACATGGACAAGTTACAAGAACTGCTCTGGACAACTCAAAGAAGACTACTTACTTATTATAAAACATGAGTTGGACAAGAATGATGGTGTACAGATTACAAAACGATAAAACACAAATCTCAGGTGTCACTCAAGTTTCTGATGCCCACCAATAGATGCAAAGGTACTTCAAAAAAGGGAAGCAGTTGTTTTTTTACCGCCACAAGAGTCGAAGACTACGCTTCCCCCAAAAAAGGGGAGGAAAGAGCACATTTACGATTCTGGAGAAGGCAAACCGTTTTGTTTTTCATTTATAGGTGCCAAATAGAGTTGCCAACCTCCGATTTTGAACCGGACGGTGTAGTTTTCAAATGTATTGACCGGTGGATGCTTGAAGCTGCATATCGAAGGTCAAATGTCAAAAAACGTACACAAAAATATTAATTTTACAAATTGACTTATTATATTTTATTGATAATTTATATTGATAACTAATTAAAAATTGAATACCCACATCAACGAACGAGTATTATTTTGCTGAATTTCCGAATTATCCGACTTTTTGAGTGCAGCTATTGTGGTGTTGCCAGATCGAACGTTTTTGAAGTGTAAAATTTGTAGTATATACTTATTAACTTAGCTAAAGAATAATCAACCTTTTGAAAATCTATTGGTTGCATTTTTCATAGATTTCCACTTACAAACTTAATTAGTCAAAATACAATGCTTTCTTCCGTAAAATCTGAATCTGAAAGGATAAATTGTCAATTGAGTATTATTTTTGGAAAGCTGGGATGTTCCACTGGTTTTCTCACAAACAAATCACAATATTGTTGTCATCAATTCGGATTGTATGGAAAATAATATATCAGAATTACTTGTAAATTCAAGTCATTTAACTTATGGGAAATGACTTTTTGAAAGTTTTTAAATGCAAAAGAATTTACTTTTTTATGTTCCTTCTTGAAAATTTGTACTAAAATTAAAGATTAATATATTGTTCTATTCATATTTTGTGCATTTTTTGTTCAGTAGCCATTTAGCTAAAGGAAATTGTTTTTGGTATGTTTTTACATGCAAAATTTCATAATTAAAAACTTAAAACTACTGAAAAAACTGAAAAAAAACACGTACTAAGTACTACGAATTATTTATGTCATCTATTGTGTTTCAGAACTAACTTCGTCTTCAAAACAAAATCAGAATCATAATTTAACATTTCTGTTTTCTAATTTAAAAAAAATTGTTGTCTCTGTGCTGTCAAGTCGGAAATTGAAATTAACTATTAAAAATAAACCTTTTTTTGTTTTTTTATTCGTTCCAAAAAATTATGTTTCGTCCAGCCAAATTATTTTTCATCAACATTATTTATCTAAGAAGTTACGCTGAAAATTTCAAAAACTTTGAACAATAATAATTTTTATTTTAAAACGCGTTTTAGGAGAGGTCGAACTGGGTCGTAATTTGTCAAAAATGCTTTCTTCTGAATCTGAAGGCAGATATTGTGAATTAGGAAGAAAAGAAAATGCCTTTTTTAAGCTTTGCTTGCGCTAAATTTTTCAAAAACTAGAGTAAATTTACAATTTTTGTAGTTTTGCGTCTGGTTTTCTAAGAAACAAATCACAATTTTAGCCTTCAGATTCAGATTCTACGGAAAATAATTTATCAGAATCACCTGTAGAATGTTTTATGTTTTTTTTTATAGTCTGTAGCAACCCCAAAATAGTCTTCTACATTTCTTCTGTGTAATTTACTATAAAACTGAAGGTTTTCTTATACCCACAGAACTTGATTAATAACCATCAAACTATATGCACCATATATCCGCTTCTCTTACTTTTTCCAAAAGCGAAACATGTCAGGTTACTCTACTATTTGGACTTGACCTAGTGCCAAGTAATGCTTTTGATACTCCATCAAAGGAAGCGAGATGGCCCATTCCATCTTGGGATACCAAGACACGTGATAGCATCTCGATCAAGAGATGGATGGCAAATTCACCCGCTTTCTGGTTTGAAGGTGGAGACCCCTGTTCTAAAAGATTGTAAAATCTCTAAGAAATAAAGAGAATTTGGTGTGGATGCTTCAATTTATCGCCTTGACGATAAGGCAAGGACCATTTTTGGCGTGTCGCGTCACAACCGTCGCAATTAACCGATAAAGAGGGCATATTTCCTCGGCGGACGTACCCGGTCAACACTATTAACATTTGATAAATTAATCGCATAAATTTTCAATTAATGCTCCGAGGGCAGATCGCTCGCAAGCGCGCTAATTAGCGAAACGATATATCATTTCGGGCCGAACAGGTGAAAATAAAAACCGAAAAACCGAACGAACCCAACACTGGTCAATAAAACAAGAGAGAGAGAGACGAGACTCACTCGCATATACATATACATATTATACGTTGTCCGTATAGGAGTCAAGAGGTCTAATCTGGCCGGGTTCGAGCCAAACAAAGAGCGCACTAGCAGCGACCGGCGCTCTCCGGCCCCGGACAGACAACAACAGTTGTTTACACGGGCCGTTCAAGTCGTCATTATCATTTTCAGCGCTCTCCCAGTAATTAAAATGCAAATCCGGCCAGTTAGATGCGTGTACACGTCACCCGAGAGCACCTTGATTAATTCCCAGGTAGATCCCGGTCTTACAACCACTCTTCTCCGGCTTGCCTACACCGTTGATACCGATTCGCGAATGAGAACACGAAATATGTAACACTACAACGGCAGCACTCCCGTCTCAGGAGCAGCAGCTTCACGCAGCTTACCAAGGATCAACACCAGAGACCTGCTGTATTTTAATGAGAACTGGGCATCGCTGAAGCCAGATTTTTTGGGTTATTATGCTTAAAATGTGTGTTTTTGTTTTGTTTTCGGAAGCAAAAGTTCTGGTTTCGTAGTTATACTGATTAGTAACACCTAACCTAACTAATACTTGAGCTTGAGTAAGTTGATTGAAGCCTGATGCCATCAGTGACTAGGAAGGAGAATATATATGTCCAGTTGTATTATCCAGTTGTGTCTTCTCAGATTCGCACAGAATTTTGTTCTGATTTTTTATGGTGATTTGGTTGGTTGGTTGGCCTAATGTGCTTAATTGTTGGGCAGCCAAAATAGAAGCGGGTGATTTTGCCATCTGTCTCTTGATCTAGACGCTAGCCACGTGTCTTGCTATTCCAAGATGGAATGGGTAGGGTTGCCACCTCCAAAAAGTAGAATAGTCGGACAAGATTTGCTTTTGTGGGTAAAAAATCTTCAATTTCAAGTAAATTTTCAATAAGAAACTTTTAAAGAAGTCTATTTGGGATTTTCTACAGACTGTCAATAAATAATTTTGCATTTGAAAAAAAGTAAGAAAAACTGTTTCCATATGCTAAATGCTACCCAAGAAGAAAAGCATTTTACAAGTTATTCTGATATACATATATAATTTTCCGTATAATCTGATTCGGAAGTCAAAATTTGTTATTTGTTTGTGAGTAAAACATTTAAAAAATTCAAACCTACAAAGGACAAATTAAGTATAAGTATTTGGAAATCCGTAAAAAATTCTGATATTTAAAAGATTTTTAAAGATGGTATTATGTTTTTATTAAATTAATAAATATGTACCTACTATCACCAACCAAAAAAAAAAGCAAAGGTCTGTATTTCCTTTTGTAATTTTTTACTACAATAACAGTTAAAAAATATAACTACTTCTTAGAGTGTTAACAACCGTTTCAAAATGACCTGAGAAACAATTACAATATTTTTTTAATTACTTGAAACATATTTAGGGTTTGCTGTCAAAGTGCTAAATTTGTATAAACACTGTCATACATTTGCTTACCACATTTATTAGTTTAATAAATTGTAGATATCAGAATATTTCACAGATTTCCTATTATTGAATTTGTTAAAAATACAATAATTGAAGCTAAATAGTTAGCCTGGCTAACAATAAAAGCAATCGAACAAGTGACAACTAATTCTGGTGTACCTTTTATCGTAGGATCTGGATCTGAAAACAGAAATTGGGGATTGAATCCTACTTTTTGAAAAATTCAGTGCTAAAAACACAAAAAAGTGCAAAAATACGGTTTTTTTCTCAAAAGCTTGATGAAATTCAAAATATCTGCGATCAGATTCAGATTTTCTTATTGTAGGAAGTCAGTGATACACACAGAGAAATGGTTGTTTAATGTTAAGAAAATTACATACTTAAAATAATTTGTTTGTTTTAAAACAACACATTCTTGTAATAAGAATTTTTCTTTAATATAAAACAACCTAAATACTTGTTTAAGAAAACGATTGTTTTGATTTAAGACAGTCGTTGTTTTGAACATAATGTGAACCGTCAATGTACGTGACGTAGAAATGACTAACAGCTCTAGTATTGGTGGAAAATGGACTAAGAACGGATGGCATTCCAAGTAAAATATTATTGTTTTCATAATAAGGTGGTTCATATTTAAAAGAAGTAGGTAAATGTTTAATCCAAGAATGTGAGCAACCCTTTAAATTTAAAAGAACAAATTCTTAAATCAAAAAAAGTATTGTATCCATTTCAAATTGTACAATTTAAAAGTAAGATAACCGGCCAAAACAGCGGTTTTCTTCAATGAACGGTATACAGGGTCCTGCAACTAAGCTCCCGTCTTCTGTAGCTCACTTACTCATTAAGCTAAGAGTTTGACATTTTGCAGGCTTACCCTGTACTTCAAGGTACAATTCAAGAAATTATTTTTTATTATACAGGCTGTTCCAAAAATGTGCAACGCCATGGTAATATATTTTTTTAAATTGCATGCTATACATTTTTCTACACATTTGGAAGCCTTTTATGGTTGCCTACATATCACCAAAATTTTATAGAAATCGGTTGAGTGACCGCAGCGGAAAAAAATAAAAACCAAAAAAAATTGATTTTGCATCGTAGGCTTTAAAAATCAATAAAAACCACAAAATGCACCTCGTTAATAAAATTTTGCGACGCGCTTATTAAGTTAGATGTAATAGTCTCGTTAACCAAGTGACATTGATCCAAATTATACAGGGTGACCAAAATCGAGTGTCAAACTTGTCAAACTTCAAAGCGCGCTATTGTTCTTATTTTAAATTGGAACCCATAATTTTTTTTAGGTGAAACGATGCGGAATTAAAGAATAAATATTGTTTCTGAATACAACCCCATCACAATTCCCAATATTTTAAAAGTTATTCGCCAAAAATAAATTTTTCAACGTTTCCAACGGCAATTTTAGGTAATAAATATCGTACGTGGCGTTGAAAAACAATTGAAAAACAATATTTTAGATTTTACTGTACTTAATTAAGTAGTTATTCAATTGCTAAATTTACTGCAAAATTTACCTATAGCCACATTTCCGTCCTTACCGCTATAGGTAAATTATGCAGTAAATTTAGCATTTGAATAACTACTTAATTAAGTACACTCAAATCTAAAATACAACTATTATTATTTATGAAATAAATTGTTTTTCAAAGCCACGTACGATATTTATTATCTAAAATTGCCGTAGGAAACGTTGAAAAATGAGTTTTTGGCGAATAACTTTTAAAATATTGGGAATTGTGATGCGGTTGTATTCAGAAACAATATTTATTTTTTAATTCTGCATCATTTCACATAAAAAAATGTATGGGTTCCAATTTAAAATAAGAACAATAACACGCTTTGAAGTTTGACAAGTTTGACACTCGATTTTGATCACCCTGTATAATTTAGATCAATGTCACTTGGTTAACGAGACTATTACATCTAACTTAATAAGCACGTCGCAAAATTTTATTAACGAGGTGCATTTTGTGATTTTTATTGATTTTTAAAGCCTACGATGCAAAATCAATTTTTTTTTGTTTTTATTTTTTTCCGCTGCGGTCACTCAACCGATTTCAATAAAATTTTGGTGATATGTAGGCAACCATAAAAGGCTTCCAAATGTGTAGAAAAATGTATAGCATGCAATTTAAAAAAATATATTACCATGGCGTTGCACATTTTTGGTACACCCTGTATAATAAAAAATAATTTCTTGAATTGTACCTTGAAGTACAGGGTAAGCTTGCAAAATGTCAAACTCTTAGCTTAATGAGTAAGTGAGCTACAGAAGACGGGAGCTGAGTTGCAGGACCCTGTATATTCTTGCCTATAGATAAAACAATCGTTGTTTTGGATTAACAAAGGTTGCTTTGAATTCAGACAACGTTTCGTTGTGTATGCATTCAAACGGAATGACTCATCAATAATTTTATAGTGTCAAAACTGTGCTCTAACTGTGTTGATTTGACTCGAACTTACTCGTATTAGACTTTTAATTTTATACTGGTATCAACGTGTTGTTTTTTTGTTTGAAACAAAATAATGCCAGATAAAGATATTATAGATATTGAAATGACAGCATTGCTAATCAGAGTCCCAAAACAAGTTCTAACGTTATGCTTTTCTTCTGTTTGTCGTCTGAAAGTAATCATTTTATCTTAAAAGCAAAAAATGTACCTTTTCTCATGATTAACTGATAAGCATAAAAGTGTTGTTAAAAATTGATATAGTATTATGAATTCATAGTTAATTTGTTAATTAATATCTCTGGGGGCAACGACATATACAAGATTGGAGTCGGACGTTTCTTGTCATGTTAGTTCCTGCCAAATACTGAAGATTCACATCAAAGATCCAAGTACACTATGATGATCCGACTCAAGTACTTGACATGAAATATTTCCAGAAAGATGTAAGAATAAGACAAATTGACGTCTGGTAGATCCTTGCAAAACAGCAACTGATGCAGGCTGGTCAAGTGGGTGTTGGCAGTGCAAACTCCATCTTTGATGGCCCTTACAATATATCAAGAAGATCCAGCTAAAACCTGGACTATTGTAATCAAAATTCTATGTGAAGAGACACTGACAAACGGTTGTGTTGGGTTGGCATGTTTTTTCAGGATTACTGGTCATTGCCATCTACAAAACCACATGAAGACCATCAACTAGTGCTATGTGACAACTAGAAATGATATGAGGAAGCAGAAGAACAAGCACGATATACTATATGTTACTTGAAGGCCATTTACGAACTCACAGCCTTCATATTTGAAGATTGTGGTTGGCCAGCACAATCCAGATTTAAAACCAAAAGAAGAAGCTTGATTCCGCCATGAACAAGTATTGACGGATGTGCCATAAATGCATCCACAAGAAACCTTCATGAAACTCAAACGATTATATATAGAAAATAGAATAATAGAATTACCACCTGAACCAAATTGGATTTTCCCATAAAGGATATAAAACAATTACGGCTGAATTTCCACAGTTATATGAAGACGTACAACAACAATATTACCTAATGCATTTCCACGGCTTCCCAATATAAACACACAATTCCACGCGCTCTATATATCCATTTTAATAGCAAATTGGCCTCACGTTTTGCCATATTAGCGATCCGTTCTACCGTGAATATCACCATCATACAATCATCGTTTATATTATAGTATATTGTACGGCCGTTTCGTCCGCATTCGGTTGAATTTCAATGGACTACGAATGATTTATTTACCGGCGCGCTGGCGTCGATTTGTTTGACAGGCAAATAACGAATCGAAATTGAAAATTACAATGTATCGGTCGCGACAACTGAGATATAGTTAATTTATTGGTATTTGCGCGCTGTTGTTTGTCGGTTTCACTATCCGCCAATTTGTCACGGTTCAGTGGCTGTAAATAAAGAAATTCCAGAGACAATTAACAACGACACGTTTGCCTCCATTATGGGCATTATGACATTAACCAGATCGATGGATATGGATCTTGTTTTTATTATTTGTTGGATTATTATCAATCATGGTGATCGAGTATTTAAAATATGTATCTGGTGTGCAACGTATCTGGTATATCCTGCTTTGTCGTCAACTTCCATATACTAGACGTTTTTGGAATTATCAAACATGTACTTTTGCTGCTGCTTTAATAGAAATAGGTAAGTACTTGAATTGAGAATGACAATGGGTTCTACAATATTTGGACTGTATATCAGGACCAACAGTTTTATTGGAAAGATAAAAGAGAAGCACACCATAAGCCAGAAGAACCATATAATATCTGTATTACTGCCTATCATTGACCTTGACACGCCTCTGAAATGAATTGATATTTGAAAAAAATTCGCGAACATGTCGATTTATAATTATCAAAAGGAACATATTTACATCATATATTTACCACATATATTTACATCAATTTTAATTTCCGACCTTCTTTTACATGGCAACCCCATATTTTTGTACAGTAATTGATAGATCATTAGATAATTGTGTTAAAGGTAATTCACCAAATATATCCCTACATGAAAATTTTCGAGAAAAAGAGGGTAATATTGATAAATTTCATTTTGGGATTTCAGGTAAATGTGCAAAGATTAGTGTTTAGTTTAGTTTTCTGGGATAATGGGTTTACCTGGTACAAATTTGTAAAAAGTTTGACCACTTTAGCCACGCTTTTTTCGAAAACCTTGCACGGATAGTAAATTTTGGAGCGCAGATTCGTTTTCAGAGCAATTAATTCTATCTAAAGGGCAATTTTATATTCAATTCACAAAAGTTATTTTCCCTAAAGTTATCAATATTTTACAAATTTCAACTGTCTTTCTTTTCACAAATTTCCTGTGGCCATAACATATTTCCGATGCCATTTAAACAATTCAAAAATATACAAAAATCAGTAAGAAAAATATAGGGTTGCCATTTAAAAAAAATCAAGAACGTCATAACTCAGTAACAATTGTTGGTCGGAAATTGTTTTTTTTTTTTTCACAGAATTTTGTATTTTAATTAACTAACTATGACGTGTTCGGAGATTATTAGAATAACAAACCGTCTTTTTTCTCATGTTTTCATACTTTGCTTTATATAACTGTATATAAATAATTCAAATATTGTAGCAAATGGCAAAAGCCGTTGGTATTAGAGTAAAAAAATAAATTGGCGTGATATGCGCTAATTTTAATGTTTTTTCTTTCTTCAAGTAAGCGAGTTCCTCATTGATTCTGACAAAAAACAATCATCATTTTTTGCCATTGTAAGTTAGAATGTTCTATTTGTTGAATTTTCATTAGAAATGTTTAAAAAGATACAATAGTAAAATACTAACAAAAGAAAAATTAAATGTGTTAATAATGAGATTAATTGTCTAAATATTCCAAAAAAAGTAAGTAAAAAGTTGCATTTTGATTTGATGCTATTATTTTTGTTTATTTTTGCTTATGTTCATATGGTTTTAAGTACTACCTAGTTTTTTATTTTTATTTGATTTGTAAATATTTCAAACTGCTGGTAGCTTTTTAAGGAATTGTAAAAAAACACATGACTCCTTACAAAACTTTGTACACAAAAACATATTTATCATCACAAGTAATATTTTTGGGAAAATGACAAGACAAAAATAAAATTTAATGTTATAATCTAAAGAATTTGATTAAGTCTCGTGTTTTCTTCTTTAAAATGACTGTGCTGGCAACAGTAATGACAGTAGCACCTAATATTCCACTAACATCTTACTACAAACAAAAGGGGTCACCTTTAGAATATTTTGGTAACTCACTAACACCAGATGACTCTTGTCATCACAAATCACAAGGGTTATCACCTTCAGACATACGCTATGTACATATATTCTACCACTGGAAGAGAACAAGAATAAAGCCAGAGAATGCCAGAGAAGAAAAGGAACTCCGTTGGCCAGTAAAACTATGCAAGAAGATGGATATTTTTAAAGAAAATTTACATTTCTACTACATAAAATCGGCGTATAATAATTAAATGATATGTTTGCAATTCTTCCTAAGTCTAGAACACATAAAAACTAGACCATAGGACAGAGAATCGAAAGGTAAAATCTATACAGCAACGTTCAATGCCTGAAGGTAACGTGATAACAGACGCAAGGGAGGCAGTCCGAATATAACTAGCTATTAAGATCTATTTGCTTCTTAATAGTAAGTCCAAATATTGCATCATGCATCATATGCTTGAAGCGTCACGTATAAGTTAGGTTGTATTGCACTGTGCAGTGTCTGTGTCTGTGTTCCGTTTTAAGGCAAATCGATCACATCACTAATAATAAAACCATTAAGTGTCAAGAAAAAAGGTTTTTTTTTACTTTATTGTGGTATAAGCTGTACTTTCATATATTTGTTGTCGAAGGAATACCTAACCTATAACCTAACATTTTCAGCTCTTACCTTGCAATTGCTTCCATGGATGGCATCCCTTGGTTCTTGATGACAGAACCATCGGGCCTGGCAAGATTGTGTGGCATCGCAGGCGACAGCAGCGCAGAATGTGCCGCTGCCGGATGCGGCAACTGCATGAACTGCATGTGACCGAGATGAGGCGGATGATTGTAACCATTTGCAAGAAGTGGAGACTTCTCCATCCTAGACATATCTGCAAAACAAAAACAATACATTCAAACTAAAATTAAAAACCGATCAATAATCTCTTTTTCTTTCCAAGGAAAGCAACTATAGAAGACACCCAGTGTCTCTCTTGGTCTCTTTCCATTAATATTAGAGTTGTTGGACATTTCTACGTCAGGTACATTGACGATATAATAGCACAATCATTGATGCTGCATTCACATGTATACGGTTATATAGCCTCTAGGATATAGCCATCTATCAGCATCATTCACATTCTTTTCTAAACAACGTATTTCTTAAATCCAAACAATCGTTGTCTTAAAGCAAATATTTAGGTTGTTTTATATAAAACAAATATTCTTGTTACGTTTAAGTATGTGTTGCCTCAAAACAAAACAAATTATGTTAAGAATGTCATTTTCTTAACATTAGACAACCATATTCCTGTTTGCGTTAACTCTCATTTCACGTCTTAGGGGACGCTCTGTATGGCGCTTGTGCCGCAAAAGGTTTCGGCCCGCTTTGCCATAAGAAGTGAGTGGTAATATTTATGTAGGACTTCAGAGAGGCGATTTGGAGCACGGCGGGGCGTCGGACCCCCGGAGGCCCGCCCGTGACCCCTGTTTCCCACACCACCCTCATTAACAGAAATAATTACCGCCACTTTAATTAACTTCAGCGAATTATTACGCAATATACGGTTTTTATTATCGTATGGGGGTTATTGTTAATATTATGTGCGAAGGTATTATAAGAAAAGAATCCTATAAGTTATTAAACTGACATAATATACAGGGTGTCAACTGAAAATGAGTTGCCAAGCTTGACAGGCGTATTCCGCCTGATAATTTATTTGTTTAATGTCACTGAAGGGAGTTGAGTTTATTTTATATTCATTATACATTTTTTAATGTTGTTATTTGTGTAAACTTTTCATGAATTTACAAAATGCAAAAAACATATTGCATTTATGACCACAAATTTGATCACATGCAATATTTTAACTCAATTCGACATTGGAAACTATGTAAAATATCAATTACAAGATTTGAACAAAAAGATTTGTATTGTAGACAATGATTACCCAAACAGCTTTTGTACAAAATAACCAAAATTATCAATGTTTTCATAATTGTGTCTGTTTGTCAAAAATTCTCTTATTTGTATGATACCATTAGGAATTCAAAGGTCTAAAGATCAGCAAGAAGAAAAGGAAGTTGCCATTAAAAAAGTAAACAATAAAGGAAATTTACAATAAGTAAATTATTATTTCAATATTATCAAGAAGCATTGCATATTATTATATTTTGCGATAATTTTAAGATATTTTGCTAAAATTTTAAGTATTCATGTTGGTAATTAATACGAAAAAATCTGATGTAGCCAGGCACATGACTTTATCATACTATATATAAAATTAATAGTTAAGCTGCATGAGATTCTGTTTGATCGAGATCGGTCGTGTCTGCAATAAAATAAAACTAGTTAGCCAGGATTTGACAGACACTTACTGTCATTAGGATGAAAATATCTGTCAAATCGTGGCTAACTAGTTTTATATTAATGCAGACACAACCGATCGCGATCAAATAAATATTACATGAGTTATTTAAAACTCGTATTATAATACACTACTACAATTTAGGTATTTTTCGGTATAGAGAAGACTTGTTTTGATTTTACTTTTAATGTAAGCGATTATAAGCCGCTACAAAAGGAGACGTCTGAGTTTCTTATAATCTAATTTGTTCAAAACCACGGTCAAGATCGGTGACCGCGCTCGAAATCCTCAGTCGCACCTGATGGTAATCCGACAAATACCTGTCGGAATAAATTAAAACGTCCAATGTTCAATACAAACCTCCAGTAAGATGGAGAAAAGCACCGAGCAAAGATAGCCGCCAAATGAACCCGATACTTTAAGCCTCGTTTAAGTCATCAAAGCGACCACCTCCGACATGCATAAGAATAATACGGTATACATTAAACAGCTCCACACATAATTACAACCTGAAAAACCTATGCAAATCGACCAGTTGACATAAGACACGCATTTAACGTTAATAACGCATTCAAAATGCAATAAAACCCAGGGAAACACTTGTCGGGCGTCGATATATGAAACAGGTATTAATATTCAGAGCTATAATCGTATTTTTAGCCCTACGTATCACGTGGGTTAAGCCCCTACGAGTGAAATGAGTCCGATTTCGAATTTCTTGTAGCGGGGCCGATAAAGGCTAGATAACGTCAGGAAGATTGTGGCTAATGACCGCAGCAAGTCAAAAGCCGCCTCTTTCGAGGGGTTCTCTGTCTTTTTTTCACAGATACACGGACTTGTATCTGTCAGGTGACCGTCAAGGGCACTCGTCCGATTTGGAATGGTAAAAATCGATGGAACTGACGCTCGTTTTTGATTCATTTGGAATAATTAGGTTATGTTCAGGACTATCTGTGTCACTTGTCATCTTTTATAGGCGGCAATTTGTTATCTAGTTTAGTTGTGGCTGATCGTCTATGCCTTGAAACTTGCAACTAACTTCCCATTTTCAACTGTTAAGTTGAAATCAAAATTTAGGATATGAAATCTGCCACCATGTCATACAAATTATAACACACACATCAATAAACGAATATAATATTCAATAAAACAAAATAATATGATTATAGGTTATGTGAAGAACTTTTGTGGGTTTTGACTAGGGGTTCCAATCCCGGGATTACGGGATCCCGGGATTCTGACAAATAATGGGGATTTTCGGAAACCCGGGATTATAAATCTAAATCCCAGGATCCCGAAAAACTTTAATCTTAATTATTTTGTTACTTCTTTGTTAATTGGTCAAATGTGGACACAATAAATCAATTGAGCTGCTTTTTTGTAAGTATGAATTTCAGTCTATAACAGCACCCTTTCTGATTAAATTAAGTACAAAGCATAAAATGTTCATTTACACCAACATGTTGTTATAATAGGAAGAAGCGATTTTGCAAGAAGTAGATATAATTCAATATGGAGGCAAACATGAACCTTTTCAACTTGCTACAACAAATACAAGTATTAAAAATACATAAACTTAAAAATAAAAACAAATATGTGGCGAATTTCTTTACCTGTATTCAGTGATGTACTACACACTATAAAACTAGTAAGAAAATTATCTTCAGCTGTGCTGAAGTTAAAATAACCCCCCCGGAAAATATTAACAGAAAAAGTTAGCCGATTTTGCCCATTCACGAACTTGTCCTTACTTTTCAGGAGATAATATACCAAATTTCAGATCAATTACTTCAAAATTACGCCAGTAAACAGACAGACGGACATTGTGGCAAACTCAATATACCCTCACCACAGTAAATGTGGGGGGTATAATTAGTATACTTAGTAAATAGACGTGATAAAATACAGCGAAAAGTTTTTTCCAGTTTAAGGATTTTACCTTAAACTAAAAACAAAATATTTAGGTTTATAATGTCAACTGCATATGAGAAAACTTTTTTGAGAAAAAAAAAGACGTAATATTAATATTTTTCATAACAAGAAATTGAATATTTAATATACTAAGAAGATCCACTGAATAACAATAAATAACGTATTTACTTTTAAGCACGTAGAAATGGGTCATAAAATAATTATAGTTATTTTTTTGTAACCATAATCGTTTTATTTAAAATGCAAATAGTTAGTCTACTTGCATAAAAAAGCATTCATGACGTATGAATTCTAAAATTACCCTGTTTTATCTTAAAGAAGAAAACAATAATTTTCAAAATGTTTTATTAGCATCATAATGAAAAATTGATTATTTGTCTAGATCTAGCAATTTCTTTTGCCGTGACTATTCCTAAAACATTTTACAAAAATCAAAAAATTTTGAGCAAATTTGAGATGCAAGAGCAAGTTATTATCTAATAAAGTTTAAATTTTGTTTATTATTGATGTCACTGCGCACACTTTGGTGCCATTTAGCTTTAAAACCGTGAATTTTGGTTTTCTACTTGTAAGGTAAAATTTGAAAACGTTGATGTAGTTTCGGAGTAAAAGATATTCTCCAATAAAGGATATTTTTGACGTTTCTTACTAATGGCGTGTTGATCCGGCAATTCTCCTGGGATCCCTCCCTGGATCCCGGGATCCCGGGATTACAATATCTTTAATACCGAAATCCCTGCATCACTATAATGTGCGGGATTGGAAGCCCTAGTTTTGACGTTTTGATTGGCGTTGTAGTAAATTATTAAACAAAACACGTCGAAAAGACTCTTTTTCATCTGTGTTTTGCTTAATATGGATAGATACATACACACTACATAAGAATGCAGAACAAAAAATTTAGCTCACTTGTAGGTTATGCGGTTTGCATTTGAAGTTGGCGTGCCGCACATGTCACCGCAGTATGTCTCGTTCAAAAAATGTTTACGAATCCTTGCAAGTTAGGAAGTGAGTTGCCTCTACAAAAAAAACTTAATTTTTGATATATACGGGCTATTAATAGTTACATAGAGCAAAATGTCTATTAATTACATAAGAAAAATTTGGAAACTAAAAACTAATTTTAAATTTTTTTATTGTATTGCAATTTCTACAGAAAATGACGTTATGAATGCGCTTTTACGTTTGACGTTGGATATCAATGCCACCAATTTCACAACTCTAAAGTTACTAAAAACAGTATAATAATTTACTAATTGTAACACCGAAAACAGTGTTAAATGTGTCAATTATGAAAGCAAAGTAGACAAAATCTTGTAAACCTTTACACATAATAGTTTTAGCTCCCTATAGATGGTTGTACTGTTGTACTATACTCATCGATTTTCTCATAATTGAGCCTCGAATTTTTACCATTGTTCATCTTTAATTTCATTTCTACCCCCCACAACAAACGAAATAGATATTGATTTAAAAGCGTCATGTGAGGCAAAGTTAGGGGAGTTTGCATTTGATGGGTAGCACAAAAGGACTTATCCTAAATGACGTACAGTGGACCAGATATGTATGAAGCGCAGGTGGGTACTCTCAGTGCCAGAAATAAGTCTGAATAAGTCATTCAAACGTCAAGGAGATACGAAATGAGTTGTGTGCGCTGAGAGCTGGAGCAAGCAAGGTAGACGTTTTGTATAATATCTAGTTTCTCGTTCTCGTGACGTCTATTTTGACGTGACACGGCGAAGGATCTCTTGAGCGACTGCCCGCTGCATTGTGCACTAGAATATGAAAAGTAAACAGTGCTGCGTGCCCAACGAATGATGATATCATGTTACAATTGTAGGGTGAGAAAGAGAAAGAGAGAGAGAGAGAGAAACGTTTTAGGCATAGCTACCTGAATAAAAATAAAAGGAATGTTTATTTTTGTGCGTATGGAGTACAGCTTTTCATGCACACAATTGTTTCAACACCTATTATTTCAACATAAGCATTGTTAATTAATGATGTTTTTAAAAGTCGACACTTGTAAAATGTAATTCCTTTGACACTCTCTCCTATATCTACGTAGCTTATAAAACAAAAGAAAATTGGCGAATAGTAAAAAACCGTTACAAAATTGTTCGGTAGTGTTATATTTAAAAGGACGTGTCAACTATAACATCAAATTGTATTGAAACTGAACAGTTATTTATAGTCTAATAGTACCAGTTCTATGATATAAAATTAATAACAGTATTCAAATAAATATCAGTGTATTGCGTTCACTTAGTTCGTAGGTATACCATTTTCAGTAAATAATATTTTTGTAGATATTTGCTTTTTTTAAGACATGAACCCATTTCCGTCCCTCCTTCAAACTTTGGGAATTAACTAAAAACCGGACACCACGAGAAATTTCATCGAGAAAGCTATAAAATGGAACCTATACCACCTCTCTAGAATAATTAGGTTAGCGACAATCCGTCCAAAACGGGATAATTTGGCATTTTTCTATAACAGCATGAAGACAACAATTGTACAAAATATATCCCTTATTTTAAACTGTCTGTATCAACAAAGGTTTTGTTATGTAAGGCCTAAAAATTTGTGTCTTACCATTATGAGAGTTAGGAGATACATATATCAAAATCAGTACATATAACGTAAAACTGAAAAATTCAAATTAATCAATTTACATGGCTCTTTTCAATGTAAATATCAAAACAACGGCAGACTTTCATTTACATAATTAATTTATCATATATAAGACAAGAAATGAACTCAGGGGCCAGCAACACGAAACTTGGAATAAATGACAAATGATTCTGGTGTATTATTTTAACTTCATTTTCTATAGAATTTAATTCTAAAATGCTAAACCTAGTTTTTGAAAGAAGCTCGAGTCAATTTATGTTTGATTCAGGTTCAGATTTTACGGAATCCAGTATCAAATCCAAATGTTATTTTCAAATTATGAACAAATACCGTAATTTTACTGCCACTATTTTTCTGATCGTATAGGTCATTCTGAAAAGGTAAGGGTTTAAAAGAAAAAAATTTTTTTGGACAGATAACTGGCACAAAAGGCACATAATTAAAGAAAATGAAAAACCGGTACAATGAAGTTGTCAGTCCGGATTCGTATATAGCAACAAACCCATATTCTTCAGTGTTGCCAGTATTATTCAAATGTTCTAAATAATTTAATTGACTGTTCTACAAGCATTATTTTATATATGGCAGTTTTGCGAGAATCGTCCAAACTAGTTTATAAAATCAGACCTAAAACTGGGGCTATTGGAACTACTAATGCATTTGTTATTGCCAGTGGCGCCAGTCATATCTTGTTTTGTCTTATGTCCTTTACAGTACCTACTATTGAATAATTTTACCATGCTTTTTACTTTATCATACGCAGTATGTAAAGTATTGTAATCGTGCCGAAAAAAATTTTTGAGATTTTAGCGGAAATAGGTCTTTATGGGTCCCCTGAACATTTTTGACCAAGGTACAAAAAAATGTCTGTGTGTGTGTGTGTGTGTGTGTACCCAATTTTTGTTAATTCATTTCCGGAGAAACTACTAAAGGTATCGGCACGGAACTTGATATTTAAAAGTTTCATGACCAAACTTAGAGTTGAAAAGCTTTTGGTTCAAAAGGGTCCAACGGAACTGGGTGTTTACTCTAAGCCTTTTTCAAGGATTTTAGAAATCAGCCGCCATTTCTGTAATTTCGTCAAAATAGTTAAATAATAAATTAAAGCAGAGGAAATTTTGAATAATTTATGCCTATGACATTTTTTGGTAAAATTAATAGTTTAGCTTTTTAGTTTATTCTAAGCCTTTTTCAAGGATTTTGGAAATGAGCCGCCATTTCTGTAATTTCGAGAAAATAGTTAATTATAAATTAAAGTAGAGGAAATTTTGAATAATTTATGCCTATAACATTTTTTGATAAAATTAATAGTTTACCTTCAAGAGCAAATTGTATTTGATCGAGATCGGTCGCATCTGCATTGATATGAAATTACATAGTAGCCAGGATTTTGACAAATATTGTTTTGTGTTGTCACATTCGAACCGATTCGAACACAGCTGATCTCATCAGAGGTTGGAGAACCACTATGGAACGTGCCGCTGTAGTGCGCAAAATTATAAAATACAAATTTCAAATAAAATAAGATCACCAATTTGATTGTTTGTTGATAAGAAATATCAACCCGTCTTTATATCTAATTCTAAAAATGATACATTGAGAAAATTATAAATAAAGTATAGCGATGAGTGTAGTTTTATTTTAGTATGTTGGTAGGGATGTGTCATGAACAAATATAAATCTGTCAGAATTTGAATTACCTTTTTAAGGTGCGTTTTCATTAGTGATAATGGCAGTGGTAGCAGACGCCGTTATAGTATTTCCAATAGAAAATTGCTAGTGACTCATGTTTATGTACATGCAAACTAATATGTGTCATTATCACGATATGTAAGAAATACTATAATTTCGTATTCTACCACCGCCATTAGCTACCATTACCTACCAATCGGAACGCACCTTTCGCCAAAGTGGTACCAACCTAGCATTTACTATACAGAAATCATTTATTTTTTTAAATACGTATTTCTTAAAAAGCAACACAATAAACGTTGATGTCGCTCCTGCCAAAAACTAGATAGCGCGACTCGCTCATATGCGACGACGACACTCCGCCTTCGGTGACGCGCCGTATCACCGCTCGTCGCGCTATTCCGTACTTTCGGCATTTGTGACATAAATAACTATTATTCTAATGACGTAGTGTAGGTAGTGTCAAATGCTGATGCTTTGACAATACCTACGATTTATCTCTATAGAATAGATTCTCATGCAGCTAAACTATTAATTTTATATATTGTGCCTGGCCACATCAGATTTTTTTAGTTTATTATACGCAGTATGATAAAGCATAGTAATCGTGCCGAAAAAAATTTGAGATTTTAGCGGAAATTGGTCTTTTTGGGTCACCTGATCATTATTGAACAAGGTACAAAAAAAAATTCTGTGTGCGTTCATACTTGCGAGCTGAAAAGCTTTTGGTTCAAAAGGATCCAAAGGAACTGGATGTTTCCTCTAAACATTTTTCAAGGATTTTGCAAATGAGCGCCAGTTCTGTAATTTCGTCAAAATAGTTAAATAATAAATTAAAGTAGAGGAAATTTTGTATAATTTAAGTCTATGAAATTTTTTGGTAAAATTAATAGTTTAGCTTTATGAGCAAATTCTTTTTGATCGAGATCGTGTCTGCATTAAAACTTAGTAGCCAAGATTTCCACAATTATTTTCATTCTGACAGTAGGTAGTGCCAAACGCTGGTTATTTTGACAAAACCTACTGTCAATATTATCAATCAAAATATCTGTCAAATCCTGGCTACTTGTTTTTTTTATTAATGCAGACACGATCGATCTCGATCAAATAGAATCTCATGCCTTTATATGTTGTATGTTCTCCACGGGCCACGCCTGACAAAATGTAAGTTTTTAACATTGAGTTCTTTGGAGTTTTATTTTATTGTCAATTGTGTCAATTGTGCTATATCCGATTTTGTCTTTTGAACATAAATTTGTATGACGAGTTAAATTCATTCCTGTAGATATGAAGATTGTATCTTTTAAACATGGTAGGTTTTTGATAAATTAAATGAAAAACAAGAAGTTGTGCAAGAATTAATGCAATTACTTTAGTACCAGATGTTCATGTTTGCCCTACCGAGAGGATAAGTTAAAATATATATTAAACTAGACACTACAATAAAAATACAAAGACAAAACTGCTAGGAATAAATATCTGTTAAGACTATTATAACCTAAAACTTTTAAAAGTTAGCAGTTATTTGTTTGCCAAATGGTATTTTTACTTTGAACTGTGTTAGATTTGCAAGGAACTGTACCTAAAGTGTCATTTTTGCTGCCTATAAAAAAGAAAGGCAGAAAAAAAGTACTTTATTTAGTCAAATATTTAGTCCTGAGTTTACCATACGGACGCTTGTGTGCCTCGGCATCTCCGCTCAGATTTAACAACTATATTTTACGATATATCGTTAAGCATAGCAATATTAATCGAACTATTTCGCGTACGGTAAAAAAAAAAAATAAGAGCGACCACTTAAGGATATAATCGTAATGCAACGTTTATTATTCGAGATTCAGGTCCGATTAAAGCTCGACTGCGCGCGATTCCTGGCATATTTTCGATTTTAGTGCCATCTAGCCCCGCTCGCAATAATTAAAATCAAAGAAGGCGGCCGGCCGGCCAGCGGTCGTTACCTTTTAAATTTATTAGTTATCGAAACGGAAACAAAGCTACAAGACGTTTAATTAGTGGATTTGTGTGCGCGAGTGAGAGCGAGAGGGAGAGCGACGGCGAGCGAGGCCCACACATAGGGCAGAGCCGAAGAAGTGATTAGGATGATGATTCTCATCAATCATCTCAGATGTCAACCCCCCTGACCAAAGAGCGACCCCACCGTGAGAAGCGGGTATTAATCCTCTCATCCAGTTATTTGTATGTAAAACCAACAACGCGTCTCTTCGAGACGCGACGCGGACAAAATTAAAACACAAATTGGAAAATTTAGCCGCTAATTAATCACCAACTTCTTCTGTCTCAAGTCTTAACCTCTGGAGAACAATACCGTTCTCTACAGGTCTCCACAAGAACGCAGACAAGGAAGGGATTAATTGTAGTGTGCATTCCCGCGCGTCATTTTGAGGGATGATTACATACATTGGTTCAAGTTTCATAAAAAAGCTTTAGAAATTGCTTTGGTCAAGGCAAAAAAAATATAAATTTTAATAACTACTAATTTGGGTCAGATTTTAAACACAAGTTTTGCCGATTCTTGGAAATCTGGCAAACATATGGTTCTTCCTATTCGGATTTCTTTTAATTTAGGAAACTGAAATAGAAAAATAGGAACTAGAATCAACGTTTTTTTTCTAGTATGAAGACGTTACAAAGTTACAAAGTTTTAAATACATGTTATGATACTAATTGACATTTTAAATCTTTTTCAGTCACTTCGAACTTGATGCGGACGGATTCTGCTGCAGCATTTTCGACCAATTTCAGTTTCTTTACGTAGTGTGACAAAGTATTGTAATCGTGTCGAAAAGATGCTTTGAGATTTTACCGAAAATGTGTCACCGTGTGTTCCCGTATTTTTGTGGCGCCGATTCCGGAGAAAGTACTAAAGGTACCGGGACGAAACTACAATTTAGAAGTTTCATTACTAAACTTAGAGCTGAAAGAACTTTTGTTCAAACGCGTCCGAAGGAACTGGAGGTTTATTCTGGGCATTTTTCAACGATTTTGCAAATAAGCCGCCATTTATGTAATGTCGTCAGAATACATAGTTAAATAATAAATTTAAGTAGAGGAAATTTTGTATAATTTATGTCTATATGACATTTTTTGGAAAAATTAAAGCTAGTTAGCCAGGATTTGACAGATATTTTGATTCTATTGACAGTATTGGCAGTCTGGCCACAGATTTATTTTTGGCCTAGCACAACTCCTTGTATAACTAAGAAGTTACACTGAAGATTTCATCAACTTTGAACAATAAATAACGCTTTTAATAGAAAACGCGTTTTAGAAGACATAGAACTGGGTCTTAAAAACACTATAGTCGAGATGTACCTAGTGCTTCCAGGGTTGTTATGTTTAAAACACTTTGTTTTAAAACATTGTTTGAAACAAGTTTTAAATCAAATATTTTGTTAACTCTTTTGTTTTAAACAAGTTTTAAACACTTTGTTTTAAATGTTATGTTTTAAACGTGTTTTAAACTACCGATGTTTGAACAGTTTTTGTTGTTTCTCATAAAATATTACTATACAATAAGTGGTAGCAAGTAAAATAAGGAATGAACAGACGCCGATTAAAATGATTATAACTAAAATAATTGTATAATTTAAAACATGTTTAAAACAAGTTTTATTCCTTGTTTAAAACATGTTCTTGCGTGTGGTTTAAAGCATGTTTTTGTCATGTTTAATACATGTTTTTTGCGAAGTGTTTAAAAACATTGTTTTATTTAAAATTTGTGTTTCCAGTTCCAAAGATCTATTTGCAAAAAACAATATCGTCTCCTTAAAATTTCATCTCCGTAAAGTTAATAGTTTAACTGCATGAGCAAATTCTATTTGATCGAGATCGCTCGTGTCTGCATTAATATAAAACTAGTTAGACAGGATTTGACAGATATTTTTATTCTAATGACAGTAGATAGTATCAAATAGTATCAAAATAACTGTCAAATTCTGGTAACTAGTTTTATTTTAATGCAGATATAACCTATCTCGGTCAAATAGAACCTCATTTATTATTAATTTTATATATAGTAAGATAAAGTTATGTGCCTTGCTACATTAGATTTTTTAAATCGGGTTTTTGCTAAATTGTCTCAACCGCCCAACAAAATAACGTTTCGAGAAACCACATTTAAATTGTGGTAACGACATTCTCAAACTTTTTAAACTTGTATACTCATTGATACGTCGAAAATAGTTAACCTTATCACAACAGATGATACGCCATTTTAAAGAGAAAGAAAGTGGGTATACGACAGGTAAGAAGTTCTGGAAAATATTAAATGATGTACGTATTGGAAGTGGTTAAAAAAGGTTTCGATAATAATTGAATCGCTGGGGAATCGTCAATTTTTCTAATTTGATATTGAAATTATTAGTGTTTTTTTTTTAATTTGCAATCAAAATTTGCAATACAAAAATCATCCATTTTGAAAATGTTACACCAAACGAATTGTCAATTCTTCCATGCATTTTTTTAAACAGTCACTAACAAAACGATGATATTCTGGAGAGTTATAAAAAATTCCATCTACGAATAATTGAAATGATATGAACTTCACTGAATCGTCAAATTAATAACACATTCAGAAGACATCTTTACAAACGAACCATAATATTAGAAACCTCGCATCTGTTGGCAAAATTTAAATAAACCACGCCAGAAGATGCAATCATCCTTTCAACCTTTTTCGTACTTTTTGGCCGTTTTAGGCGGCCGGCAATCCGTCCTCGTGCCTCTTTTGTGTATGTGATTAGGGCCAATTCGTGGGTATCCCGCAAAACGATTACGGAGGACGGTTCCGAGCAAAAAGACCTCTCCCGCAACCCGAGCGGAGCGGTTCGCTGGCGCTAAATGATATATTTATAAACAATAATTTGACCGATTCGGAATAATAGCCCGAATTACCGCCGGATTGCTATAATCAAACGTTTAAGGCGATCGCCGGTCCATCGCCTAAGTATAAAACAAATTCTAAATGGATCACCGAGGAAAATTATACACCCGTCGGCTAAAGAAACGATTCTTCGTCGACCTGACTGCGTCGGCCACCATTTGTGTACGTGTGTGTGTGTGTGTTTGTGAGTGTATGTGTGTGTGTGAAAAAGGTGCATGTCATTCGATAGTAATTTTAAACTATGGGGCCCCGATCAGAGTGTGTGACTATTCATTTGGTAATTGCTGTGATTTCGAGCGCTGCGCTGCGCTGTGGCACCGGTAAGTATGGGTTCCGGACCGAGAAAACCAGTTAGCAATTCGCTTTTAGGTACCACCATTTAATACTTTTCGATTTTCGGAACGATTAATGTCACATTCCCCGCATAGCTTGTCTTTATTTATCGAAAACCTTTTTCGTAATTTCAACAGGAAACTATTTCGTGCAAAATTGCTTTTTTTGCTATTACCTACTTCCAAACATATGTTTCGATATCTTAAATAACTAAAAGACAAATGATATATGTACTAACCGCGGAATTTTTGCGTCTTTCTTCGCGAAAACCGCGAGATCGCGGTCGCGTTTTCGGCTTCAAAATGCTGTTTCTCTGCTGCGTGGCCTCGCGAATCGCGGATTCAGCGCCTATTTCTCTTAATTTTTTGCGAAAAATCCTCAAAGGATATGTGGAGAAGCAATAATGGGCGCTCTACCGCGGCATTTATGGTTCGAATTCCAAATCTTCAGTGTATAACCATACTTATTGGTCGACGATGTGCCCAGTTTTCGTATTTTCTTTCCTTCAATTTGAGTAAATTTGTGTATATCGGTTTGGGAGTGCTACTCAAGTCTCCATGACGATGGATCAATAACATGACAGTTCCGTGTTTGACATTCTCAAAATGAGAACGCTGTTCGCCTCTGTGCTATGGATTTGCTCGAAATGGCTTAAATTGCGCCGAGAATATAGTGATAAAATGTTGTCGCAGGCGTTCTCTGGTCACTACGCGACTATAATTAGGTTTAGTTTGAAGAATTTCCAACGGAAAATAATAGATACGCGCCGAGGACAACCAGCGTCTGTTTTGCCATTTTAAAAAGAAAATATGTATTCCGAGCGACTAAGTATCGCGTACGAAACGTAGACGTTATTGTGCTGTTAAATACCGGAATGGTACATAGACTTGACAAAATTGTTGTACCTACTAAAATAGTAATAGATTGATCTAAATAGATTACATAAGTGTTATTGTTGATTATATAAGCTGAAAGTGCTGAATATGTAAAATTAGCTAAAACCCATTTTCTCATAATATGACAATAACTCTTTTAAAAATGTTACTACATTAGTACCTATTCGTCATTGGAAACAGGATTGGAAGATGAGTAAAAATGCAATAAAATCTAATTTGTCTGAATTAACGTTATAGGTTTCCCCTGCGTTTTTTTTTTTTTTATTATATCCACCATTGATAACTGGTTTAACCAATAGAATTATTAGTTGCAAATGCTATGGTTCAATCATTCTAATCTAGATTGTGCATAGGAAGAAGTTATTATGTTTATTACATAGCACTGTTTGTCTCAATTTTTTTGATGTATTAAATAGAAGAAAATCTACGGTTGTAATATTGCCCCCATGAACAACTTTACTTACTTTTTTACTTTTTTTCTAGAAGCTTTGATATTTTCATTTTTGCATTATGTTTTCTTGTCTGTAATGCAATCTAACAAGAATTAGCGTTGTTTTTTAGAGAATTTCTTTCAAGTTGGCATATTTTGTTGTATTATTCAAAACCAGTAAATTAGAACATTTGTTTACCATCTTTTTGAAACCTATATTAATTATTAATCTTTCGTCATATTTTCACCATAAATTTAGAATTAAGGTGCTTCCTTAACATAGTCAAACGTACACTGGCGCGAAATATTGTATAATTCAAATGAATAAATTACTTCATTAGAGGCAACAATATATTCATTTCTGGATGAAAGTGTATTTATTTATATTCTCTATATCTTTTGGTACAGAAAACGTATATTTAACGAAATTATGGCCAGAAAAGGATTAAAATGTACAACATGAATTATTTAATAGATTGAATAAATCTAAATAAAAATACTACGGTATGTCAACTTTTTTTTATGAAAATTTAAAACGTTGATTTATCAAATTGTGTTTTTTTTTCTTCAAATTAAATGGGTTATCATAAAGTTGATACACAGTGGCCTTTATGAACCTAATATATCACAAAAATACTTAAACAATAGAAAACAATATTAGGTCTATCGCAAGAGGCATAAAGTTTACAATTTTCTCTAAAAAATATGTACACACATATACTCAAATTATCTTATTGAAATAAATATGATAAAACATCGAAACAAAACGTCAAGGAAATCTATTAAATACAACTAGTCACTTTAAATTCACAAAATCCATACTCCCTAATGTTGCCGGTATTATTATATTTATTTCTTTTTATTATTAGAATATTATTCCAAGCTGTATTTGAAATAATCTTGTGATTCTCAAGTCTCATGTTCAAGATAACACAATAAACCATACAGAAAGAAAAATCTTCTCTACCATCTTTACAGTTATGTTAACGTAGCGTTTAAAAAAGAAATGACACAAATATACATAAAATCCGTCGCCTAGATTCGACAGAATCAAACTTTTTTTTAAAATTATTAACAATAATTCAAACCTTATGTAACTAAAAGATTAAATACAAACACATGATCATTCGGCTGTTGAAAGACATGCAGTATATTTGATTTATATCTTAAACTTAAACTAAAATTTTGAGTAAAAAACATAAAAAGAATGGTTCATATGTTATATTTCATATGTTTATATTTAAATAATATTTATCAGTGTCTCTGGATTACCACAGAATATAGAGCATGCAGAAGGTGGACAATCTAGAATCATAGATTGTCACTACTTGTGAAACTGATTGCATCAGATGAGAAGACAAAAAGTGTTTTATTGCAGAATAATATAATTATTATAGAGTTTAGTTTTTTCTCCATATCCATTCTTTTAAAAACAATTGATTACAAAATAAAAAATTTCATTGTTTAGCACCTTACGTATTCAGGTACTGATTTTTGCTTCTGGTTCTGTCAACAGTTTTCATTTTTGAGCTACTTGTAAGTACAAACTTCACTGAATTCTCCCAACTGTGTGCTCCATTTCTTTTTGCTTTTTTTGGTTTATTATCGCTTATTCTCCTTGAAAGTTTGCAATAGTAAAACTATTATAAGAAAAAACTTTGATAACGACTTTTAAGACTATAATCTAAAAATTCTGAAAAGTGATGATATATAACACGATGAAACGACAGAGTTATCGTCAACATCGAGTACCATTACAAAATCGGATTATTTGTCTATCCTAAATATGTCGCCAAAGAAAACAGAGCGACGTTTCTTCCAACACGTATTAACTCACCACACATTAAAACAAGTATATTTAAGATCTGTGGTTTTGCCGCTTCCGAGTAATAACAATATACAAGCTCCGAGTATAAATCCGCCACTGTTTTGATTCGTGACTTCTTAATTTCGTTGCTCGGGCATTAATTTTAATACAGAGTGCGTAAATCTCAAGCCAGATATTTACGTTCGATTATTTTGCTAGCAGCTCACGATAACTTGTGAACATTTTAGCGTTTCTAGCATGTATAATTTCGCGCAGAGAAGTGCAACGAACACGTCTTCTCATGTTTAAGGAAGTCGGGAGTATGAGAAACTTTGTTATAACAAAGTAATCCATCGATAACCGGTTATTATCATTGTCGGTGTTTATTGTTCTTTGTTATTAATTCTTGTACTACTCGAACACGATTTGAATATCTTAAATGTTCACATGTAACTCGGATGGTAAATTGTTTAATTATATGGAAACGCACTATAAATAATACAATTATGAAATATAAACACACACGGACAATGCGCTCGGAACGTGCATACGTATGCATCTTTTCTTCATTTCGCACACACTTTCCCACAATGCGCCTTGCGAAATAAATCACATGTGTATAAAATTTATTATTCCTCGCCGTACTGTATTTATAATAATCATTCGAGGAAGTTGTGAATATCATTGAGTACGCTTGTTAGCCGGTGATTTTAACTAATTAATATACTCATTAACGACACGTATGAGCCATAATTTACACTTATAATTAGATAGAGTGTCGAAACGTTTCTCTTTCCGACATACATCTTTCTCGGCCGACGTTTCTATCAACAGTATGGCAAATTGCCATAACTCTGAGGGGTTCTAATACAGTTTAAATTAACCGAAAGGCCGATTCAAGAGTACCCAATCCATAATAGTACCACTTATCTTAAGTATTATACCGGACCGATGCGTCGCCCTCGAGCAATGAAACTGGTTACCTGTTCAGTCGAATTATATTCAATTTGACGCCATATTTCATGGTTTCCATCGAAACCATGATTGAAAAACAGTTCAGACGTAATAATCTTAACAGTCATTATATGTAATCTGCCGACATACGTATGCACACCTTTGCGAAATAACGATAAATTTGTTGGATGATGCACTAGCTTATTCGATGAAACTCCCTTGCGCAGAACAAGCCATTTCATCACTACTATTAGAAAGCTATTAAAATTCCCTTTGAAATGAGTACAAACTCGATATGGTTAGCATTTACGGTTTAGAAGTTTGACCAAATTATTGTTAGGCATGGCCAACTGAGTTGCGATAGTAAAATTGTAATATCTCGGGAACGGCTAGAGATATTCCAATGAAATAAAATGCATTTTGTACAGTTTTCCAAGTTCTTCTAAATGTCAATGTAGAAAAATACCGGAGATAATTTAGTAAGTCAAAATGCTATTTTGTTACTACTATCTTAAAGCTCTTAAAATTCCCTTTAAAACAAGTACAAACTCGATGTAGTTAGCATTTACGGTTTAGGAGTTTTACCCAATTATTGTTAGGCATGGCCAACTGAGTCGCGATAGTAAAATTGTAATATCTCGGGAACGGATAGAGATATTCCAATGAAATAAAATGCATTTGGTACAGTTTTCCAGGTTCTTCTAAATGTAAAAAATACCGGAGATAATTATGTAAGTCAAAATGCAATGTTGTTGCTACTATCTAGAAGCTCTTAAAATTCCCTTTAAAATAAGTACAAACTCGATATGGTTGCCATTTGCGGTTTAGAAGTTTGACCAAATTATTGTTAGGCATGGCCAACTGAGACTCGATAGTAAAATTGTAATATCTCGCGATTGGATAGAGATATTCCAATAAAATAAAATGCATTTGGTACAGTTTTCGAGGTTCTTCTAAACGTCTATGTAAAAAAATACAGGTGATAATTTAGTAAGTCAGAATGCAATTTCGTTACTACTATCTTGAAGCTCTTAAAATTCCCTTTAAAACAAGTACAAACTCGATATAGTTAGCATTTACGGTTTAGGAGTTTTACCAAATTATTGTTAGGCATGGCCAACTGAGTCGCGATAGTAAAATTTAAATATCTCAGAAGCGGATAGAGATATTCTAATGAAATAAAATGCATTTGGTATAGTTTTCCAACTTCTTATAAACATGTACATGAAAATATTATCGTGTTTAATTTAATACGTCGAAATGCAATTGTATTACTACTCTCAAAAAGCTCTAAATGATTGAAAAACAGGTCAGACGTAATAATTTTAACAGTCGTTATATGTAATCTGCCAAAATACGTATGCACACCTTTGCGAAATAACGATAAATTTGTTGGATGCTGTACTAGTTTATTCGATGAAACTCCCTTGCGCAGAACAAGCCATTTCATCACTACTATTAGAAAGCTCTTAAAATTCCCTTTAAAATAAGTACAAACTCGATATAGTTAGCATGTACGGTTTACGAGTTTTACCAAATTATTGTTAGGCATGGCCAACTGAGTCAAGATGGTAAAATTTAAATATCTCAGAAACGGACAGAGACATTCTGATGAAATAAAATGCATGTGGTATAGTTTTCCAAGTTTTTATAAGTGCGTACGTGAAAAAATTATCTTGCGTAATTTAATACGTCGAAATGGAATTTTATTACTACTATCAAAAAGCTCTTAAAATTTGCTTTGAAATGAGTACAAACTCGACATACTTAGCATTCATGGTTTAGTAGATTGACCAAATTATGTTTAGGCATGGCCAACTGAGTCGGGATGTTCAAATAGAAATATCTCAGGAATGGATGGAGTTATTCCAACGGGGTAAAATGTATTTGGAAGAATTTTACTAGTACTTTCAGTTTTAATCTAACAATTCGTGGTATGGATTATTTACATCAACAATAATTAATTCACTCGTGACAAGTAATCAATATTCCTAGCAGATCTAATAATAAATACTACACCAAACACATTTTATTTCATTGAGATATCTCTAACCATTCCCGAGATATTTAATTTTGATTAAAGCGACTCAGTTGGCCATGCTTGAAATTATTTTGGAATATCTCGTAAACGGTTAATGATAACTATGTCGAGTTGGTACTCATTTCAAAGGAAATTTGACGGGCTTTAACATTATAGACTCGAAAATTTGATACACGCTATCGGTAAAAGAAAAGCACTAAAAATATGTATTTCTACTCAAGCGGTGATCTTGATTGATGTACTAAATAGCGCTATTAACTATCCTATTCGCGATACATCTCGGCCTGATATTAATTCATAAATCCGGGGCGAGATATAAAAGTAAAATTTTACCGTGCAATCGGAAATAAAGTAAGATTGGTTCGGGCAGTTAGTGCGCGGGCATAAAACCGCCTCACGCTATATTCATATCGAGCGTAAAAATGTTCCATTAACGCCGGCGGACGAGCGTAGGGGTCGCCGCATGCGCCCCAATAAACGAATAAAACGCTCTCGTGAAAACAAAAAATAATTTAATTATGTTTATCGTCTTTTACGAGAGTCGTCGGACGCAATAAAACACGGATTCCCTCGGCGCGGCGTGTATGTCGAGGACCGGACCACGAAGAGCGAAATGACCTAATATAACACTCTTAATTATCTCAGCTCGTCCAATAAAAAAAGCTGTGAATCACAGAATCATTAACTGTAATTGCCCGACGATAAATGATCTTCTTCTAGCCCGATCGTAAAACGGTGTTTATTTTATTTCCCTTACGGGCCTCTACACGACTCCACCCACCCTAGTCTTCTTCTTATAAACAAGCGGTCGTATTCCCATAACATCGTTCGGCCTCTGAGACAAATAAACCGACAATGTGCTTATATTGACACGTTAAAAAGGTACATAAACCGTTCGAAATTATAACGGCCGTAAAAGGACAAAGTGTTCAATATTAAACGATTCGACACTCAACCTGCTAAATATGTCCCTAATAATGACGTCATAACCGCCGAGATATGGTCATTTAACCCATAATTTGATGCTACATTACGAAGGAATCATTAGCACGCCTTTCACTTAAGAAAACTCCCAATTATCAAATTTAAAATTAAGCAAATGGAAATGTATTACTTCTATTAAATAACCCTTCAAATTTCCTTTGAAATGAGTACAAACTCGGCATACTTATCTTTTATCGTTCAGTAGATATCCCAAAATGATATAAGGCATGGCCAACTGAGTCGCGGGATTAAAACTTAAATAACTCCGGAACGGTTTCAGAAATCGCAATGGGATAAAAGCTATTTAACTAAGTTTACACCAAAATACACCTTAAAAACTTTGAATTTACAATTTTGAGATTTGGCACTCAACTTGGTAACTGTTCCTTATAATGACGCAATAACAGCCGAGATAAGACCATTTAATCCATAATTGATGCTACATAACGAAAAAATGTTTAGCACGCCTTTTATTTAAGAAAACTCAAAATTTTTAAATTTAAAATGTACCTCATACAAATGTTACTACCTCTATCAAATTACCCTTTAAATTTCCTCTGAAATGAGTACAAACTCGGCATACTCATCTTTTATAGTTTAGTAGATATCCCAAAATAATATAAGGCATGGCCAACTGAGTCGCAGGATTAAAACTTAAATATCTCCGGAACTGTTCGAGATATCTGAATGGGATAAAAAGCATTTAGTTTAGTTTCTAATTCTCCATCAAAATACACCTTCAAAACTGTGAATTCACAATTTCGGTTTGTCATCGTGCTAATAAAAATATAATATCCGACACACATATAATTATTTATGATAGTCTATAATTACGCCAGTCAAAATATCACGATAGTTCGAATCTGAATACATAATAGGCCTCCTATTAGATCCGAACCAATCTTGTTACAAAGCTCAGATACAGATTCCTAGTAATTAATTTCGCGTATAATTACTTCGAATAATAGAGATTTCAGTAACCTCATTACACTAAAAAAACGCGTCGTGCGCTCACGCGTGAAGTATTATATCGCAATAATTACCCCATAATTCTAAATAACGCGTTATAATCAACGGCGATTTAAATAAATTTGTTTGTGTGCCGGTTAAAAATGAATTATAACAAAGCAGCAAAAAGCTTTTGGATCTTCCTGGGCATATAACAATAACAGTCGGAAAGCCACATTTCATTCGTGCCTGATATCAGTAACACGCACTCGTAAAACAGTATAAAAATTGAAGATTAACAGCGAAAATGACCATTGGAAGCAACACGCACACTTCGCTTCCTACTAATTTGCCCAAGTCACGAAATACTGACCAATCCACTTCTCTCGCTATCCTATTTTCAACTTAACAACAGCTGGTGGTAACTAGAAACATCGGAAGCATGCATTAGAGTCCCGAGGAAGTTTCTAAACGCATAGTGCTTCAAAAAATTGAGCGTTGATAATTTGATACATCGAAGTGTTAGGTTAGAATAGATGACAGATGTGTATAATAAAATTTAATTTGTTTCGGTTATTAAATTTGTTGTTTTCTTTTGGTGTATCAAAAAGCTCTTTAAATTCTCTTGAACATGAGTACAAACTCGGCATACTTAGCATTTATCGTTCAGTAGATTTACCAAATTATTTCTAAGCATGGCCAACTGAGTTGCAAGATTAAAATTCAAATATCTCCAGAACGGATAGGGATATTTTAGGGAAATAAAGTGTACTTGGTGTAGATTAGTGCGCTCTTTTAGACTGTTACGGTAGCAACGGTAGCAACAAAAAATAACCCTGGATAATCTAGTTAGTCAAAATGGCAATTTTGGTACTAATATCAAAAAGCTCTTAGAATTCCCTTTAAAATGAGTATAAACTCGGTATAGTTATCTTTCGTGGTTTAGTAGATTAACCAAATTGTTTTTGAGCATGGCCAACTGAGTCACTAAATTAAAATTGAAATATCTCAGGAACGGTTAGAGATATTCCAACGGGGTAAAAAGTATTCGGTGCAGTTTTTTGCGACCTTTCGCGTGACATTTTCATCGAAATTAAAAACAAAATATTTCGGAAAATATCGCAAGGGAGTGTCGTATCGTATCGGTGGGTGGGGCGAAAGAATGCCGGAATTCAAATTCCGCCGAATACCGGCGCCTTAATTACCGATTGTGGGCCGGACAAAAGGTTTAATAACCGACATATTTGAAAACGATGGGGTCCGGTCGCCCACGTAAACAGATCGGGATTGCGCGCAGAGACAAACAATAAACGCCGCTAAATATTTCGGACGTTTTATTATTAATATATTGCGGCACGCACGCTCCGAACCATCGGCAATTTGCATTCCGCGAGCCAGTTTCACAAAGCGCACGAATATTTAACCCCAACCCTCGAAACGACCCGCAAAGGGTTAGTTATTTAACGCATTCTATACACCACGACAAAACAACAACAAAATAATAAAAATAAAATTTATATACTCACAGTAATCAAGGGATTCTATAAGAGAAACAAAAAGAGGAAATCAGACTTAGGATTAGTGATCAGCGTAAAGATACTCACCTCCCATGTGACCATTCTCGTAAGGGTAATCCCCATTATCCAGCCTCTGCTTCTTCAGCTGCTGATGCTGCATATGCGAAGCTGCCAGGCTCAGACCGACAGGAGCTCGCTTTGGTGGTCTTCCAGGCCTGGAACTGCAAAATAGTAGAGAATTACTGTGGTTAAACACTATGGAATATTTTAAACTAACTCGGAAGACTATACTATTCAAGGATTTATTTACGCAACACATCCGCAAGACTTCCAACTATGTCCATCAAAAAGCTCTTAAAATTCCCTTTAAAATGAGTACAAACTCGGTATAGTTGTCATTTTTCGTTTGGCAGATATACCAAATTATTTTTAGGCATGGCCTACTGAGTCGCAGGATTAAAACTGAGATATCTCAGGAGTGGATAGAGATATTCCAATGCAACAAATTGTGTTTGGTGTAGTTTTCTTTGTTCTCACAGACTTCTTATTTACACTTACAAAAAATTCATTGTGGATAATTGAGTAAATCTAAATAATTATTTAGTCAGCACTATTCAAAAGCCATTGAAATTTCCTTTAAAATGAGTACAAACTCGATATAGTTACCATTTTTCGTTTAGCAGATATACCAAATAATTTTTGGCATGGCCTACTTAGTCGCAGGATTCAAACTGAGATATCTCGGGAGTGGATAGCGACATTCCGATGCAACAAATAGTGTTTGCTGTAGTTTTCTTTGTTCTTAAAGATTTCTTATTTACACATTAAAAAAATTGTTGTCGATAATTTAATAAATCTCAATAAATATGTTGTGAGCACTGTTCAAACGCCCTTGAAGTTACCTTTAAAATGAGTCCAAACTCGGTATAGTTAGCATGCATCGTCTACTAGATACACCAAAATATTTTGAAGCATGGCCAACTGAGTCGCAAAATTAAAACTGAGATATCTCAGGAACGGATAGAGATAATTCAACGGGGTAAACTGTATTAGGTGTAGTTTTTTGTAAGTATACGTGCGATATGTTTTCAAAATTAAAACAAAATATTTCATATTATAAGGGAGCGTTCGTATTAGTAAATTTTAGTGCAACTAATCATGTAACCCTTGAGGCAGCTGTATTTTACCCCTTCTAAATTGATATTCTTTTCAAAATGATTCCATCAACACACCGCATTCAGGCGGGGTTTAAACTTGTGTCTATAACGCATCGTCATTGTCGGCCTGTTACAAATGTAATCCTATCCCTCGTAACACATGTACGGCCACGGTAGCAAAACTCAAAATAGGATAAAGAAAACACAATAATATACCCCCCGAAGGGACATTGTGCGAAAAAAATAAGCGGCCCAATGCTAAGCAAATAAAGGGAGAGAGTCCATATTTGTTCTGTCCGCCGAACAATGGTTTTCATATGCGGATGAAACGTTCGCCAAGTTTCTTTTAATTGAATCTTTCGCGTATTAGTAACGGATGAGTTATCAAAGAAAGGAAGTAAGTTTTACTCCCCCAACGGCAATAAAATCTGAATTATATGTTTGCGGGAAATAAAAACTGTACACCAGCGACACTTTAGTCCTTTATCACGTTCTCGCAGCGAGGTATTATTTTTTATTTATTTCCGACAGTGTGGCCATTTCTTTTCGATAATTTCTAAATTATGACGTGGATTGCCTTTTGGTGATAGACAAATAAAATAACACCGAATTTCGTGTGAAACGGTTACAAACTCGATATAGTTACCATCTGTACTTTACGAGATATACCAAAATAATTTAGAGCATGGCCAACTGAGTTAAACGAGTAAAAATTGAATATCTCCGGAATTTATAAGGATACGAATTAGATAAAATACGCTTTGTTTAGTTTTATGTACACTTTGATAAAACTATATACAAATTCTTCTTTTAAGGTGTTTTTAAGCTGTTTTAATAATAATTTTAACTTTTATGGAAACTACAACTAGAAAACTACGCAGCTCTTTAAATTTCCTTTGAAATGAGTACAAACTCGGTATATTTATCATTTGTAGTTCTCGAGATATACAAAATTTATTTTAACCATAGCCTACTAAGACCCTACAGTAAAATTTGAATATCTCCGCAACGGATAGATATTCTAACGGGATAAAATGTACTCGACGTACTTTTATTTTTTCTATCATAAAACCATTCTTTTATCACGGTCCTGCAGCTTAGCTATTATTTTTTCGATCAATGACCAATGCCTTTTGCAATAATTTTTAAGTTATGATGTTAAGGGGTGTTGCGTTAAACCCTTGACATTCCCGCCGAATCACCGTACTATAACAGCGGAGATGGGGTAGAATGTGGAAAGTCATTGGTACAATAATGGTAAATCCACTGCACGTGACCTTATTCAATCTTTCCAGTTTTTTTTTTCTGGTATATTAAGGGGTGGCTTTCTACAAAGGGTTTTTTCCTCTTTTATATCAGAGATATCAATTTCGTATTTATGTGTGTGGAGAGGGGACATGACCCATTTAACATATTCTTTCCAGGGATAGTTTAGATTCTGGTGCAGATTGGGGTTTAGCTTGATAAGGTTCTCGATTTATTGCGAAATTCGGATTTGATGCGAGATATTGGAGTGTGCGTTGGGTAGTATTTTCTATAGAGTTCTGTAGAAATAAATGAATAACAGTTCATGTGTCATGTGTCAAAAATAAGTAGGAAGCATCGAAAATATTGATTTGGAACGCATTAAAGCAATATTTTCTAGGACATTGTCATTCTATATGAAGCATATAATTGCAAAAACAGAGAGATTTGACGTATAACTCGTTTTGAGGAAACTAGTTCCAATTTTGATAGAAATTTTCCTTTTAGTATTTTACTGAAGTTGGTGTTTTATTTAGAAGTTGGCTTATCGCTAAAAAGATATTTTATTTAAAATATAATATGTCTGCTTTTGCAGCTGAGACTTGCAAATGGCTGCTTATGCATCTGAGGAAACTACAAATATCCGAATTTCGTCTCTATATTAATGGTCCAAACACCAATAAGCCTAGGTTAACGAAATTTGGGATTGTATAGAAAAAATCTCCGAAGAAAATAATAAAAAAATATATATATGTGTGCGTGGATATGGAAAGGGACCAGGGACCCTATTCTCGTCATCTTTTTGAAGCGAATGCGTGACTTTACGAATGAAGTAGGGATATCACCGGTTGCCCGTATCTATGAGCAAGTTTGTTTGTTGCTAAGAACAATAACACACGCGCCACGCCCATACGTTCCCATACGTTTGATTGAAAAGTATGGGCGTGGCGCGTGCGTTATTGTTCTTGGCAACAACCTAGATACGAACCAGAGGGCAACCGGTGATATCCCTACTCCATTCGCAAAGTCACGCATTCGCTTCAAAAAGATGACGAGAATAGGGTCCCTGTTGTCCGAAATTGAGTTATATGTGTTTTTTGATAGAATAAGTTATGGCAAAACTGCTCCAACTTTTTAAATCCATTACCATAAAGGGAAAATAATAATTAAGTTGCTGATGCAAACAGTAAGAAACTTTTGCGCTATGACGTTCAAACTTTTGCAAAGTTTGAAAGTGAATAACTTCGCGCATATTTGCAAGTTACGCGGACTCCAACATTTTTGGAACAATTTCGATATTAGTTTTAAGATTTTTAGTACAATTTATTATTTCATTATTCCGGTTAGGTTTTCTAGGTTTTTTAATCTATAGCGCCATGGGCCTGGAGGCTACAAAATACTCTAACCTACATACACACATACACACACACACACACACACACACACACACACAGACACACACATACACACATACACACATACACACACACACACACACACACACACACACACACACACACACACACACACACACACACACACACACACACACACACACACACACACACACACACACACACACACACACACACACACACACACACACACACACACACACACACACACACACACACACACACACACACACACACACACACACACACACACACACACACACACACACACACACACACACACACACACACACACACACACACACACACACACACACACACACACACACACACACACACACACACACACACACACACACACACACACACACACACACACACACACACACACACACACACACACACACACACACACACACACACACACACACACACACACACACACACACACACACACACACACACACACACACACACACACACACACACACACACACACACACACACACACACACACACACACACACACACACACACACACACACACACACACACACACACACACACACACACACACACACACACACACACACACACACACACACACACACACACACACACACACACACACACACACACACACACACACACACACACACACACACACACACACACACACACACACACACACACACACACACACACACACACACACACACACACACACACACACACACACACACACACACACACACACACACACACACACACACACACACACACACACACACACACACACACACACACACACACACACACACACACACACACACACACACACACACACACACACACACACACACACACACACACACACACACACACACACACACACACACACACACACACACACACACACACACACACACACACACACACACACACACACACACACACACACACACACACACACACACACACACACACACACACACACACACACACACACACACACACACACACACACACACACACACACACACACACACACACACACACACACACACACACACACACACACACACACACACACACACACACACACACACACACACACACACACACACACACACACACACACACACACACACACACACACACACACACACACACACACACACACACACACACAGACATTTTTTTGTACCTTGGTCCAAAATGATGGGGACCCAAAAAGACCTATTTCTGCTAAAATCTCAATTTTTTTCTGCACGATTACAATACTTCATCTTACTGCGTATGATAAAGTAAAAATATATGTGTGTCTGGATATGGAAACGGACCAGTTGTCCGAAAATGATATATGTGTGTTTTGATAAAATAAATTATGGCAAAAGTGCTCCAACTTTTTAAATCTATTACCATAAAGGGAAATTGAAAAAAAAATAATAATTAAGTTGCTGAAGCAAACAGTAAACTTTCGTGCTATGACGCTTCAAACTTTTCAAAGTTTCAAAGTGAATAACTTCGCGCATATTCGCAAGTTACGCCGACTCCAACATTTTTACAACAATTTCGATATTAGTTTTAAGATTTTAGTAGAATTTGGTATTTCATTATTCCATTTAGGTTTTATAGGTTTTTTAATCTATAGCGCCATTTTTTATTGATTCATGCATTGTCACCGGAAATCTGCCTTCATGGAAAATATCTACACGATTGGACAAATCTTCAAAATTTTCAACATTTTTGCAAGTTTTCGAAATGTTTCCAGGCTTTTTATTAATTCATGCACTATCACCAGAAAACTGTCCATATGCAAAATTTCAACTCGATTGCACTCTGGGAAGTAGGTAAAATATGCTAATGCGCAAGAGCGTAGCGTGATATCAACAAGTGGTCCCAAACAAAAACGCATTTTTTCATGCGTTGCCAACCGCAGACGTGTTTCAGACAAACACATCTGATAAAAAACATAAGATACAACTTTATTTACGATTATCTGCGTAACTAGAAACGGACAACTGGTCTCTTTTCATATCCACACACACATATTGTTATCATTAGAGTAAGCAGAAAAGATGAATAAAACTAAACTCAGTAAGCAGAAAAAATGAACAAAACTACACTCACTAATGCATTGTCATCATTATCCGATAAAACAACCATGTCATCCTCATCAGGATGAAAATATTTTTGAAAAGGTTAGTACATTTGTGAATTGAATTAATTCAATTGAATTAATTTGTAAAAAAAATATATTATTTGACTGTTTGCTTTTTTTCTCTTCCATTCTTGCTTATTTGCAATTCCTTTTGCTGCTCAACTGATTCAATGCTAAACTGATTTGGAGACAATCATATCTACATGATGTACAACTAGATCACGTGATTAAGGAATTGCAACCTAATTTGTCCAAAGAGAAATATCTGCTTTTGCACCTAATGCTAAATTTAAGACCCCAAAAACAGCTTAAAATTGGCTGTTTTTTTCTCCTGCGGACAAAAAAGACTTATTCTTCATCAATTTCACTTATATAGAGGACATGGTTAACACATTCTATTACAAAACGGCTACCTTTGCAACTATAACGTTCCTTCATATGCAATATAGTGAGATTGGCAACACTGGTTTTCGATTCATTTCACCAATAATCGTATATATAGGTTGACCCGAGGATAGATAGTGCGAATTGATCGATCTAATCGAATCAGGCTGGTAAATTGATACGAATTTAAGCGGGACTATGGCCGAAGGCAGTTCAATTAACACCAGGGGTTGTTAAATCGTAAAATTAACACCTCGGGCCCCAACTAGGTCGGTAATTACTGTCCCGAAAAAGACCTAAAAACGTTATCTCGCGTTCGATATGAGTGCGGGTGACAATAGTAACATAATCCCGAAGTTATTTGTGGACCTGACCGGTCCGGAAATGAAGGTAATAAATCAAAGGCGTGAGAGGGGCGGTCGCGCCCCATCCAACCCCATCGATTTGTCTATTGACCGGATGATATCTGATATTGGCAACAGTACGCCGTTCACATTAATGGATGGACTCGTCAACAAATAGACAAACCGTTGTCGATATGACGAATCACCTTGTATTTTATCTCGATATCGTGTTTCTCCATCGGCGATATTTCCAGCGGAAATAATACGTTCGGGAATTCGTAAATGGCTAAACAATATCGTACCAAGTAAAACTAAGAAATAATAAGAAATAAAAAAAGTAATAATAAGAAATAAAAGAGGAACAATAATTCTAAATTATTCAGTCATTATCTGAAGATGAGACTTGATTTTATGGTAAATATCCATAAATTAAAATTTGGAATTTTAATTAACCTTACAGTTTTGTGCAGTTTATTTACAGCAATGATTAATGCTGTGGAATTTATAACCAGAACCTAGGTCGTGTGTGGTATCATTGATATTTAAATACGAAACAACATTTGGTTAAAACCATTATTTAAAAGTCATACGGTTTAGGAAAGAAACCATAATCAGTTATGGCATCTGCATTAGCTGTAATCATGACGAAAATTACAGGTAATTCTGATGACGGCGATTTGAAGCCCCTTTGGACAGTTTTGGCCAGCCAACTGTCCAAAAACTAAGTTTTTCCAATAATCTGGGATCATATGGTTTATATCGTAAACCATAAAATTGATTTCCAACAAAAGATGTTTTCTTTTAAAATATCTATCCAAGGGTTCAATTTGAAATTCTGAAACTAAGTTCAATTATGACTACTTACTGTACATTCAGGAAAAGAAAGTTCATTTACAAAAAAATAATTTTGATCAGCTAAAAGGTCAAAATCGAACAGACTCAATCGAAATCTATAAAAAATTAACGGGGAGTAAAATAACAGAAACGAATTCGCCTAAACGACCAAATGTAGAGGGCGCTGCAAAAAATAGTTATAGCCGCTCTAAACGGGATAAGTCTTAGACATACAATAGTCGATATAACTTGAATCAGTCTTAGCAGCATTTTTAGTTATTTACAGGACAAGAAAGACCCAAAAAAAGTACCTTGAAGAAGGTAAAAACTGTTTGCGGCTGGACATACTATTGGTTGCGGTTATATTGGCGAAAATCGCGAAGTGTCTAACCTCAAAGTTAGCAGTTGAGCGGCATATTGTAGAAATTCTATTTTTAAATGCAAGTGGTAATAATAAATCATCGTAATAATTTGTATGTACTAGTTACTAGCATTATGGGGCTACCTTCATTATTTACAAGTATTTAAACATTGTAGAGTAAAGCAACTATTATTCATAAAATTGTTTACAGCTTCGATAACCTGATATATTACGTTATACAGACGTCAAACAAGTTTGGGAAAAAAAGGAAACGTTCGTATTGACAATGGATTGGTAATTGAGTGTGCAGAACAAAATATAAAATTAATTTGACCCCCTTTTCTAAGAAGGAAAAACCAATTAAAGAATATGAAATAATTAAAACACCTGAAATTGCTAGAGCAAAGGTGCATGTCGAAACTTTTTCGATTGTTTCGAAACGTAACTCATTTACAAATGTTGTCAAATGTAAAAAATTTATTTAAGCGTGGTCCGTCCACTCAAAGATGTTCGTAGCTACATATGTCTAGTAGTAATGTAAACTTCATATAGTTTAAATAAAAGCTCTATTAAGTTTGTTTTTATTTTATTAATTCAGAAAAAGAGAACATTCATGAATATTATTACATAAAACGTAATATTTTCGATTATCCGATTAACTCGGATAATCGAGAACTGTTATAATCCTACTTGATTTTTTGTGTGTAATTATCTTCATTACAACTGTTGACATAATATTTTGCTTGTTTGTTTCTTCTATTTGTCTATTACGATCTCTACAACAACATTAATTATTTAATTTGACTTCACAAAATATAGTTACTTATCTACCTCAACGATTTTTTAATGTTCTCTCTCTACTTTCTACCAAAAGTGCATTCCGCTTATCCAAACAACGTTTTTGGAAGGTACAACATGGTATTGTTCCTCTCTTCAGCTTCCGATTTTGTTAGGTTAGGACCGCAATATAAAACTAATACTGAATTTGAATAAGTAATATGCAGAACCAAAGTGGTGCCAAGTACTCACCTCGATTGAAGCAATAGTCCTCGTCTTTAAAATGTTTTGCGCACAACATGTGGCTTGAAACCGATTTTCCAATTTTTAATACACGGCGCCACTCGTTTTGTTACGGTTTATCTGGGGAAATTTGTGGAATGACAATGCCTCACTATAAAATGAACTACATTGAGAACCACAGCAATAATTGTTGCTCTTATTGCTTATTTTCATTGCGCATTCCATGTTTTCGTTCAATACGTATCCTGACATACCCCGTTTAGAGTAACTCACTCTTTTACCACCAGGGGGAGACTCTTTCGTTCGTTTTAGCGAATTGGCAATTGATAATATCAAAAGCATAAGCCATTAGAATTCGAGGCTCTTTGTAAAATGTCACCACATTATTATTATTTCGAACGCTTAGTAGGTATTTCGCGATACTAAACGCATCCAAAATTGGTGAGAAATATTATGGGTTTAGAGAGAGAAAGACAATCATGAAAACTTTGAAAACTGACTATATAACTGCAGAGTATTATTAAAACAACTCAAGAATTGCTGCTGTTATAAGATCATATCACTCTCCCTTTCGGGTACCGGTAGTTTTCTCAAGAACTCCCGACAAATCCAATAATAGAACAACCCCTAAACACGTGTAGTCTGCTCATTCCCTTAAAACGTTTGAAGAGTTGCACTTTTATCACAATCTACGATTATGTAAACCAGACGATACCGAGGCATGACAGATTTGTTTCGTCGGGCTCTTAAAAAGCGAACCCATCGGCAGAAATTAAAAGTAGACCGCAAGATGGCGTTTGTGGAACATCTGTGTGCCCGCGAACCCTACGTTATATTACGCAGCGCGGGAATAAAAATTATAGACGTGTATCTCCAGGTACACGGGCGATGTTTTAATATTTTAATATAGGAACGGAAGAGCACGAAAAACTTTTAATTTATATTGTTTTCTGCGTTCGGAAAAGTTTTAATTTGATTTAACCCCCGTTGTTCTCTCGAAAAATAAATAAAAAAACTCGCAACATCTGTTTCGAATATGTGTTTTAAAAAGTAGTAAGTAAGCATTTTGGGGTGGTACTTTCTACCCTTGACTGGGTCCACCACCGCCAGGTGGAGCTTACTGGCTTTGTAGCCGATTTGACACTGTTATGATGGATCTATTCCAGGGTCGAATGCGGGATTACCTCACTTCTGATGCTAATGCAAATGCGTTGTTTAAACAACCTAATTGTCCATTTCGGCACCCTTAAATCGACTTTGCTATATCGCGTACAATTGAAAACGATTTTAAAATGACACCCCGGCATGATTGATTGGAATTTTAATCTTACATTGGCAACACTTAGACCAGTGGTTCTTAACCGGTGCTCCGCGGAACACTGGTGCTTCGCGAGCTTGTCGCTACTGCACCGCAAAATTATGAAAGCCGAAATTGTTGACTCTTTTACCGTATGTGATTGAAATAATAATATTTGTATTTGTCTATTATTAACGTACAAAACATTCTAACTTCAACAAAACTAACAATTATTATAGTATATTATAATACAAGAAAACACCCAAAATAAGAGATGGAGCAGGGCAGAAAGACATAGTCACCAAACGAACACCAAATGAAAGTTATTAAATGAAACTAATTGTGTAATAAACCTGTTCAAAGCTGGATGTTGGAATAAAGATTATTACTATTACTATAATACAAGTTTTAGAAGACAACAATTAGCGCATGAGTTGTTTTGTTACATACTATTTTTTCTACCTTCTTACAATTTAAAATAATTTTATATTCAACAGTTGGTAGTTAGTGTAAAATTTACAATTACGACTGACGCGAACCAATAGCGCTTGAGATGTCAGCCTTATTTGACATTTGACGTCAATATTATAAATCTTGGAAAAAAAGTTACTAAAAGTTTGTGATTTAGTGTTTTCATAATGACACCGAAAGCGGTTTCATTATGAGTTTATAACGAACGCAAAGTAAAAAAAAACATTTACAATTTTGAAATAGTAATAAATATGAATAAAATAAATAAAGAATTTAGAACATAATACAATAAAAATAAAAATGGGTATAGCTCTGCTACACATGCCACATAAAAAATGCAGAAAATGTGTAAACATTTTGAAGTATATTTCCTAAAATAAAGATAATAAATATGATGTTTTGATAATATATATTTTTGCCGTCATCCACATATCATCCACATGTTATGTGAGGATTTATTAAGCCTTAGATTGGTATAAAGTTGTATTAAAAATGAGCTTATCAAAACTACTTGAGTAGGTGGTCCGTAACGGCTAATATAAAGAATGTTTGACAAACGAAGGTTTTGAAAGTTTTATTATATTTAAATTTATATTACCGCGAACAGATGCTTGGAGGAACTATCACAATAAACCAAATAGGTGGCGGCATTTATAACCACCAGGTGATAGTTCCCGAAAAAAGTTTTGTGGGGCCAAAAAATCAAAGCATACACACACAAAATGTGGAATTATGTGAAAACGGGCAAATAGAAAACTTCGGAAGCAATTCGGTACATCGACAGTGCCTTTTCCCTCAAACATTCGAAGCTGGTTTGTAGAAATAAATTCCAAAATTCCCGTTATGTTCTAAATTTATACAGAAATATATCTTTTTCTTTTCTGTATCAGACTAATGATTTTCGCCGCAAATAAACTTCATTCGAGTACTCATTTTTTCAATTTGGTAAAAAGTTAGAGCTGATAAAAATATCAATAAAACCGTATTTTAAACGGCTACAACTTCTTAAGGAATTGGAAAAACCAATAAGTCAATATGAACCTTTTCAATCGGAATGACATTAGGTTTTTAGAAGAAAATCTGTAAAAAGTTTTATGTGGATTTTATTTTGTTACTTAAATTTATTTACTTTTTATTATTGTAATTGGTATTGATTATGTTACTTTTTCGTTTTCGCATTGTTTGATGTTAACATTTCAAACGGCTGTCACTTCTTAAGGAATAGAAAAAAACATATAAGACCATATAAAACATTATACTCAGAATGATATTTGATTTCTAAAAATTAATTCAGCTGAAAAAAAAGTAGACTATTAATATATTTATATTTTTATTTCTAATTAATGTTATTTTGTAACTGTTATTTAATAATCGTTTTAATTTTGAGTATAAAGTTATGTCAATGTTTTTGGTGCACCGCGATTTTTTCGTAGGATCAAAAGTGCTCCCTGACTTCAAAAAGGTTAAGAACCACTGCTTTAGACTGTTAAAAGGTCTACCCCTGCATTTCTAAATTTTGAATCGTTCAGTTGTATATACGTTCATTTATACGTTTATACAAATTATAACCTACAAAATTGACAGGTCGATCAGCTGTTGATAATCCGCCATCTTGCGTTGACAACGTACGTCATAAACACAGTGTGACCAACTTAATTCAATTTAATTTTCCGTTCTGATGATTGTAATGGATATTTTCGTAAGGAGTGTGCGTAATGATGTATTATTTTTTGGGGGGTTGCTCGCCGTAGAACGAAGAAAAACCGAAAGGAAAATATGGGCACGCGTCGAAACGGACGATGTTGGCACAAAAAAATATTAGTCTTTCATTTAGCGTGAAACGTATTTTGTGTAAAATAACACGGCGGCGAACGGTAACGATTCGATAAAATGTTTTCGTTCGCCTACTTGCACAAGTAAAAACCTCCTCGGAGCGCCGCGCCGTCGAACGATTTGTTTGTTTTCCTTTTCCGCGGGAAAATCGACGGAGCAACAAGAGCCTATACGTGGCGATCGAAGCCCCATCTCCAATTATATTAATTAAAAACAACGTACTGTTCGTTTTTTTGCTTATTTCAAGAGAAAAAAATGTTTTATTATCGGTAATAATGACAGTACGCCATCTTCACATCCTAATGCATTCTGGGGTATTACCGTATTACTCAGTCGGTAACCTAATTAATTTTGTCATAATAATAATTTAAATTTCATCTGTTTAGAGCCTAAAATAAGGCAATCTTTTAAGTTAGTAGGCGGTTGATTGGCAAATTAATTTCACAAATATATTATTGTCTTATAAAACTTGTATTATAATCAACTATAATGTTTTTTTCATATTTTCTAATTAAATATTGTTTAAGGTGCTCCATTTCCATATAGAACTTTACGTTACCATACAAGGACAGCAGCTCTGTATACTTTAGTCTGAATACACGATATGTCCTTAGCGGCTGGTTTAAATTTAGATCAGAGATGGTCTGAGTTTAATCTCCTTAAGTACGACTTAGACAGTAAATCAAATTGTGTTGTAATACAACACAATTTGATTTACGTAGTTACCTTTGCTCTCCGTAAAATAACTCGTCTAATCACACCTTTACCGTAGCAGCCCATTCCGAAATAACGTCATACAATGAAGATCGTATCATCGTCGTTTTTGTTTTATTGCTCGCACAACTGGAAGATTTCAATATTTTATTACGCAGTCATGAGGGTGATTGTTTTGTTTTAAATGATTTTACCGTAAAACCTTTTCATATAGAAAAGATAATTCTTTGTGAAATTTAAATGTAAAAAATTGCCATCTTGAGGTAGGTATATGATTAATAATTATCTACATAAATATAGAAATTAATAAAAATTGTGTGTTGTTTACTATTTACGTCAAATTCAGCAGCAAAAACGAATATCAAAAATAAAAAAGAGAAAACTAAATAAAATAAACAATAAATAAATAAAACGGTGAATGATTTTTGTTTTAACATATGATTATTTAGCTGGGCATTTTAACACATTTTGATCGGGAACTATTTTACAGTTCATCTGCGATTTTCAAAGACCCGTAAGATACTTAACTGCATTTGTCTGAATTTAGTTTGATTCGGAGTTAAAGATTTTTTTTTTGACATTTTGCGCTGATTATAAGAACAGATTTTTAAAGTATTATTCCGACAGCTTATATTTATAACAAACAAAAAACATCTTTAAACGACCTTCAAATGCAAATAGGACGACAGCTGCGATTTATATTTTTTACCACAAAAACTCCAAAGTGGCATCCTATATGTTACGTCTTGTTTTCAGTATTACCGATTTTTAATGTACTTTATGTCATATATAAATAAATGATTAATGTTGTATTTACATTTTCAAATTGAAACAGCGCCATCTATCCATATACCGTTGAACTCTTTTGCAATGGCAACAGACTAAAACACCCCGAGAATGTTATTCTAGTTCACTAAAAAATAACTCCCATCGTTATACGTAACATTTAATGTATTTTTATAGTATATTACAGTACACAATAATCATACGCGAAAAAACATTTCAACTTATACAGGTGTTTAAAATTTAGAACACAATAATTGAATTTTCAAACGTAAAAACTAATTTTTTTCAAACGGAACATCCTGTATACCGATACGGAATTCGATAGAAAATCTTATTCCCTATTAATCAATATTAGGGTTCTAATATCTCAATATCTCAAAAACTATTAAAGATAGATATAGGGAACCGTAATATTGATAAGATTTCGTATCGAATGGTGTATCGGTACACAGGGCGTTCCAGTTGAAAGAAATAGTTCTTTACGTTTGAAAATTCAATTATTGTGTTGTAAATTATGAACATTCTGTATAATATGTCATGATGAACTACACATCGCCTTATTTGGTTATGTTTGTAGTTTTGGACCACCAATAAGAAAACTCCTAGTTTCAATAATAACCGAGATATTCAAATTTAACCGCAAAATCACCAAAAAATTAGTAAAATCAAAATAACTCGAAAGTGGTGATATTCAGGTATAGGGAAACATTATCAAAAATGATGTATTTTGCAACGTAGAAACCATAAATAAAATAAAAATATATTATTCCATTTAAAATAACAAAGTTGATACCGACTTCCGGTGACCCGACGTGACAGTTAACGTGAGAATATTTTAGCTGAAGAGCTCAGATCGAGTCAATTCTAGCTCCAAAATTTCAAGTTTTCAGAAATAGTAGAACATTAGAAACTTCTAATGTACCAGTTCCGTGAGACACCCTGTATAAAATTGAATAGGGTTGTGATTCTTGTACTGTATATTATTTGTAACTTTGGGATGGTAGGTCTGATATCGATTTTCATGATTAATCCGGGGGATTACACAGTCGCTGACTGGGAGGAGGGTAGTTGATATACTATACTCATATAGGGGTGGATGTAAGTAGTGGATGTAGTAATCATAGTAGGCCACCCGGTCAGCGGACGGTATTGATTTTTTGCGAGATAATGCATGACGTAAGACTATAACATCATAAAAATACGCAAGCACAAAGGGTTGCGCTTGTTTACGATACAGCCTGTCCCGAATAAGTAACCAAAAACGGAAAGTTCACGTTAAAAGGAATCTCGACGCGATCCACACTCAGATTACCGACTTTGTTTCTTGTATCGGCTTAAATTAATCAAAAGTTCGAAACTTTCTCAACCCCAAAGAACGCGCGATCTGCTCGTAATCGTAAAGACTGTCGAACGAACGAGAGACGGGTTCAGAAGAAGCCGAAACTGGTCGAAAATCTTCGAAAACAAATATTGTAATTAACGTAAAGAATGCGTGCCGCTCTTTGATACGTAATTATCTCGAAATGGGCTGCATGTAATTGGAATTCCTCGAAAGAGGTGGGGGAAACACAAAACAGTTTCGGTTGTTTTTCATATTTTTTTTTTCGTACACGCATAAACACGCTTAAGGTTGTATAAAATTATTTAATTTAACGGAGTGGTTGGCGTTTGTCGGACAGGATTTTACAACTAATAATATGGTTCATTTCTTCGATTGGCACGAGACGCGCGAGACGAATTTGTATTATTCACAGTTGGCGGAACGGGCGCCGAATCCGTCAAGGGATACACGAACCTGTCGTCGCGCGAGCGAGCGCCATCTAGAGACAAATGCTCGAAAGACGCATCGGCGAAGGACGCGACGAGACGGGGACTTTTAATTGTATGCGAAATCCGACAAAGCGAATAAGCGGCGACTAATCGGGCGCAACGGCACAGAAATAAATAATTGTCCGGATTTATTGGTTTGTGAAATTGAACAAGTTGCTGCGCTGACGATCAAGAGGAACATTAATCAACAGATCTATCTCTCGGCGAACGCACAAAGTTACGAAATTAACTCCTATAAATAACTGGAATACCAACGTGATTAATTCCACCGATTTGTACTTAAAAAGACCGATTAGATTTTACATTCTGCACTTCAGAGCCGAAAGAAAATATTGGGGTTAATTCCGGTTATTGTTATTTCGCAAAAAAAAAACAAAACCCTTATTCAGTAGACATTCTAGGAGTTTGAGTACTGTTCGGTGTCTAACGCATCGTTGATGTCTCTCGATTTATATTGCTAATTTTGTAACATTTTGGCTCTTTCCGACTGTTTGGGAAGTTCCAAGACGATTGAACCCTATTTACCTCTATGAACAATTTCTTCGTTTCTGAGCTACAGTCGACATAAAGGTAAGAATCGATCTTACCCATGTTTTATTTGCTATTTCAGGGGTTTTAAACTATTTTGTGAACCTTCGTAAATCGAATACATTAGCATAGATTTACTTTTAAAACACTTTCTAATAGTTTTGAAAGATATGGCATCAAATTAATTTTTTTGCTTCAGATAGATTATTTTTGCTCGTTCTTAAAATGTTGTGTTCTCTTCAGGATGTCTACTTCTACCTGAAAATGTCACTAGTGCCAACATTGCGCAGCACGTCAAAAATAATGTAGGTGTGGGAATTTGTGTTCACAACTTATGTAAAATAATTACAAAAAAATCATAAAACAACGACTACCCAGAATATTAAAGTCCAAGATAGCCCCAGAAAAAAGCAAACGTTAACCATGCTCCTGAACAAACAAAAATAAAAAGCTGATGTTGCCAGGCACATGACTTTATCATACAATAGATAAAATTAATAGTTTAGCTGCAGGAGATTCTACTATGAAAAAATTTATAATTCTTAAAATTACAAGAACATCTAAAAATTACCGTATCCGGCCGTACCGTACCCGGCAGAAAGTTGGAGACTAACATTTTTATTATTGCTTTTTGAGAAAATTTCATTCTTCACAAAAGCTTCTGGATTATCTTAAATCTAAAGTGAAAATATTAGTAATTATGTGCTTGCATTTAGTGGGTATTACAAAAATAAAAAATAAACTTTTAAGACTAAAGTAACATTATTTTAAAAGCTTTAAAAAACGTAATTTGAAAAAGTGGAATATTAGAGGACTATAATACGAAATTATAATCTCCTTCGTTGTTGCATGAATACACGGTATATGCACTGTCTCTCGAAGGAGACTATAATTTCATATTTAATGCCTTCTAATATTTTGAAATACTTTTTCAAATATATTTTTTTCATAGCTTTTAACATAAAGGTTCTTTACTCTTAAAAGCTTTCCATAGTTTTGGTAACACCCAGTCCATACAAGCAGATATTTAATTTTCTGAAATGTTATTTTATTCCAACTTTCTGCCGCAGATGGTATATTCATTCATATAAATTTTCCCATTGCAATATAATTGTCTATTGCACAAAATATAATATATAATATAATATATAATGAAGTATATTTTCCGAAAATTTTTAGAAAAATCGTAAAAAAATCATTACAAACAATCTACTCAGACTAGTTTTTTTCTAAACATCATTCAACTTCTTGTGCTCATATCTCCGCCAGTTTTTAAAATACTTAAAAAATTAGTTTCAGGTGTCCTAACCAAGTCTTTAGCGTTTCCTTATGCTTGGCCAATCTTTTTGTAACCACTATATACAACTTCACCGTATAAAAGTTGCATCTTTTCTAATAGACTGACCATGTATAATCTAATAAACAATAAAACGCTTGAGGAAGCTCTGAAGCAGATAGTTAAGTACTTGTCCCTAACTTATGACCAGTTTACACGTGAAGAGTGAATTTAAAAGTGAGGAAGAGTAAACAAGAGCGTCTCTAATGCTCACTCGCAAAGCTTGTTAAGCTATGATGAGCGCTTATCTTAGATGTTACGTTGATTAGATGTTATTACATTTAACGGAAGTACGAACTATGAAACCAACTGATTCTTATTCTTCTTCTTCATTTCCCCTCAGACCAAAGTAATAACAGCTAACGCAGAGGTTCCGAATGTAAATGAAATTTATCATTGCCGTATTATTCAGGTTATTGTTCACGCAGCATATGATAATTAGGGTATAGTCGTGCGAGGAAAAGCTCGCGCAGGTGCTTATTAAGTTCTAATTTTAACAGTAGCAATTACCCGTAGGTATACGATTTACATTTATCCGTTTCCTTATGTATTACTGCGCTGGTGTAGTTTTCGCTGGATGGCGATAATGATATGCAAATATAATTAAAACCTCGCGGCGGCGGCGACCATCGAACCTAACCTCTACACCAACAGACCACACCGGGTTTTCAGTTAGCATTGTGGCCGCGATGATGGATTCCGTGCAAATAGGCCCCTGTATTATTATAACAGAGGATAGATGTGGAGACGGTAATTTCAGAACATTGGGAGCGTTCACTATGACGGAAATTTGTAATTGATATGTAAATATCCATCTCGTTAATAATGTTCAGCGCTACGCGCCGAATATAACACGTTCTCCCGTCAGAAACGTCAAAGAAATGTTTTAGTCTAAATTTATAGCATAAATATGGATAATATTGATATTTTTAGGCGTAGGACCCGTGTGAGTATTTGTCGCGTCACTATTTGTGTGACACCCTGTATACGTTGATCCGCGAGAAGGATGGCGAAATACATGTGTTAAAATAAAGTTAGGTTAGAGTTTTTATAAATCTCTTTCTCCTTTGCATTCACAATACACACAATGTAACACTGTTTTCGGTGTTACAATTAACAAATTGTAACACCGTTTTTAGTAACTTTTTTCTAGGATTGGTCACATTGATATCAAATGCCATATGTCAAACATAACCATACATAACCACAATTTTTTTTTGCTGTTTTGGAATTATATGAATGAGCCTTATCTTTTTGAACATTTGTTCATCATAAAGAAAGAACTAATACTTTTCTCTGGAGCAAATTTAATAATTTCTTATTTTCGACCAGACTGTATATTTATTCAGGGTTAAGAGGACTCAAAACTGTGTATAAGGAATAACTTATAATGTAGGTTCATCAATATGTATATCTGTGAACAGTAAAGAGTGGGATAACTTTCAGTGTTTTTCTTGGCGCACCTTTTTATTCTGTTCCTTTTTCGCGTCCTTTCTTATTTCTCTAGAATCATTTTCTTTTGTGCTTTCTTATTTTTTATTGACAATATATTCTCTCCAACCATTAGATAATAATGTTACAGAAGAACAGTTTCTTTTTACTTTATTTGGGTGTTTCAGGCGAGAACAATGATTATTTTAATGGAGACGCATGAGTTATCTCCAAAGGTGGTCTATTAATGCCAAAACCGCTATTCTCTGCTGCTAGTATAATAATTAGGGATTATTGATGTAATTCCTACACTCGTGTCGGAATTTAGACAAAATGCGTACACCTGCAAAGGTTGCTCAGTTCATAATCAGTCTGCTGATGTTATTACAATACCCAAAAACTTAAAAGATATACATTTTGTATGCTTTTCTGTAAATACGTATTTTGAGTTGCACCTCTTTTAATAAGACGATGCGATTTTGTAATATTGTGGGCACATTTTTTTGACATGAATGAAGAAGTGTAAAAAATTAATCGGCAATAAAACCTTATTAAATTCAAACGAATTTTGATAAATTAAATATACAACGGGTTTATTTTAATTATATTATAAATTAAGTATAATACTGTATACAATATTCAATATTTTGCACAAAAGATTATTTCAAGAACAATTATTTTCTCAGTAGGTATGCATATGAAAATTTGCATTTTCTGCAAATATTAGGTCTATGTTAACGTTAGCAATTCAAAAGTGGAATTGACCAGGGTCATTGTGCTTCCTAATCTGAATCCCTAACTAATCTAAACAGAAAACCGACAGGTATTCAAATTTCTACCAGATTAATTACAGGGATGATAAACTTAATCCAAGATCAATACTACAAGATAATATTCGTATTATAGATTCGCAATATTAATACAGCTCAGAATAGCTAACATCATAGAATAGCTCTTATAAAATCAAATAATAAAACTCTCTTTTACTTACCATTTCTCAAGAGAATTAAATCTAATACGATACTTAGTTTGGAACGAAATAAAATTCATCAATCATACAGTCTTATACTGCTTTAATGAGAAAGTTCCCTCGTAAACAAATAACTAACAGAGCGGCAACCGAAATATAATAATTGATAGGATAGCACTGGTTGCGTAAATAAAACAATACGATCATTTTCATTTTAATCACTCAATTTTTTACGCCGCACCAAATCTCTGGGAATCTCTGCGCTCGTTAGTCACACTGTTGAGTACCAAGTTCACACTTCATGCAAATCTTTTATGTATTTGAATTGCAACGCTACAACGACCAATGGATCTGAGCATGCTGTGCTACTTTCGATTTAATTGTCGGTAGTGTTTTCAATTCGATTTTTTTTTTGTTTCTTATAGTTTTCCAATTCTTTCTTTTTGTCTTTCTTTAAAGCATCATTTTAGATGCTCTTCACATTGTCCTACTCATCATTTCTTGGAACTATATAATTGACTATTTGAGTGATACTCATGCAAGGTGTTCAAATAACTGACAAAATGAGAGAAAATACATTAAATAAATAACTATTAATACATAAATAAATTAATAAATCTTATTAGATAATAACCTTGCTCTTCCAACCTAAATTTGCTAAAAAAATTTATCTTTTTGTTAAAATTTCAAGGATAGTCATGGCAAAAGACATTGTTTGTTGGAGCTAAATTTTCCATTTTTCTCATTACGGCCAATAAATTTTTTGATGACTTTTTGTTTTCTTCTTTATGCTAAAATTGGATAGCTTTAGAATGCATACGTCGTGGATGTTTATTATGCAAATAGACAGACTACCTTTTTTCATTTTAAATAAAACGATTATTGTTTACAAAAAGAAGACTTTTATATCCAGTTCTAAATGCGTGTTCAAGTAAACCGTTATTTATTGTTCAAAATTGATGAAATATTCAGTGAAACTTCTCAGAATATTAAATATTCAGTTTCTTGTCATGAACCAAATGAATATTACATGCACGTCTTTCGGTTTTGTCAAATATAGTGCAAATAGACCAACCCACATTATAAAATACACTTTTTGACAAACCTTTTCACTAAAAAAAGCGAAAAATGCGATATTTGTGCGACGAAAAAATGGAAAATGACCATATTACCGCTGTCACAGCCCAGCACAAACTCGAGATGTTTTAATGGAGACGCAATCTACGGCGTACATGCACCCCACTACGGAATAACATCGTACCTAAATATTTCGTTAGTTTAAGATAAAATCCTTAGACTGGAAGAAACTTGAAAATCGGAACACGAAATGATATCGTTCGTTCGATTGGAGTGAACCATCGAAAAACTAATAACAGCGATTAATAACAAATCATTTTTAGTACAATTTAGGTGTCATTTTACAGTTAAATACATCGGGATTATTTTGTATCTTTATTTTATACTTATTTTCAATATCTTTTCGCTGTATTTTATATCTATTTACTAATTTTATATTCTGTAGTACATCATTGAATACAGGTAAAGAAATCCGTCACTAATTTTTTCGATTATATTTTTGTTTCTATTTCAAATACTTAATATTTCTTGTTGAGGTAACTAAAAAGACTTAAACAAGCTGAAAAGGTTTATGTTTGCCTTGATATTGAATTATATCTACTTCTTCCAAAATCTGTTCCTCCTATTATAGCAACATGTTGGTATAAACGAACAGTTTATGCTTGATAAATAATTTAATCAGAACGGGTGCTGTTAAGGATTAAAGTTCATACTTAAAAAATAGCAGCTCAATTGATTTATTGTAGATCAGTGCCCACATTTCACCACATAACAAAAAAAGAACAATAAGAAAACTGTCAGAAAAAAAAACAGAACCACTAATTAAACTGTTGCTTCTAATTGACTAGTGACCATAACACAGAAAACTTATTGATTTACATATTATACTTAGGAGTAGGGCGGTATACAAAATAGGGCGGTATACTTATTTCTTTTTTAAGACATATCATGGCTTTCAGTTATTATCTTATCCTGGGTTAATAGAGAAACGTGTAAGGTGTATATATACAAGAGTCAAGAGGTTACTATTTATGTCTGCTACTGCCACAAGTAAGGAAGTGGCGCCCTTGATCAACATGTCTCCTGTTGCGGTGGTCTCTGAGCCACTTGAACACTTGGAGAAAAAATAAACCAGAAGCCCGATGGAACTACTAATTTAGGATAATGCAGGCGCCAGCCTTTCTCTTTCCCTTTTACAAGCGATCCACACACGGCCACCTTCTCTCTCAAGTACCATCCGCCCTTGTAGTAGTACCTCAATGTGTCCCTCTTTTTTAAAATAGCCAGAATCTTTCGTATGCCATCATAATTTAGATATTGAAAATTATGGTACGGCCACCCAGATGTGATATTTTTTTTTTCGGTGTGTTCTGTTCTGTCTTTAGAAGTGCTTAGGTTAGAGCAATTTCATAATTGTTGGATAGTCTTTATGGTTTTATTGTAAGCAATGTCTATTAAAAATATCATGGAATTCTGTGACAAGTTATGGTTTAGATATGTGATGCCAGATTTACGTTTTTAAATCTTTTTCTGTTTATTTTTGGATCCTAAGAAATTTGATAAAACTTTCCAGAATTGATAAAACGAAACTATAAATCAATATAAAGAACGTAGTAACTCACTTCAGTCACTTGTGAAGTCGGTACGATTTTATAAAATAAACAATAACTGTAAAAATTTCACTAAACATAGTCATAGATTCACAACTCCGGAAATATCCTAAGAAATTTGATAAAACTTTCCAAAATTGATAAAAGGAAACTAATAATCAATATAAAGAACGTAGTAACCATTTTTATTGCAATGTAAAAAATTTCAATACTATTAATAATTAATATTAAAGTTTTTTTGTTAATATTTTCTAAACTAAAAAAAAAATATGAATGAAATTTTGTTTCAGATAGTTAATCAACACACAAATTCTCAGCCTTGACCGGTTTATAGACCTATATTCGAGAGTTAGATTTATTTTTTGTACACATCTGATTTTATACATTCTTGTACACTGTCACTCCTGGAAAATTTACATTTGTTACCTCAAATATTGAAAAAGATACATTAAATTCAAATCAATTCAATGAATTTTAGTTTTAGCATTTCTCCATTTTGGCATCCGATTGTCATTGAATTTCATGAGGAAACTATTAAAGCATATTTTTGTTTTGGTAATTCATCATAAAAAAATATGTTACAATTTTATTTAATCAAAGTATTGAAGATGGTGATATCCCGGCGGGATGCAAATTTTTAAATAAATCAAAAATTACAACCACAATCTGGATTCGAACCAGGGCCTTTGCGTTTCGAGCACAATTCCCTATAATATGGTATTTCCGTATATTTATTTCTAGCTATACTTTTATTTAAACCAACAAAAAAATATCATCAACATTTTCCTCCTCCTTTAAGTCGTTTGTCCCTTAAGTGACGTTCCTTAAACATTTTTTTCCAGCTGGATTCCCCGAGGTGGATATACGACAAGTAGGCCGGGAGATTCATAATCTCGGATTATCCTGGGAGGAAAAAAACAGTCTCCTCCGACTCGTCTCAAAATTACAATTGCCCCTCCGAGACAGGCGTAGTTAGCTATCTCTACGGCTTTGCGCCACTTATACCTATATAAATTTAATACTTTTATCTTTGGGGCCGCGCGGCGTCGTCGACCGGCGTCGCTCGCCTTATTTCTGGCGCAAAACTGGAGGAACGCGAACGTGACTGTATCGTTAACGTGGGAATTTAGAAACTTTAGCGAATAAATCGAGACAAATTCGCGATGGAATCGCGTCGAGAGTTTAAAGTCCCCATAATTCCAGTTTTGCAGGTAAAATTTGAACACTTCGAGGCAATCGTGAGCACGATTAAATGTGTACTTTGGTGATTTTCAGTGTATGGTACGCATGGGAATACCCGATACAAGAGTTTAAATAAGCAGCGAGAGGGAAACGAAACGAATGTCCCTAAAGGTCGATTTAACAAAAGAAAATTCGGCGTATTTCCGTCTATAAATTATACTGTGTCTCATATGGATGGAGTACGAGAGTAAATGTGTAGTTAAAAACGCTCTAATAGGTTTTTTGAGTTATGTGATAATGACGATTACTAGGTGTACGCTTTTCTTTTTCAACGACTGTACCACGGCGCGTTCGAGTTTCGTCCATGTACGGTCGAAGAAAAAAGAAAGTGTCACTCCTAGATTTTAGAGGCGATGTAACTCAAAAGCGTTTTTAAACGGACATTCACACATTAATTCTTTGCAGACCAACGAATATTTAAGAAAATACGGATCAAAATTTGTAAAGTTTTTGAGTTGTAACACCACAATGATATAAAATTGGGATTGTTTCATTATTGTTTTTGAGTGTGCCACTTCCCACTTCGAAAACATATATCCGAAATACGTACTGATTGTTTTTTTTCTTGACAATCCAGCGAAATGAAAATGTAAAATGGCCAGACCAACCAAGTCCCATCAAATTTTGATATGGATACTTAAATTTACATAAAAACGGCATATGCTTGAGGTATGTGCTAACATGTATATGCTAACGGTATATGCTTGCATGTGCCGGGTGTTACTAAAACCATGAAAAACACAGTGTAAGTGTAAGGTACCCTTATCTTCAAAGTTATGCAAAATTTCTATTTGAAAACAGTATTAGGAAATATTACACATCTTTAAATACTTCATCACCCGCTTGGTTGCATATACCAGAAGCGCTTATGACAAATAAAATTTTTTGGAAAGATAATAATAAACATTCTTTCCATTAGTGTCCAACTTTCGGTCGGAACCGGTATAGGAAAAATCTATTAAAATCATTAAATTTAAACAATCTCAACCCTTCAATGTTGTTCAAGGGTGTTGAAAGAACCTGATACCAAAATGTAGAGATATGTAGCACTTCAAAATCAAAACTAAATTTTTTCTGCTTTGCGTTCATTATAAACTCATAACGAAACCGCTTTAGGTGTCGTTATGAAAACACTAGATCACTTTTAGTATTGGCTATTGGCTCGCCTCAGTCGTATATCGCAGTTTTACCGCAACTACCAACTGTTGAATATAACACTACTCTAGATTGTAAGATGACAGTCGCAATGTTTGAAATTTAGGTTGAATTCATGTCGCAGCGTAGAAAAATCTGATGTGGCTAGGCACATGACTTAATAATACACTATATAAAATTAATAGTTCAGCTGCATGAGATTCTATTCGATCGAGATCGATCGTTTCTGCATTAAAATAAAACGAGTTAGCCAGGATTTGACAGATATTTTGATAATATTGACACTACCTACTGTCATTAGAATGAAAATAATTGTCAAATCCTAGCTACTAGTTTTAATGCAGACACGATATTGATCAAATAGAATTTGCTCTTACAGCTAAACTATTAATTTTAACAAAAAATGTCATAGACATAAATTATACAAAATTTCCTCTACTTTAGTTTATTATTTACCTATTTTGACGAAGTGCAAATACAAGTGAAACAAAATTTGGGTTATTTAGATAAAACAAATCTATTACAAAACATTTAATGTAGAAGTTAATGAAAATAGTTGAAAGATTGTTTTTTTGGTTGGTAATACTATTTAAGGTTCAAGCTGAAATACCTGATCTCGAATCAAACGTCAAATATCAGGTCACGTCTATTTTGGTTGTGTAGCAATAAAGTAATAATTCAGAAAACAAAACATTAAATACAAGAAATAACACCTAATTCATTAGAGTTTGAATAATACTTAAAAATATTAATTTATCTTTCATTAAGAGCAAGAAATACAAACAAGTATTAGGTAATAATATATCATGTGATTTTTGCACATTGCACAACAATCAACTTGTAAAAATATTGTTTTAAAAAACAACTATTTACAAAAACCGCAATGTTTAAAAATCATAAAAAACTGAACTTCTGAATGATTCTCGGAAATTTCTGTAGTCATACCTCATCAACCAACCTTTCATAAAGAATAACAGTTACAATATGATTTTGAGATTAAACAAACGATACACACCAACAAAAAAGAATAAAACAGATCTCGCTAAAGGATGTTATTACGGCATTTCTTCACATCCTGGTCTAGTATCTGGAATCCTAAAAGTTCATTGCTTTAATCACGTTCGCACCCGACGCAATGAAAAACCTTGTTTTCCTTTTCGTATCATAAACAAACGCGGGTGGAATGTTCTCTAATGGTCTGTTTTCATATCTCGCACTAGTAAAAAGAAGTAATATGTTTAATATTCGTAGCACATGTACTCTGTGTAATCATAGACTATATTCCAGAGCATATACGTATGTCTATTCTTAATAAATTAATATCAACAAAGGAAACGTGGTTTATATAATATTGTTTACCCAAACGATCGCCGATTCAGACTAACGCTATGGAGGTACGAAGGCGAGAACAGAACAGGGGGCGAGAGGGGGGTAATAAAACATGAAATTTCACAATGTTTAGATACCGGCGAGGGAAACAAGAACCAGAAACGTACTCTCGGGTTATTATTTAATAATCACGCGAAACGGCGGGTACTCATCAATAAACAATTATTAATATCTTCGCTGTGTAGGAACGTTGCCCAATTTTCTATGTTTTTCTATTTAGCTGAAGCCCATACATCATAGGAAGACCGTGATGTAAATAGCGTTTCCTCATGAAAAATATTAACTTAAAATAAACCGAAGCAACGAGGAAAGCGGCCATATGACACCATCTAATGGGAGTTATTTAAGTCATAACCGTCCGCATAGTACCAGCAGTCATTTCGTAAGATATTTAGCGAGGTGTTGAATGACGCTCGCCAGCAGTACGGTCGAGTTTACACAAAACATTCGAAATATAAAAGTTTTTAGCTTCTATTTATCGTATACGTCACTGGACGTCTTCTTCATCTTTTTTGCGGATCGTTTCAAACAAACGGATCCGCGTATTGGCGTACGCAAACATTCCCACAACATTAAAATTTTCTCCGTTACATAAATCAACCGGTGAAGTGTAAATACACAATCATTTTTTTACTCGGCTTTTGAAAATTTTTAACGTTACCTGCGCTAATTAATTTAACAAAATATATAGATAAAATAAACGTTGAAGGTTCCATAAACTGGGTTATTAACCTAAATTTACAATGCTAGAGTAGCGGTATAGAAGCTCAAAAGCATATCGTCAAACAATGCATGAGGAAATAAATTTTGAAAGATGGTACTTTTCAACTTTAGTATACATACAGTGAAGGCGTGAAGTGTTGTAGAAACATGAGCAAATCTCTGCAACGGTTTGTTAGTTTAAAAAATCCGCGAACACGTCGATTTTTTATTATTAAATTACACATTTTTGTGAAAAGTTCAATTTGCACCTGTTAATAGTTACTGACTGTTACAACCCCAATTTTTTCTTGTTAATTTTAGTAGAGTTTTATTTGTCTTCATGGAAGCAAAAACACATTAAGGTCGTCCTAAAAAAAATCGAGAAAATGAAAAATTTTTTAAAATATTGATAACTTTAGGGAAAGTGGATTTTGCCCATTGTATTACGATTTACGTCTAAATTACGTCCAAAATTTCTAATCGCATAAGATTTTTGAAAAAAAAAAATGTTGCAACTGTCTTATTTCTCAAAAATGTTCTTCTGTTGTAAGGCCATAAATGTTGTAAATTAGCATTAAGACAATTAACAGCTCCATCAACATAAGTACAAAAAAATATAGACTTAACAGTTTAAAAAAATGATAACGTCATAAGTCGAAAACAGTTGAAAGTCGGAACTCAAATTTGATATAAATATGTGTTTTTGATAATTAAAATCAACGTGACCAAGGACTTTTTCACCTAACGCACCGTTCCAGAAATTTTGTCATGTTTTCATACTTTGCGCGCTCACTAAGTATACAGGTGTCCCACCTTTTCCTGAAAAACGTTTTTTTCAGATTGGATATGTCATACAGAGTCAAAAGTTCCATATGCACTTAACAGTGTTCTCAATGCGTTACAGCCGTTTGAAATATTAACAAATCTGTAGTTTAAATGACTCCAAATGCTTAAGGAATTGATAAACCCAATAAGTCCACATGGAACTTATTACTCGGAATAACATTTACTTTCTAGAAAAAATATCAGTAGACAGTTTCATATGAATTTCTTTTGTTCATTTGTTTATTCAATTTAGTTTTATTATTTTTCATGTTTTAATGAATTAATGTTTTTATTTTTTCGGTTTTGCATTGTTTAATATATATTCTATTTTTCTTTGTTTTACTACTATTTTAAACGGTAACTTCTTGAAATATTTAAATAAAAAGTATTGTTTTGTGTGGCCAGGCATATGAGTTTACCATACAATATATAAAATTAATAGTTTTGCTGCATGAGATTCTATTTGATCGAGATCGATCGTGACTGCATTAAAATAAAACAAGTTAGCCAGGATTTGACAGATATTTTGATAATATTTACTCAAAAAATCAGCGTTTAACAGTAGCTACTGTCATTAGAATGAAAATAATTGTCAAATCCTGGCTAGCTAGGTTTAATGCAGACACGATCTCCATCAAATAGAATTTGCTATTAATATTACCAAAACATGTCATAGACATAAATTATACAAAATATCCTCAACTTTAAATTATTATTTAACTATTTTGACGAAATTACAGAGATGGCATCTCATTTGCAAAATCCTTGAAAAATGCTTGGAGGAAACATCCAGTAGTAGTTTCTCCGGAATCGTCACCACAAAAATCGGGTACACACATACACACACACACACAGACATTTGTACCATGGTCAAAAATGTTCAGGGGACTGCGTATGATATAGTAAAAATTATTTTGCTTGAAATGAAGTATGACAGCCTATATATATGTATAGGTGGCAGCAATGGTAGTACCACCTGGTTTAGGGTATTCCTATAATGGACCTAAATTTGTATTTTTCGAGAAGTTATTCGTGATAAAAAGGTTTTTTGTGCTCTAAAAAGTCTATAGATGAAATTTGAGAAACCCAAAAAACATCTATCTTTTCAACACAACAACTGTCGTTTAACAAACGTCAAATATCGAACTTACAAACGTCAAACATAGTAACAGAATTTTAGATTAGTATAGTTAGTTATACCCACACATTTTTCAGTTTCATGCGTGCACAAAATCTAATGTGGCAATATTACGTCCAAAATAAAAAGTATTATGTTGTGTAGTTAAGTTGTAACTTAAAATACTTTTGTATATACAGGCTGAATCATTTGCAAATGTTGCACAAAACTTTGTCTTTCAAACGGGATATAGGGTTTTTGCACACCCTATATGTATAGCCCAATTTAATCAACGATGGATTTTGACTATCTCACATACATTTCAGGCGTTTAAGTTCATTAAACACGCAAAATAATTGGTCTATTGTCGTCGCCGCCGTCTCCGCGTTGGGAGGAATTAAAACTGATTTGAATGAGCGTCCGCCAGGGGGCGTTAGATCCCATCCCCCGTTATTATTAAAACGGTGTCGTTCGCGCGCGCACTGCGAGGAAATTGCAATGTATAAATTCACCTTAAGATGACGTTAATGAAATTTTCTTATTTCGGTATTTATTGCGGGCCCGAGCTAGGCGGCGTCGGCGGGATTACGCCGGACTACCGCGAGATGGCGCAGTTTCATTAGGCGGGCGCGCGAGAGGGCGCTACCTGTCGCCCGCGGATTATTTGTTGCCGCGCACTTACGACGCAAAAATCGACGCCGGGCCCAAGGAGCGCGCGCGACGTCGCTCTTTATTAATTTAATTAAACCGAATTACTACGGGCCGGAAATTCCGCGGGAACGCGTGCTAACACCCGCAAAATATCGCAATAAGAACAATGGTGTCAGGGGTTAAGAATTATTACTTAATACAAGTTGCGTACTGATCCCACACAGGAGAGGGAGCAAGACAGTTCCAGCACGAATTAAATTGGTTAAGTTTTCTTCCCGCTCCGGCGGGATATGGTCGGTATAACCTGTCAATGTGATTCCACCAATACACTTAAGAGGGGCGTTTATCCATATACCAGTTACATGCAAAACACGCGGACGCATAAAAACCAGATCGGAGTCGAAACTATTGCACTGATGTGTAAAAATAATGTAAACCGTAAACAATTTTAAAAAATGTCAAGTAAAAGTTGTTTTGCTTTAACCAATCTATGGTTTTTAATATACAGGATGTTCATTTTATTCTGGATATCAGGTAACCATTCCTTTTTCAAATAGAACACATCCTGTATAATTTTACATTTTTTAATTCTAAGATTAACTCTAAGAATCCTTTGTATGATTTTTTTATAAAATGCATTATTTTTTAGTTATAAGCAATTAATCAAAAATAGACGAAATTACCAAAACATCTAAATAATCCTCCAACTGAATAAATGGGTTTAAACAAACTATTGTTTATTCTGGAAATTTGGTAACTGATATGTGTGTCCCTGTATTAAATTTTTTAATTCTAGGATTAATTCTTTTGTAGAAATCATGTTTTTAAATATAACACTATTTTTTAGTTATACGCAATTAATAAAACTCCTGGACTTCAAATTAGGAATATCTTCCCACATACATACACATTTCTCTTAATTTGGCAGCGAAATATTTAATTTAATTCTATTTCATAGTTATAGTTATTTTTTCTTGATTTTTTATATGTTAATGATCGATTAATTGTTCGTAACTCAAAGAACTTAAGTACAACGGTTCACCGTTAGATGGAACCTCGTCCTGGACGCACTACAGACTCAAGGCCGACGTCGATCCCACCGACATAAACTCCCCTCTTAAGAAAAAGTGAGGTTATGATTTACAATGTCTTATGTAAGTTAAGTTACGTCGTGTATTACGTACCTGAAGAATCCAGCCTCGTGCGCCATTGTAAATGTTTAAAAAGCTCCGGTAGGAACGAAAAATTAATTTTTACTTTTAATTACCACTGCGGCTTGACGGGGGGGTGAGAGACCTGAAAGTTGCAGGGTGCCGCCCTCGCCTACCGCCGAAGAAATTATAAAATTCGCGTAATTACGGGCATTGGCGGCTGCCGGAGCGGGCGGTAATACCTGCGGCGGCCGCAGGTGGCGCTGCACTTCTTTAATTAATGACATTACGTATTCATCGCGAAACGGGGCGCCCGGAAAAAAGGGGTGAGCGAGCCTCTCGGCCCGCCACAAGCCGACTTTTCTCGCCCCAGAGAACTTAAGTGAGCTTGTAATGTCTGTCTAAATGGATTGTTGGATGCGGACTATGCGGTGATTCATTGCCTCAGAAAATACCACTTCCTTGCGTTTGAATACATTAGTATCGTCTTCGAGAAAAACTTAGATGGTCGAAGTTTGTAAAGGAAAGGGTGTCTCAATAAGAGCGCAAGATCTTAATAGCGAGCTATTTTGGTGTAAAAAAAATAAATGTATTTTTACATCACTATAGATGCAAAAAATACAGTCTTATTCAAGTAACTGATGAATTACATCAAACATAATGTAAAAATACACGTGTTGTGTAATACTGCGGTCATTTTACAATGTAGTCTGTATTGTTACAATCGTACATGTAAAATCACAAAGAAAGCGCGTTCGTAAGTGTACGTTTTTGCATCAAACATTGCCGTTGAGCTTCAATTTATTCACTCTGGAGTTTAAAACCGTGGTAAATTATGAAAACACATTTGCGAATTCATAGGTTTAATTCATTGGTTTTGTATTACATTGTGAACATTACAAAGAAAAGAATATTGATTACAGCAAAATATTTTAAAGAGAATGTTAGAAAATTCCGGGTAAGAGTGAAATTAAATTAAAATTATTTTGTAACCAGAGCCCTCGGCATTTATAGAAAGATACCTTCACACATACTTTTTCAACTTTTAGGTTAAGAACGAAGAAAAAAAGAGGGGTTTTCTCCTTCCGTCTTGTGCTACACATTTGAATGTATTTGACTGCTACACTATTATTTAATTACTCCTAAGGAATTTTGATTGTGTTTTGAATTTGAGTTGTGAACGTCCAATGTTTTAGTGCAATTTTCAATTTATCTGTTATCTTTGTCACTATTTTTAATGTAAGCCTCGGTAATGCGTGAATAAGGCCAAACATGTCAGCTACGCAATAAACATCTAAAACCAAAAGTACTGAAGAACGTCTTATTGACAACCTTTCCTGTATTCTTTATTTATGTTAAAGTTGTGTGTTAAATCTTTAATGTTTTCTTTTCAAAACATATTCTATATTTATACTTATGTACCTATAGTTTCAATTATCACTCGTGGTAGACTATTCAATGTTAGAAGAAAATATTAAATAAATACTAGGTATTTAATAAATTGGCTGTGTTTTCGCCAAATACCCAAAGAAAAATATATTAATATTATATACTATACATACTTATACGGCAATTATGCTTAAAATACGTTTAATAAATTGTGCGGATTTTGTACATAAGTACTGTAAGTATTATTATATACCTAAGATCTACATGATCACACCTATCATCATACCTGTAACTAAAAAAATCTCCCATAGATTTACATGAAATATATGAAAACCACACAATTATTCATGTAATTGACTACATCAAAATTATCATTAATATAGAAGACGTTATGTAATTGTATTTTACAATCGAAACTGTAATTTTACAAACGACATGCGTTTTTACAATATGACTGTAAAATCACATCAAAATGGCGGTGTCTGCATTAAAACTTAGTTCGCCAGGATTTTGACAATTATTTTCATTCTGATAGAGGTAGTGTCAAACGCTGGTTATTTGACAATACCTACTGTCAATATTATCAATCAAAATATCTGTCAAATTCTGGCTACTTGTTTTATTTTAATGCAGACACGATCGATCTCGATCAAATAGAATCTCATGCAGCTAAACTATTAATTTTATATATTGTATGATAAAATCGTCTGCTTGGCCTCATTTTTAAAAAAAAAATTTACTGTGTAAGCCAACGAGTTTGGTTTTTTTGTTTGGCCGGTTGGTTGCTACAATACGTAAATTGCGTCCAATTTTCGGTAAAAATAATGTTTAGTAAGGAAAGAATAATACCAAAATTCGAAAGTACTAGTTAAATCCAGCTAATGTGACTATGCTTGTGCACAAAGTAATAACGTTAGAAGGCATATGACAGCGCACAGGAGTCGTTCTGAAACAATTTCTAATTCCCGAATGTCTACATTATAAAACAATAGATATTTCAGTACTTTGCTATAAAAAAACACCTTTAATTTTAAATTCAATTCTTGGGCTCTTATTGACACCAGTAGATCGCAGAACTGGGTAGATCGCATAACTCGGTAGATCGCAGACGTTAGCTGATTGCAGTACTCGATGGATCGCAAAACTCTCTGCAGCGAAAACGTGGTAGACGATCGTGAAATGGTTTCGGTAAATCAATTTGCGACATACGTCATGTGTGTCCGGTGCGAATGGATTTCGCCGACTACCCCCAGCATCATTCGTCGGCGGAGGGGTGAAATTTCCACTTCCATTAGGAGAAGGCGCGATTGTCATTACGTGTTACATTTATTGTGGCTGACAGAATCAGAAATAATAATTAATTTACGGCGACTAATGAAGTCTTGCCTGCCCGGGAAGTAAATGGATTCGCCGAGACTTTCCCTTTGTGGTGCCCTTTGATATATTTAAGCGAATATGACCGAATAAAAGGGAAACGTTTCGCGCATATCCGAAATTTAAATTCTAACCTACGGGTGAGGATATTTTTATTTCGGGGACGGGTTGGGCCGCTTTCAACCCTTATCTCATAAACGCGCGGCAACAAGCAATTTTATTACGCGGAGCGTAAAAAAATGTTAAACATTCATCGGCCGGCATCGAATTTATTTAAATATTTTCACCAGAGGGACCCTCTCCCCCCGTTTCGCGACGAATTAATTAAGTCGTGTAAAACTCGTGCAAAATAAAGCCTCCCCTTTTTCGCCTTTTTACTAGGGCCGCCTTTAAATTAGCACAAAAAGAAACGTTTCTTTCGTTCATTAAGTCTCACTCGGTCTCGGTCTCTCCCAGGGCTAATTTGAGAGGAATTTGCACCCTCCCGGGGCGCGGGCATTCCGGAAAACTTTGATTTTTCCGCACCCCTACTCCATACCCTTATACACAGAGTCCGTTTACGAGAAGCCGGGTGAAAATTAGGCGCTTTCATTTCGTCATATTATAAAATTGATTTGACGCTAAAAAAAAGTTATGGGCGCTTTAAACGAGCTTTACTCGTTTTGATTACAGACAGCTCCACTCCAAGATACATTTTGTTTATTTAAAATTGTAATTGATCCAACTCTGAATCCTAAATAGAAAAGTCGAATTAAAGCAACTTGTTAGCGGGTTCCTGGAAAATATGTGAATGTAGTTCTATTTTTAAGCGGTGTCAGTAACTCCAAAAAAAACTGTCAATATTATCAAAATATCTGTCAATTCCTGGCTAATTTGTTTTATTTTAATGCAGACACAATCGATCTCGATCAAATAGACTCTCATGCAGCCAAACAATTAATTTTATATATTGTATGATAAAGTCATGTGCCTGGCCGCATTAGATTTTTTTAGAACATATTAGAACAAGTCAACAAATTTATGACGAGTAAAATGCCCTCTTACCAATTTTGAAAAAAGATATTAAATTTGCAGTAATCTTGCAGCATACCGAGAAAACGAAAAGGATGTTCTGTAGGTCCTATTATGAGAATGATAATAAGAATGATAATGAAATGATAAACGTGTAGCTAAGATTGTAAAGTTTTACTTTTAACGCTGTTTTTCCAAAACCTCAAATATTGGGATGCATAAAAACCAAATGATGTTGAGGGTAAATAGAAATGCTACAGCTTCTTAACAGTCTACTTAATCAAGTCTTTTTTTTCTCCACAGGGATTCCTGGACAACCTGTATAGCAAGTGTAAGAAATTACTTTTTCAAAACTGCAATTGAAAATCAGCAGCAAAGCCTCAGAGTATAATTTTAGTATTCACATTAATCACAAAACATGCCTTAACTTTAAAAAGTGTAGGAGCGTGCAGGAATTTCTTTATGTGTCCTCAAGAACAACAGACGTTTTTACTTCTGGTTTTTGATGGTCACGGTGTGCGCGCGCATTTCCCCCCAGGACGAAATCAAATTGGCAACTGCTTTCTAAAACGCCGAGTTAGTATCAAATGAAATGTAATTGATACAAGATAGGTGTGAGAATGATACGCATTTAATGAAAACTGAATAATTATACGCAAGTGAACACGAAAACGAAAATACCTACTGTGTTTTTAGGTTAGGACAGCAAATTTTAAAATGCAAATAGCAGCAGGTACACCCGCGGCAAGCTTCCTTGGGTTGGGTTGGGTTAGGTCCCACAAGGCTCAATCCTGGGACCAATACTGTAGAACATCACCTATTATCGCAGTGGAATAGCTGTCGAAATATGTAGTCGAAACTATAGTTTGAGGTTTAACCCCCATGTGCAACGCTAAGCTATTGTTACACATCGCGTATAGTGCTTTATGGTTGACATTTCATACCTATTGGAATTCCAACGATCAACCAGTTTTCTTCAACACGAATCGATATCTTATAATAATACAAAAAGGATGAAAAGGAAGAATCATCCTCATCATCACAGCCATGGCCAATTACCTCGAGTCCCACGTACACGTTTCGCGAGATAATGGCGGTCGGGTCTATAGCAAAGCGTTCAGCGCAAAACGTCAATTGGACATAGGAATCGTGCCCCGGCAATTACACATTGGGAATAAATCACGTCGTGGCAGGCGGCCACGGATTATTAAATTCGAGTACGTCCGAGAGAGGGCACCGCGGCAGCTCGGCGGTCTGTTTGGTTTCGATTCGTCCGCCCGACGCTATTAAGAAATCTCAAATTCGACTCGCCATTTTGCTCGCGCCGGCATGGAAATGAGCCGCGGCCGGTTCGATTGGCCGGCGATCGAAATAACCGGGCGCAATTTTTCGTAATTTGTATAATTTGGACGGCGGAGCGGACCTAAACTAGCCGCGGGCCGTATTCCGGCCAGAAACCGTAAAGATCGAAACCCCCAATTCGTGTTTCGATACCTTACCGAAACTGAATAATTTTAGGAGTGAACGTCTGGACAGGTCGGAATTTTAATGTTTCGTAAGAATTTTTAAGGTTATGCTTTTGTTTGTAGTCAATATATTGAAAGAACTCTTCGATTTGCGCATATATTGACGCGAAATAGTCAAACCAGCAATTGTCAAAACTGTTGTTTAAGATGTGCCACTCTTCTGTCATTATTATGGAAAAACAGAGTGACATTAAACATCATGTAGAATGCATTTTTTCTGTTTTAGTATAAAGATCTGTAACAGTAGAAACAATAACAGAACTCGGCAAACCAGCGAACACATATCCTAACCTAACAAAATGTCAAAGCTCTCATTTATGATGGCTCACTGTTCTGTCATGATTATGGAGAAAGAAAGTGACATTAAACATCATGTAGCATGCATTTTTCCGTTTCAATATAAAGATCTGTTTAGACCAGGTCAACAGTAGAAAACAATAACAGGAAGTCGGTAAACCAGCGAATACAGATCGTAATCTAACAAAATATCAAAAATCTCATTTATGATGTCCCACTGCTCTGTCATTATTATGGAGAAACAGAGTGACATTAAAGATCATGTAGAATGCATTTTAGTTCTGTTTCAATATAAAGATCTGTTTAGACCAGGACAACAGTAGAAAACAATAACTGGATGTGGGGCAAAACAGCGAATACAGATCCTAACCTAACAAAATGGCAAAATTCTCATTTATGATGTCCCACTGTTCTGTCATTATTATGGAGAAACAGATTCATATTAGACATCATGTGGATTCATTTTTTTCTGAGTGTCTGTGTGTCTAATATAAAGAAATGTTTAAATCAGAGCCACAGTAGAAAACAATAACAGAAAGTCGGCAAATCAGCGAATACTAATCTAACCTAGCAAAATATTAAAACCCTCTTTAATGACGGCCAACTGTTCTCTCATTTTTATGTAGAAACAGAGTGACATTAACCATCATGTAGAATGCATCTTTTTTGTTGTAATATAAATATCTGTTTAGACCAGGGCAACAGTAGTAAACAATAACTGAACGTCGGCAAAACAGTGAATACAGATCCTAACCTAACAAAATGTCAAAACTGTCATTTATGATCTCCCACTGTTCTGTCATTATTATGGAGAAACAGAGTCACATTAAACATGATGCATACTGCATCTTTTTTCTGCTTTAATATAATAATCTGTTTAGACACTGCAATAGTAGAAAACGATAACAGGAAGTCGGTACATCAGCGAATACAGATCCTAACGTAACAAAATGTTAGAACTCTCATTTATGATGTTCCACTGTTCTGTCATTGTTATAGAGAAAGAGAGTGACATTAAACATCATGTAGAATGCATTTTGTTTCTGTTTCAATATAAAGATCTGTTTAGACCAGGGCAACAGTAAAAAACAATAACAGGAAGTCGGCAAACTGCTCTGTCATTATTATGGAGAAACAGAGTGAAACATCACGTAGAATGCGATTTCTTCTAATTCAATATAAAGACCTGTTTTGACCAGGGCAACAGTAGAAAACAATAACAGGAAATCGGCACACCAGCAAATACAGATCCTAACCTAACAAAATCTCAAAACTCTCATTTATGATGTCCCACTGTTCTGTGATCATTATGGAGAAACAAAGTGACATTAAACATCATGTAGAATGCATAGTTTTGCTGTTTTAATATAATAAATTAATAAATTAGACACAGGCAATAGTAGAAAACCATAACAGGAAGACGGCAAACCAGCAAATACAGATCCTAACCTAACAAAAGGTCAAAACTTTCAGTTATGATGTCCCACTGCTCTGTCATTATTATTGAGAAACAGACTGGCATTAAACATCATGTAGAATGCATAATTTTGCTGTTTTAATATAATAAATTAATAAATTAGACACAGGCAATTGTAGAAAACCATAACAGGAAGACGGCAAACCAGCAAATACAGATCCTAACCTAACAAAATGTCAAAACTTTCATTTATGATGTCCCACTGCTCTGCCATTATTATTGAAAAACAGAGTGGCATTTGTTTTAATATAAAGGTCTGCTTAGACCACGGCAACAGTAGAAAACATTAACTGGATGAATGTAGATCCTAACCTAACAAAATGCCGATACTCTCATTTATGATGTCCCACTGTTCTGTCATTATTATGAGTCACATTAAACATCATGTAGAATACATTTTTTTCCTGTTTTAATATAAATATCTGTTTAGACATGGGCAATAGTAGAAAACGATAACAGGAAGTCGGCAAACCAGCCAACACAAATCCTAACCTAACAAAATATAAAAACTCTCATTTATGATGTCCCACTGTTCCGCTATTCTTATGGAGGCACAGAGTGACTAAACATCATATGGAATTCAAACAGAGTATTCAGTCAATCAATATTCATTCATCTTTAAGATTGTCATAATTCCAAAAAAGGGGTTGAACTTGCAGGCAACAAAACGGGAGTCGAATTCAAATTGGTTATAACGAGTTCTCGTCAGAATTAAGAAGCCATTGCGGCAACAGGGCACGGAACAGGAATAATAAGGCGAATTCGAAAAACCGACGACATCAAAAGAGGTCGACGATGCTCGGCATAATTCGTTTCAATTTCACCCAAAATGTAGTTAGTACCTCTTCAAAGCGACGCGCGTTCTCATCTTCGACTTTACAAGCAGGGGGAGGGAGAGACGATTTTTGTTTTTAATTAGCAAATAAATTACTTCATTACAATGCAAAGCGACGGCCAATTGAATAATCTCCGCGCGTACCGCTAGAGGTCGCCCGCTTTAATACGAATTACCCCGCCGAAGAGAGAAACAGTCGTAATATCGCCGTCAAATTTGAATTTATTAATGGCATTAGGGGCACCCATTAATTCAAAACAAAACTGGAAGGGAAGGGAGACGCCCGGACTCAAGACAATAAAGCAATAAATATTAAAGAGGGAGGAGCTCTTGAAGACCTTTAATTATAATTGTAAAAAGTCGCCAAATTAAGTAGGTAAGAAATATGGTGGTTAGAAAGCTGTCAAAAAATTAGGATTAGGGTTGCCAGGTGTCCTGGATTTCGCAGGACATCTTGCAGCCATACTTTATTTAAACAAATTTTTGCCCAATAGACGCAACGCAATAAAAAATTGTTATTTTATCAACATGTTGCTAATTATTAATTATCAGTTTTATTTATTATCAGTTTGTTTCATATTCACAGCGTATATTAAAAGAGTGCATTAATGTTTAGGGGATATCGATTTTTTTTTTCTATCGGGCACTAGTTTTAAGCAATTAATTATTGTAAATTCTGAATTTGACACGTCTCGTTTTTAGGAAGGTTAGTACACCTTGACCTACTCCGCGAGACCCTGTGTGGGAACTCGTGTTTGCCGTGATGCTCATGTTACGGTGCTTTCTGGTTGTCCGTCTCGGGTTTGTTATTTTGTGTCATAAAAAAGGATAACTTCACAAGTAGTGAGTGACAAATTATGGTCATTTGCAAAAATGTAGGAATGTAGAAATGTGGACTGCTGCTGTCGCTCGAAGACTATGATGGTAACTCACATCAGTCACTTGTGAAGCCGGTACGATTTTTTAAATTAAACAATAACTGTAAAAATTGCACTAAACATAATCATAGGTTCACAACGCAGGAAATATCCTAAGAATTTTGATAAAAGTTTCCAGAATTATTAAAAGTAAAATGATAATCAATATAAAGAACGTAGTAACTCACATCAGTCACTTGTGAAGTCGGTACGATTTTTTAAAGTAAACAATAACTGTAAAAATTGCACTAAACATAGTCATAGATTCACAACTTCACAACAAATATCCTAAGAATTTCGATATAACCCTCCAGAATTGATAAAAGGAAACTAATAATCAATATAAAGAACGTAGTAACTCACATCAGTCACTTGTGAAGTCGGTACGAGTTTTTAAATTAAACAATAACTGTAAAAATTGCGCTAAACATAGTCATAGATTCACAACACAGGAAATATCCTAAGAATTTTTATAAAACTTTCCAGAATGGATAAAAGGAAACTAATAATCAATATAAAGAACGTGGTGACTCCCATCACTCAATTCTGAAGTCGGTACGATGTTTAAATTCAACAATACCTGTAAAAATTGCACTAAACATAGTCATAGATTCACAACTCAGGAAATATCCTAAGAATTTTGACAAAACTTTCCAGAATTGATAAAAGGAAACTAATGATCAATCTAAAAAACGTAGTAACTCACATCAGTCACTTGTGAGGTCGGTACGTTTTCTTTTTTTTATTAAACAATAACTGTAAAAATTGCACTAAACATAGTCATAGATTCACAACTCAGGAAATATCCTAAGAATTTTGATACAACCCTCCAGAATTGATAAAAGGAAACTAATAATCAATATAAAGACGCCGAAACGAGCTACTTTTTTAAATTTTGTGGTTGGCAACAATCAAAATTTTCAAATGCTAAATTTTCAAAATTGTTGGTATGATTTGTCGTTTGTCATAACGAGTTACATTGCCCCTCAAAATTATTGCACCCAATTAGTATACGGTATACACCCTGTTATTTATTATTTACCAGAGTATACTTTTTGCGGTTATATTATTTATTTTAAATAATTTTATGACATAAAGGAATGTCCTGTTTAGATAAAATAATAATTTAGATACAACATATAAATACTAAAATTACACTAATAGATTTTGAAAAGTAATGAATAGCATCAGGGCAAATTGGTAGTACGGAGTTTTGCTGAAGCCTAGGGTACTCCCTTTGAGTGTCCTATGGTGACATACATCAGGATGTAAATTTTAAATAAATCAAAAATTACAGCCACAACCTGGATTTGAACCCGGGACCGTTGCGCCGCTAGCACAATTCACTCCCATCTGAGCTATTGAGGCCTATGACAGAATATCTCACCGGCTTCTTCATATTGGGTGGCGAGTATGTAATATGAACACCGAATACGGTTAATATTATTTGAATTTTTCTGGCAATTTTATTATTGTTTTTTGAAATGATTATTGTGAAGGCTTTTGATATTTACCAATTGATATATGACAAATAAATGAGTGTCCTGTTTTTTTTTTTTGACCTGCGTCCTGAATTTGGTTGTACCTTACCCTGCAAACTCAATTTTTGAAAATGGCAACCTTAATTACGATTGAAATGATAAATTTGTGTAACTATAGTCGAAGCTCGGGTATTGCTGGCTGTTATTGTTCAGCTGAAACAATAAAAAATAGTAATAATCCGCATATATTACAGAGTAGAGATAATATATTTATCTCTGGCTCATATTGACAGGTAATGTGTGTTTAATTTCGTTTTCAAACACAGGTGGTGCGGCGCAGAGATGAACTTTACGACCGGCCGGCTCGACGCGGTTCGCTTTTACGACAAGGGCGCTAAAACGTATTGCCGGTAACAAAACCGGACAATAAAAAGGGATTCAATCGGAGACCCGTACGAAACCTTTAATTATATCGCTCCGTCTCTCTCTCGAGCCCGTTTCGGGTCGGTTACAATTAATATTTGGCGGGGTTTATCGAACCGGTTTATCAGTATTTGCCGTAGATACAACACACCAATGTATGTATTATTATAACCTTTTATTAATGGTGTTTGTAATTGTTTTTTACGCGCTCAAAAATATCGCGCGTGCACCGCCTGCCCTATTTACCCAGTCCTTATTGCCAAATAATAAATTTATCGCTGTTTGGCATTAGTATCAGTGTTTCGTATACACCTAGCGACAGATATTGAACATCGACATGTAATTACATTCATAATTACATCTACATATATCACAATCGTTATGTCGTCATATAGGTAGAAATAAATGGAGATAATTTACGAACAGCAGGATTTGGTGGTCAGATAAACTCAAAAGTATAGAATACTACTAATGGGTTTAGTTAGTTTCATTAATCTTAACCTTAACTTAATCTTACTTAGCCTTAACAACCCATATGTTAGGACTAAGTTTACATGCCCTAGAAAAATTTTTCGGTTTTAATGTTTTAATGAAAATGTACAATTAGTAGAATTTTACATTGAACATGTCCATGTTGGTACAACGGTGAATTACACTGTGGGCCAAAAAAAGAACTGTAAAAAATTTTAATTACTAATATTTCCAATAATATTTATTGAATTCAAATATTTCTTTGAAAAACGAATTGCGTATATTGTAAAGATTGAAATCATACTATATTCGCAAAATAAAACGTTTCAATACAAAGTTATGTTAATTTATGGTCATGCAGTATTTTTTATAATGTTGGATCAATTTAATGTGAAGTTTAGGATATATCAACATCAGTACATAATGACATTTGTTCGTTTGTTGTGGAATTGCTCAAAAAGAACAGTAGAGATATTATACCTTAAATTGTAGGTAATTAAGAGACCTATTATCCCTATGACGATGACGTTCAGAGTTTTGCCCCCACTAAATCGCGATAATTTTCGTTCCTATAGCTAACGTAGTTCAATCAGTTTACACAGAGAAATGTTTATAACTGCTGCAAAAATGTTTGCATAAATTTCTATTATACCTCAAATTGTAGGTAATTAAGAGACCTATTATCCCTATGACGTTCAGAGTTTTGCCCCCCCTAAGTCGAGATAATTTTCGTTGCTATAGCTAACGTAGTTCAAACAGTTTACAGAAAGAAATGTTTATAACTGCTGCAAAAATGTTTGCATAAATTTCTATTATACCTCAAACTGTAGGTAATTAAGAGACCTATTATCCCTATGACGTTCAGAGTTTTGCCCCCACTAAATCGCGATAATTTCGTTCCTATAGCTAACGTAGTTCAATCAGTTTACACAGAGAAATATTTATAACTTCTGCAAAAATGTTGGCATAAATTTCTATTATACCTCTTTTTTTATTATTTCTACTCAAAACAGTGAAATTGCCGAAATATCTAAATGCGTACTTTTTTTCATTTTCAGTTTTGTTGAGGCCTCACACTGTTGTGAGGCGTTTACAATTTTAGACAAATATTACTATTTTTTGCTTGGTTTTGCATAGATTGAATCGGAGATGGAATCAACGTCTTTTTAATATAAAACATCACTTGAAACCCAATTCTTTCATTTTTTATACACTTTCCATTCGAATACGCTGAGTTGGTCTTATTATTGCTTGATATTTTTTATTTCAAAATGGTAATTTTTACGTAAGAAACAACTACGTCTGGCCGACAGACAAGTGAAAGCAAACTGTCATAATTTCGGTTCAATAAAAGTGGATTTTAGCTCCAAAACACTTTGCAAAAATAAAAAATAGAAAATGTTATCAAAAATCTACAAGTATGGTTTATTACGTAAGTCAGAAGCAACAAAAATCCTTAAATCAAAATAATAATAATAATAATGTTAATAATGTCAAAATTAACCAGATCTGTTCTGCGTGAGCAATTATTTCGTTTTAAACGTCCAACTCCACTGCTTTTTGGGTAAAAACAACAAAAAAACTACTTTTTATCGCTAAAAAAATCATCTTGTATCTGTTCCTATAAAATCTTTACTATTCTTTTTTTAACAAAACAAAAGAAATTGCATTGATGAAATTGTCAAAAATGCTGCATACCCACACATGAAGTAACAAAACTTTAGATTGAAATGATCTATTATTACGAATATGGTATGTTGAAATATTCACAATGTAGGCAATTTGTTGGTTTTGAAGAAATACTTAAATTTACAGATATTGTTGGAAATACGAGTATTAGAAAATTTTTACCATTTTTTGCCCACAGTGTATATGGGTACTGTAAGAACTAAAAACCCTCCTTTCCTTTGGTGTTTTTTAAGTTGATCGTTTTCCTATTTCTAGTTGTTCTAACAAGTCCATTTTTATAACTCTTATTAAATTTGTAAACTAATTTTGGGTCAATGTAATCAACCGTGTTTACAGACTGACCACTTGCCAGAGTGGACTCCTGACTCTTACATAATATGGAGAGACATTATTTAACACACTTCAGACGAGACTGGTTGTCATGGATACAAGAAAACGCCGATAAAAAAACATGACCTAACCTAACCAATCCCAAAAGGTTAATTGTGGTGAGGTGTAAAATCCATTAAATGGCTATTAACACTATTCTCACAAACTAAAACAATAGAAATATAATATATTAGTGTGGTTAGTAGAAGTCGATAGATAGCCGAAGTCGGTAGATCGCCGAAGTCGGTAGATCGCCGAAGTCAGTAGTTCGCCGAATAATTATTACATTTGATGTCAAAAGAAAACAGTTTATTGAAATAACTCATATGAATTATATATGAATGAATGTGAATAATATGTTGTAACATTCCATATATCAATACATATTACGTAGCAACAATAAACGATGAGAACAGTTCGCGTGTTGTTGATTTCCGGTGTTCCCCATAGATCAGTCTTTGTTCCCTTGCTATTCAACGTGTTGACAGTGGACAAGATTGCGTGGCAAACCACGCTAGATATAAAATATAGACTACATAATTCATGAATTAACACCATAAAACGAAGAAGCATTTCAATAATCTCAACGAAAGTTCGCTCTACTTTAAAATAAAACGAATTATTTAAATTTTCACCGCAGACTATTGTGCGTACGTCAAATTTTATTCAGAACACTATTTCATTAGAAGCACTGAAACGTGTCGTGTAAGTGTGAATAACTCTCTTAATTATGGTATTATTAACCATCGCTTTGTAGTTTCTTTATTTGTTAGTAATCAGGGCATGACCACGAGCGTCATTTTCGAATTTAAATTTAAATGAGAACACAATTTTGCGTCTTCACGTTATCATAACCGGAAGCAGCATTTATTAACTTGTGGCCGACCCCACTTATTATCACGGCTATAAAAATTAACAACCTAAGAGGTGATACTTAAGGTGATGGCTTAAGGTGATATTTCGGGTAACCTAACGTCCGTTTCCGGACTTATTTAAATATTTAATTAATGTGAATCGTCTTGGAAATGACAATGCGGATGCGTCCGTACTTTTACCCGATGATTTAATGAATAAAAGTAGGAAATATGTATGCTATGCGCTGTGGAATACTCAAGAATATTGGAGCTCTGGTTTCCGGCAGTCGGCGGCTCATTGTTTTGCATGGAAAAGGCATTTTCTCGATATTTATTATTACAGCTAGCTGTTAATTATGTACGCAGCATGTGCGGTTATTCCTAGACTCGTTCTACCCTGTGATTGATATTATATTGTTTGCTAGGAAGGCGTGAAATTGTCTAAGAATATTCATGGCTGATGTTATGGAGCACTTTCTTATTCCTCTTGTTGCGATATAGAGGATGTTGCGTTTATAAATAATAATTTACTGCGAGGAGAATATATAACCTGCTGCTGATTGAATAGTTGTAAAGTTCTGAAGTGACAAAAGTTATTTTGATTTCCTTCATTCCATCATAGAATGTGGGATCTGGAGCAGCGTATTGTTGTTATTTTAGGCAAAAGACAGCTATTTGCCCAGGTAAATGTATTCGCCAAGACCGTTGTTAGGCAAATAGCATTTAGTTTGCAATCGCGTTTGTTTTAAAATTATGTGAGGTTATCTGCATGTTAATTTTTAAATACGTCATAGTTACGCCTGATTTGTAGTGACAAGCGTCAATACTCACGAGTACGGAGATACGATTTCATATGGATTTTATTCCACTAAAACAAGACTTTTAGGAATGTTTAGTTTCCTTTTACTAGGAAAAGTTATACTAGACTTGAAAACACTAAATTTCTGAATTCATATCGACTGGACTATTTTACGCATCGATGCAGATGATGATATCACCTAACTCCTACTTTGCATACGGAAATCATGCGGAATAAATGTACAACTCAGTGAACATTTGGTGTGTTAAAACTGTTTGCATGTTTTCATAATGGTTCACCGATGTGCTGCAGAGGTTACTGTGATGTTGCAAACACAGTAACCAAACCAAGTGCCTATTGTTGTGAAAAGAAACGGAGATGTAGGTAATAACGCTGTCAACAATTACATAACCTCACATAATTTGAAAAATCAACAGTATGCTGACTGTTGTTTGTTATACAAATCAGCAAAACCGATAGAGACGAAGGTAGAGAAGCCGACCAATTCCTATAGAAAATGCTATTTGCCTAACAACGGTTTGGGCAAATACATTTTGCCAGAAATAACCATTTGCCCATTTGGCTTTAAAATATACACGTAAGTATAAAAACTTTTTTTAATTCTATTGTTAAGCAATTTATTTCTAATTCCATCCGACTGCTACGATATAACTGAAGGCATTAATTAGACAAAGCTCCATCTCGGCTGAGATTTGTCCGAGCTAATGACCGAAAAATGACACGGTATCATTAAACAGAAGACAAATGTACTTTAAAAACTAATAAACATCCCCACCAATTTCCATTCTTCGAGTTCCAGTCTCCTCTCTCCTAGTAATAAATTAACATTCCCATTGTAACGGCGCGAGACTAAGTCGGCGCGAGACGCTGTTCGTTCGTATTTTTTTAATTAATTAAACAAGCGCCAAGCGGTTAAAAACAAACAAGCGAGAGAGATTCTTCCCGACCGACCGCGTCCGCCGTTCCATAATTAATAACGTTTTCACCCCGCGCGAGGGGGCGGTAGTATCGTTCGACCCCCTCTTTTCGCATTTTTAATACTCAATCCTTTTCGCAGTCGCCCAGTAGAATAGCGGCAGGAAAACCGTCCGAAAACCGGGCACGGCGCGGCTGGTTCGGCCTGAAATACGATTATAATGCGATACAAGAGACTCATTAATAATCTCCGAGTACGAACACAATTAAAACAAAGTACGAATCCTTAAGACTTCTCTCGTTTTTTTGTTTCGTTCCGTAAGGGATTAGTGTCGCGTTAATCCTATAAAGGATAGAAAGAAATATAATTAAAAAACCGCGGTGGAATTATACGAATCCGGTGTATAATAATAACGAATCAGTGCTTTTCCACCACGGTTTTTTTTATATAATATCCAATATTATTCGGAAATTATTGTTCGTATCGCTGCGAATGTGTGTGATTCCGACTTTCAAATGTTTTAAATAGAATAAATTGCGCAATTGTTGCGTGAGGTGCGTGCCCGGTTACAATAAATAACAAATAACTTCGCGTAAGCGCGAAATAGAAAGGAACATATTTTATTAATTATTCATGTTGGAATACGACTGTTATTTGTGTATCTCAAACTATCGAGAAAACTCTTCATTTCTTTCATGGTTTTATTCCCATCAAAAATAACCAATGGAGCATGATTTGATGCAACTTTACAACACCCAATTGTGAATCGGTGCACACTCGAATTTTGTGATGATTTCACGGTGCAAATGGTGACAATGGAGGCTTATCTGTTCGCACCGATCGTGTCCTAGATGGGGCACGTTAAAAGGTGTAACCGACAACACCTAACAACACCTTTCCACTCGTTGACAATACGTCGGCCCATCTATGTAATCCCCTATGTGAAAAGCTACCGTATTCCAATAAGTAATGGGTCGTGTTTTGTCGCCTTCTAAATGTGCACATCAGAGGATTTTACGCTGCACAGACTACAGTGCACCCTGGTGAGAGCCTCGATTGTCACACAAATAACACCTACTTAGAGATTTTTGGCGTGCGTTTACCGTGATATTACACCTATTCATGCAAGAGGTTGAATAGTTGTGACATTTAGTATACCTCTAGTTCTCTCTATGCAGATAAAAAAGATTTTTTGTTTCACAAAAACGTTTTCTTTTACTTGTATACTTTTGGAACAAAACATCATTGGTGAATCATTGGATAAAGTTATAACGCAAAGAAAGATGGTGACAAGCTGGCGTGGTCTAAATTTTAAATAAACTACTACTTTATTAAATTTTTATAAAATTTAAAACAAAAAAATAAAAATATAATAAATGCTGCCACGAACTGGATTTGAACCAGAGACCTTTAAATTTCTAGCACAAAGTTCTGCCAACTGAGCTATCGGGACCTATGACGTCTACTTCCACGGAGACGTCATTGGATAGGTGTCATGATAAGTTAGTGTTTGGTAGCTCAGTTGGCAGAGCTTTCTGCTTGAACCAACTGCCAAAACATACATTCCATTTTATATTCTATAATGCAGTCCTAAAGCACTTTTAGCAAAAAATCTAAATAAAAATTATAAAAAAAAATCTGATGTGGCCAGGCACATGACTTTATCATACAATATATAAAATTAATAGTTTTGCTGCGTGAGAATCTATTCTATAGAGATAAATCGTAGGTATTGTCAAAGCATCAGCATTTGACACTACCTACACTACGTCATTAGAATAATAGTTATTTATGTCACAAATGGCGAAAGTACGGAATAGCGCGACGAGCGGTGATACGGCGCGTCACCGAAGGCGGAGTGTCGCCGTCGCATATGAGCGAGTCGCGCTATCTAGTTTTTGGCAGGAGCGACATCAACGTTTATTGTGCATTTTAAGAAATACGTATTTAAATAAAGTAAAAAAAAATAAATGATTTCTGTATAGTAAATGCTAGGTTGGTACCACTTTGACTAAAGGTGCGTTCCGATTGGTAGGTAATGGTTGCTAATGGCGGTGGTAGAATACGAAATTATACTATTTCTTAGATATCGTGATAATGACACATGCATGTACATAAACATGAGTCACTTGCAATTTTCTATTGGAAATACTATAACGGCGTCTGCTACCACTGCCAATATCACTAATGAAAACGCACCTTAAAAACGTAATTCAAATTCTGACAGATTTATATTTGTTCATGACACATCCCTACCAACATACTAAAATAAAACTACACTCATCGCTATACTTTATTTATAATTTTCTCAATGTATCATTTTTAGAATTAGATATAAAGACGGGTTGATATTTCTTATCAACAAACAATCAAATTGGTGATCTTATTTTATTTGAAATTTGTATTTTATAATTTTGCGCACTACAGCGGCACGTTCGATAGTGGTTCTCCAACCTCTGATGAGATCAGCTGTTTTCCAATGTGACAACACAAAAAAATATTTGTCAAAATCCTGGCTACTATGTAATTTCATATCAATGCAGATGCGACCGATCTCGATCAAATAGAATTTGCTCTTGAAGGTAAACTATTAATTTTACCAAAAAATGTTATAGGCATAAATTATTCAAAATTTCCTCTACTTTAATTTATTAATTAACTATTTTGTCGAAATTACAGAAATGGCGGCTCATTTCCAAAATCCTTGAAAAAGGCTTAGAATAAACTAAAAAGCTAAACTATTAATTTTACCAAAAAATGTCATAGGCATAAATTATTCAAAATTTCCTCTGCTTTAATTTATTATTTAACTATTTTGACGAAATTACAGAAATGGCGGCTGATTTCTAAAATCCTTGAAAAAGGCTTTGAGTAAACACCCAGTTCCTTTGGACCCTTTTGAACCAAAAGCTTTTCAGCTCTAAGTTAGGTCATGAAACTTCTAAATATGAACTTTCGTTCCGGTACCTTCAGTAGTTTCTCCGGAATCGTCTCCACAAAAATCGTTTACACACGCACACACACACACACACACACACACACACACAGACATTTTTTTGTACCTTGGTCAAAAATGTTCAGGGGACCCAAAAAGACCTATTTCCGCTAAAATCCCAATTTTTTTTTTCGGCACGATTACAATACTTTACATACTGCGTATGATAAAGTAAAAAACGATTAAAATATACTGTGAATGTGTGTTACTTCGTTGGAACCAAAAAGGACTCAAGCATAGCTAAATCCAAGTGCCCATACACTTGGGCACTTTCATCCTTAAACCTATGAGGGATGATAAAGCCACTTACCACCAAACAACTATATGAAATGGATGTATGCAAACTAAAAACTCTGATGTGGCCAGGTACATGACTTTAGCATAGGTCATGACACTTCTAAATATGACGTTTAGTCCTGGTACCGGACATATTTACAGGACATATTTCCGCTAAAATCTCAAATCCTTTTCGTCACGATTACAATACTATGTTAAAATTAATAGTTATTTAACCAACAAGTATATATTAAAAAGGGCGATTAATGATCGAGACTGTTTAACGCACGAGCGATCAGCGAGTGCGAGATCTGTCGAGATGATTAATCGCCGTTTAATGTTCGAGTTGTTACAAACAATTTCGTCGATCGTATTCTTCTGGCGGCGTCTGCATAGATTTTATTCGTCGATATCATTTGAGGTTATATCACCAATGACCATTTATGTAATTTGACATTGACAGTTCTGGACTGTGTGCCTGGATAACGGAATGTTTTGATTGGATGGTTTTATTTTAGGTATGTTCGATTGGCTATAATGAAGTCGCTTGATTGGGTATACCAAATCATAGATGAATAGAAATCGTGCATTTATAGAGGTTTTTCATAAATGATTTTCTGTTCACTAAACATACTCATAACTAAACTATCGACAGAAAATGTATTTTAAGGTAAACGGGTAATTCTTTACAAAATATGAAATCTGGATATAACCGTACTTTGTGAACTAACTTCTTTCTTTTTGTTTTACTAATTACAAGTTTTAGCTCAAAAGCTGTTTGACTTAAATAAACCAAATAAATATTCTAAATAATATGAATTAAACACAATTTTCGTAAACTATTTAATTATTATAAATGATTATAAATCTTGTGAAAATTGAACAGGAAGATACAGAAGATAGGATACAACTACATACAAAAGATTGCATATAAAACATCTGACCCTGCAAAACTAAACTTTCCCAAAACGATCTATTTCTAACATACCAAGAGCAAAATTTAAGTAATTCACTGAACAAAAATTGAACGTAAAACTTCATTCATTCATGGTCTTCGCCGCTTATGATGTTTAAGTTTAAACAGGCTACCGTAACAGGACAAATAATGCTCTTTTTTATTTGTCGTAGAGAAACCAAACATCCTCATTCACCATAAATTCTGGCGGATAAGACCAGCATTTGTTTGTACACTCTTGATATTGCACCGGATGGCTCGTTCTCACGATATGGAGAATGATACAATTTTATCTCGCTTCTATGTTGGTACAACCTAATCTACTCAATAATGAATAGGAATATTGTAACAGAAAAGGAAGAACGTAATAATAACCTAATAAAAACACCAAACGAAAGAAATCCAGCTATCAAAAACGAGCTTAGATGAATATAGATCTAATGATAAAGTCTTAAGTTATTATTAACCATTGAATATTGAAAATAACAAACAAAATAATTACACGTTTCGTCTGCGACGTTCTGTATAATGCTGTATCATCCAAGCATCTGATACTCTGCAATTTCTAGACACGCGTTTGCCCATACACGCGCCATACACTTCTTGCATTAATAACCTCAATTAGCGGCTTTAATTGGCACAGTAGCACACCCTGGCGGAAGGGTTGGGACTTACACCGTGGCATTACCATTACGCGTACATTGTTACTCCTCATTGTGAGCGTTTCGCTCCCTCAGACTGTTATTGCGTGATTCCGCCTTTATGGCTCCTCCAAGTCCTTCTCTCGCCGTATGAATATCTTAATAAGCAATTTTCGAATTTACTAAGAAAAAGCCACACAAAGGAACCGTGGTGGAATTTAGCGAATCCGGTAGGAAATGCGAAGGGGTTCATGCTTTTCCACCACGGTTTCTTTTAGATCGCTCGGAGGTTTAGACATGGCATTAATAATGTTTTGTAAATACATAGATGGCGTTTCAGCGATATGCAATTTCTAGTTTTCTTCGGCATGCTCGGGTGCTTACGATTTTTCCCATGGGATGCTCAATTTAACATCACTCAACGAACGAACGAACGAACGACTCAATCGTAATTTTTCAGGAGGTGAACAGTCACGTCTGAAACAATCTTGTCGAAGTATAACTGGTCCATTTCGTGCTGAAATCCACCGGCGCAAGATAAACGGGGCTTCGCTCGAAGCCAATTTGTCGGTTTTTATGGAATTACTGGTACGGATCTCTTTCAATTCAGCACAAAAGCATTCCAAAGCGCCGTTTTATGAATATAGATTGGCGGATGAGTATTGCTCGAAACGAAATCAACGCAGTGAGGGGTCGCAGCATCCCCCTAGAGATGTTCACAGTTCATTTCAATTCGGCACTGTTGATGTACCCGGAGCGGGGGCAAAGCGTTTTTAAGAGACGTCAACACACATAAATTGATCCAATATGCATACTGATGTAATGGTAGTTTAAATTTGCCATTAACTCGCTGTTCTTTGTTGTTTTCGTTTGTTTCTTTGTATGGTTCTTTGCGGAATTATGGCAGGTTTTATTCCAGAAAAATTTAAATCCCCATTTACAATCGTAAAGACTCTTTAGTCAAGACTCTACTACTTGATGTGACCATAGATCTGAAAGGAAACGAAACAACGCAGATGTTTTTGAGTGTTAATTTCTTGTGAATTGTATTCTATTTTTATGACGGGTGCTTTATAGGTTTAGTGTTTGGTTATTGTGAATGTCATGTGAATGTCCACAACCAGGGTTGTGGAGTTGGTAAAAAAACTCTCGACTCCGACTCCAGATAATTTTTGTGGTCCGACTCCGACTCAGGCACCATTGCATAACTTCTCGTTGGTGTAAAAAAACTTACATAATAATTAAAAATTGGACGCACACTCATACAAAGAAGTCAACATTAAACATGCTGTAAAAAAAGCTTCAGGAAGTAACAAATTTAGTAAATTAAATTTAACCCAGATATGCTCAAAAAATATTAATCTGATTGTACTATTAATTTTTTTTTCATTTATTTTTAAGGCTGAAAATAATCCTGAAATAAAACCAACACACGCTTAGTTGTTTTGGTGGAAATGCTGACACAACTCTGGTAGCATCACGTATAACTTTTGGATAGATGGATATTGCTACATTCAGCTTAGGTAAACAGTACTATCTCATTATCCATTTGAAATCTCTTTTTCTATTTTCGTATTTTAAATTTGTTAATTGTCTCAGCTTTAGTTTGGAAAGTTCTGATTGCTCTAAGTTGGCGTCAAAGTATGTATTATTCATTTGTAGAAGATGATTCCAATGCTACCACGACGACTGCGTAGAGATTGGTTTGTTGTAACTTTCACCCCCGACTTGTTGGTTTGTAGTTTGACTATATATTTACCTACATATGTTGTAATAGTATATTACATTACAAGAGCTGTAACTAGCATATTACGTACAAGTGGAAAGTTTTTGTTATTTTTCACGAGCACGTAATATGCGGAACAGCTCGACTATTGTACATAATTTTATCTACGACCGACAATTTCAATAAATTGTATCAAAAATGACAAATAAATAAAGGTAAGGATAACCAATGTATTTGCGCGACATCTATTGCAACTACGGGAACGTTGTTTGAAGTGTCGACCGAAAATTTCAACACAAAGTCAATAAATATTTTCACGAGCCTGTAATATATGTTACAGCTCGAGTATTGCACTTGCATACGACCGAAAATTTCAATAAATATAAATTGCATCAAAATAAATAACAAATAAATAATCAAAATATGTGATGACAGGTAGTGATGACATTATGTCGCTCTTTAAAGACACATAAGCACATGTTTGTTATAAGCGATATACGAGTGCGTGACGTAAGGGACATTTATACTGTCGTAGGTAAAATACCTAATAATGTGTCTAGTTTTGTTTATTTACTGTCTACTGACGCAACGGCATCCCTCAATTTTGTTTTCTACGAATCTTAAGATCAGTTAAACATGGGTCAAAATCGGAGTCCGTACAATTTCTCCGACTCCGACTTTACAGCTCCGATGTGAATTTCTCATTTTCTGAGATAGCAGAGTATCATACCAAAACTTGAACAGTTTGAACACTATGTTTTGTAAAAAACATGAAGAAATGTACCTATAAAATGCTAAATTAATTAATAGCTATTAATTTTGTGACTGGTATGCGACTGTGTGCTTTTTCGTTTGTTTTTTGTGTTTTTTCAATAGTTTATTTCTCTGAATACGAATCCGGCCTCAGAAGCTGCCAACCACGCCCGGTTGTAATGGACTATATATATTGAACTAGCTAATTTATAAATAATCATATTTAAGTCAGAGAATACGCGTTGAAAGTCCATAGCACCTCGATTGCGGAATTAGCTTATAAGGCACATTTAGCAGGATGTTTCGTACAAGGCTAATAATAACTGCGGGGCAGGCAATCCAGCCTGTCAGCTGAATTGTGACACCTTGTACGTACAATAGATATGCATTTCTGTACATATATTATTTTACTGTTAGTCTTAAGATGTTCCTAGTCAAATAAACATATAAAATCACTAGGAGTGTTTTATTGGAAGAACCTGGCACTGTACTTAGACTAAGTACATTACATGGCGATCCTGCCAGTTCTTCACATACGAAGCAGTGTAACAACAACTACATGTTAGTGTTCAAGTAAAATGGGCCACTCCAAACAAGAGATAATCGTATCTCAGGCTGAAAATTGTAAGAAACAGTGCAAACCAACACATGTGCTGTGGTGAAATATTGGACAATTAATGGGCAAAAATAATGCATAATCCGTGCATAGCATCTTTTCGTATCTACAAATCCAGAACGTGATCCAACGGAGCAACAATGAATTGGCGAGTTGTGAAAAGTGGAAAGTGAAAAGAAAGGCCATTAAGTGCAGTGTTGTGCGCAACCTACCAAGATAATGTTGATGCGGTAAAATTAAACACACTGTAAGTTAGTAATTAGGATAAATGACAAATAGCCAATTGGAACGTTTTAATATTATTAGCGAAGAACTTAGAGTTATAAATAGAAATTTATTAAAAGATAATCAAGCCCGTAGATTAAGTTTAGAGGTAACGAATAAAAAATTATCAAAGTTAACCGGAATAGAAGAAGAATTTTCAAACGTACGGTTAGAATTTAACAAAGGTATCGAAAAAGTAGAACCAGACGTATTTAAGCAAGCTAAGCTATACGTAGCGGAAATAGAAACATTGATTAGGGAAATTCGTGATAGTTTAGAAAATAGAATAATTACTATTAATCAAGAAGGAATTTTAGATAGCACCGTAGTAACAATGGCAGAAAAATTCGATTTAAGAACGGCGGCAAGCCTTTTGCCAACTATGGATAATTCAGAGGATAAAACGAAGCAATTAATTGATTCCATAGAATTATACGATTCTTTATTAGATGAAGCTGGGAAAAAACTTTTAACTAATGTAGTATTGAAAACAAAATTATCGCAAAGTGCTAAATTAACGTTAAAGACGACCTACGAAAATAATTTAGAATTGATTAACGATATGAAACTTCATTTGTTGTCAAAGAAATCCGCGGCGGCTCTATCAGTTGAATTGCATAGCTCGATGCAGAGGGATAAATCCGTTGATGAGTTTGGTAAAGCTATCGAATGTTTAATGGTAAATCTAACGCTAAGTCAGTCAGAAGGTAATAACGAAACTTCTAAAGTATTGCGACCGGCAAACGAGAAGTTGGCTATAAATGTTTTTGCAAACGGTTTACGTAATCATGAATTACGAACAATTGTCAAAGCAAGAAATTATTCCACATTAAAAGACGCTATTTCTGGTGCAATAGACGAAGAGAATGCACAAAAAGGCTCTTCACATGCAAAGGTATTCAACCTGCGCGGTAAAAATGATAGAGGTTCGAATAAAAATTATAGAAATAATTATTTTAGAGGACAAACTCAGTTCAGATGTCAAAATAATTTTAGAGGGCAAAATCAAATCAGAGGACAAAATTATTATAGAGGACAAAATTATTCTAGAGGGCAAAATAACGGTAGATTCCAAAGTAATAATTACAATGGACGACGAAGTCGAGGAAATTTTAACGGTTCGTCAGACAGAAGACTCTATATGACTTCTGATTCAACACCCAAAAACGGTAATACCTCAACAGAACGAGAAGATCAGTTTTTTCGTTCCTAATGCAAAATCTTATCCAAAAAAGGGCATTATTCTGAATTTTGGCGGTTCAAATTATTTATCGGTAAAATACTCAAATAAAATCTTAAAATTATTAATTGACACGGGTGCTTCAATTAGTGCTCTATTCGCATCATGTATAAATAAATTGGAATATGTTGACACAACAAAGCGATTAGAAATAGAGGGTATATCAGGTTCAACAGTAGCGCATGGGTCAGCAAATATTTGTTTAACGTTGGGCGGTTGTAAATTAAACCACAATTTTTTTATTATGAACGATATAACAAAAGATTTTCATGGAGTTATTGGGGCTGACTTCCTTATGAAGTATTTTTCGGTAATAGATTATGAGAAATTCATGTTTTCATTTTGGTACAAGGGAAAGAAAAATTACATACCGCTTGAATCGGGAAAAGAATGTTTTACTCTCATTCCACCGAGATGTGAGATAATATCATATTTCAACGTGGAATTTGACTCAGACTATGTTGTTTTACCGGAAGAAATTTCCGAAGGCGTTTTTACTGCAGGAATTTTAACAAAAGCAATTAACAAATTATTACCAGTTAGAATATTAAATACAAATGATAGAGACATCCAATTAAAAAATTTTGTACCTAAACTAGAAAGTTTTTCGAATTATGATGCATGTGCATTTAATAAGACAAAATTTTCTGTTGATCGGATTGATAAATTGCTAACAACTTTAAATAAAGATGGATTAAATAAGGAAGAAAAACTATCAATCGACAAAATTTGTGCTAAATTTAATGACGTTTTCCACATGGAAGGCGACCCACTTTCGGTACTTAATACTAGTAAACAAAAAATACATTTGCAGGATAATGCAATGCCTGTTTATGTAAAACCATATAGATTACCTCAATCACAGAAGGAGGACATTCACAAGCAGGTAGACAAAATGTTAACAGATGGTATTATTGAGGAAGCGACTTCAGAATGGTCAGCACCTTTATTAATCGTACCTAAGAAACCTGATCATAATGGTAATAAAAAATGGCGCATAGTAATAGATTATAGGCTATTGAATAGACAACTAAAAGATGATAAATTTCCGTTACCATGTATTGACGAAATATTAGATTCTTTGTCAGGGGCAGTATATTTCTCGCATTTGGATTTATCTCAAGGCTTTTACCAGCTTGGGTTAGATTCAGATTCGCGACCATGTACGGCATTCACTACTGATAGGGGACAATATCAACTAACTAGGTTACCTATGGGATTAAAAATAAGTCCGAGTGCTTTTTCAAGAGCAATGACAATAGCTATGTCGGGACTAAATTATGAAAGTTGTTTTATTTACTTAGATGATTTAATAGTTTTTGGAGATAGTTTAGATAATCATAACAAGAATTTAGTTAAAGTAATGGATAGATTAAGGCAAGTAAATTTAAAATTGAATCCAAACAAATGCGAATTTTTAAAGAAACAAATTTTATATCTCGGTCATGTCATCTCAGCGGAAGGAATTCGTCCTGATCCGGAAAAAATTAAAGTTATGGAAGAATATCCAGTGCCAACTAATGGAAATGAGGCAAAAAGGTTCGTTGCTTTTGCGAATTATTATCGAAAATTTATAAAGAATTTTGCGGACATAGCGGCACCACTAAATCATTTGTCAAAGAAAGGAGTTAAGTTTCTTTGGGATTCTCAGTGCGAGCGATCCTTTGTTACTCTTAAACAAGCTTTAATACAACCTCCAATTTTACAATATCCAGATTTTTCGCCTGATAATCAGTTCATTTTAAGAACAGATGCGTCTGGATTTGCCTTAGGGGCAGTACTTTCAAATGGTAATGATAAACCTGTAGCATATGCAAGTCGTACCTTAAATAAGGCTGAAAGAAATTACGCAACTATTGAGAAGGAATTATTAAGTATTTGCTACTCAGTGAAAAAATTTAGGCCTTATCTATTTGGCAGAAAATTTTTGATCCTTAGTGATCATAGACCATTGTTATATTTATTCGGTATGACAAATCCATCAAGCAGGTTAACAAAGTTTCGATTAATTTTGGAAGAATATGATTTCACGATTAATTATGTGAAAGGTAAAGATAATGTCACTGCCGATGCATTATCACGAATAATCATAGACAGTAATGATTTGAAAGAATTAGGAGATAATTCAACAGCAAAAATATGCGCGATAACTCGAGCACAACAAAGAAAAATCGATGATTCTGTGGATTCTTTTAATAATATTCCAAATGAAAACAGGCTTGATCACCCTGGGGTCGTGGAGTTATTGAAACCATCTGTAGACTCAGTCGAATTGAAGGTTATACAAGAAAATGAAGTAAATAATAAAAGTATTGATGAAAAATTTTATGTGTTGAATAATGTAATATATGATGAAATGAATGGAATAGTTTACATAACACAGGCAACTCGATCAACGTCAGTTTTAGACACGTCGTTGAGAGACCTGAATACAGTTTGTAAAAAGTTTAATATTCCAGAATTAACAATAATAAAAAGTAACTGCGCAGTACTTTTAAATGATGTAAAGAAATTAAAAAATGAGATTAAGAAAACCGGTATAAAAATGACAATCATTAGAGGTACCCAATGCATAGCAGAAAAAGAGATTCAACAATTAATATTAAACGATTTTCATATATTACCAACAGGAGGACATGCGGGTATGAAACGAATGTATAATAACATAAAAAAATATTACTTTTGGTCAGGAATGTATAAAGACATTGAGAACTTTGTTAAAAAATGCGATTCTTGCCAAAGATTCAAACATTCAAAACCGCGCAAAGAACCAATGACAATCACAACTACAGCATCGTCAGCATTGCAGAGAATTTTCCTTGATTTAGTGGGCCCAATTGATCAAGATAATAATGATTATCGGTATATTCTCACGTTGCAGTGCGACTTAACAAAATTTGTCGAGGCATATCCAATCAAAAATAAAGAAGCAGAAACAGTTGCAAGGGCATTTGTAGACAATTTTATTTTACGGTATGGTGTTCCAGAACAGGTTATTACGGACCAAGGAACTGAATTTTTGGCTTCAGTATTTCAGGAAACTTGTAAGTTGTTAAAAATCAAAACATTAAAATCAACTGCATATCATCATCAAACTCTTGGAGCTTTAGAAAATTCACATAAAAGTTTAGGTGCATATTTAAGAATGCATACGTTTAAATTTCCAAATTCTTGGAGTTCGTGGGTTCCGTATTGGTGTTTTTCTTACAATAACACAGTTCACACAGAAACTCGATATACACCACATGAGTTAGTTTACGGGAAGGAATGTCGACTACCGTCAAATTTAGCAAATGCGATAGATCCAGTATATAATTTTGATGATTATCCAAAAGAATTAAAGTTTAGATTACAAACAGCATGGAATGACGCGAGGAATAATTTGCTGGAATCAAAATTGCAACGAAAATCGGAATATGACAAAAAATGTAGCTTTAAAGATTATAAAATAGGAGATAAAGTTTTATTAAAGAATGAAACCGGAAGGAAAATAGATCCGATTTTTAATGGACCTTATAATGTTGTAGATGTTAAGAGTCCAAATATTGTTATTAGAATAGATCGTAAGTTAGTAGAAGTTCACAAGAATAGGATAAAACTGTATAAATGATAGAAAAAAAAATTAATGTTTCATAATTTTTTTTTCTCTCTTCCCCAAGGGAGATGTAATGGACTATATATATTGAACTAGCTAATTTATAAATAATCATATTTAAGTCAGAGAATACGCGTTGAAAGTCCATAGCACCTCGATTGCGGAATTAGCTTATAAGGCACATTTAGCAGGATGTTTCGTACAAGGCTAATAATAACTGCGGGGCAGGCAATCCAGCCTGTCAGCTGAATTGTGACACCTTGTACGTACAATAGATATGCATTTCTGTACATATATTATTTTACTGTTAGTCTTAAGATGTTCCTAGTCAAATAAACATATAAAATCACTAGGAGTGTTTTATTGGAAGAACCTGGCACTGTACTTAGACTAAGTACATTACACGGTTGTGGAAAAAAAATGACGTCAAAATATCAAACAAAATTGTTTTTGTTAATATTTTAATACGCATTTTCCACGATTTTTTTGTTGATCTAAGGGTTTTGCGTTTAATGTATTTACGCACGCACCACACAAAGAAGCAGTATCAGTGCTCCTAAAACACTTCATGAACATCAAGTTTGAGCATCTATTCTGACAAAACTACAAAAAACTTTTTTCTTTGAAAAATTACAAAAAAAATACCTTTTACAGATTAAGCTATTTTTTTATGAAACCCTTTTACGATGAAAAACGTTAAATAAATACTAATAATATAGGTCTCTACTGAATTTTTAGTAAAGAGCTCTTGACATAGCGGTTTTGCGTAATGAGGCATAAAATTTCCACGCGTCTAGCGGCTCATATAGTTTTATCAGAATCTCACTTTATCACTTTATTTTTGGATATAGTGTTCTACGTCGAAAAGTGCAGAGTTTTATGATTTTTTGGCAAAAAACTGAAGAAATGTCGAACATTTTTAGGTTTTTTGTGATTTTCGTTGTGAAGCCATATCCGTGGGAAGTAGCAAAGTTGAAATGCGGATTCAGCACCACTAAAGACATATAGAATGAAAGAAAAAAACTTCTATATTTTTATGTTCCCTAGAGTCCCCAAATATTTTCCTAATATCCTTTTTAATCCTTTTCTCGTAAACTTTCAAAGCTAAAATTTGAAAACATAAAATTGGCAAAACAGTGGCAGAACTTGGGGCATTGTTGAAGTTGTATCAAAGCATGAACCTTCAAGAATGGTTTGTCACCCATCTAATATGTAATAATAATTATCTGAATGCGTGGATTTACTTATGAATAAAAGCACATGGACTTCATTATACTAAAAGTAATCCGCAAGAAACTGAATACGCTTCAAGTGCGAAGTGAATGCGCCACGGTTCGCCTCAATAGTATTAATTTGCGGATAAGGCAATAATTGTGGGTCTTATACACACAACTAACTATACGAGAGAGATGTGTTTCAGTTTATTCAGATGCGAATAATAGGCGTCGTAGGTCTGTTAGGTTTCGTGGCGCCTGGTAGTCATCATCACTCCTTTGTGCTGATCAAAAGTTAGTTCATTAGTGAAAATGCGCCCAATAATTCATCTCGTCTGGGCGCGCGCTAATGGCCGCTTGAAATAAGATATCAAGACATGCAATGATACACCCGTGAGCTCGCCGTGGTGCCCGTAAATTTTGCCCCGCCGCAATAAGAAATACACCCCGCGGGCTGCCCGCCGCGGACCTCTAGCGTGGATATAAGGTGGTATTTAATTAGGATTTTGCCCGTTCCGGCGCCACAGGAGCCCGCTTTATTGCGGACAAAACCTGTCAAAACATTTTCGATAAAAATATGAACGCCCTCCAACCAGCGAACGAACAAGCCGAGAGACCAAACCTTTATTTTTTTCGCGATGACGTGCTAAAACTGAAAATAGACCAATTCGATACACTCGCAAACTAATAACTTCGAGACTTCAGAGAAGCTTTAGCATATTATAAATTTATTATGAATTTTACCAAAACGAAAAAAATAGGAAGTTAGTAATTGTACTGTAATTGTATCGTGATATGGTAGCGGTTCTCAACCTTTTTACTCTTGAAAACACCTTGAAATTGGGTGAGAACCATGTGGAACCTTTACAAAAAAAAATATTATACAGTGTCCTTTCCAATGTCATTCCGAGTAATAATTAGAGAAAAATGAGTAAAGCTATTTTGCTGTATCATACTGTGAATTTACAGTACGTTTCCTGTAAAATGTCAAAAATATCCTGTAAAATTACGGTACAATGCTGCAATGATAACAGAAGTTACAATAAATTTTTCTGTTACAGCATTTTTGTTCCTGTTTATTACATTCATTTTGTGGAACTTTGCTGATATTTCTCTCTGTGTATAAACTTCTTTCTTTTATCAATTTCTTCAAAAGTTACAATCCTTTCAAGTATTGCCGAAGGTAATAAAATGAAAACATAAATCAAACAATATGAAAACGACGAATACAAACAGTACCTTTTACACTAGTTAAATAATTTAATTAATATGTTAATAAATATATGTATATATATAGATACACCAATTAAGAAACATTAAAATACGGTTCTGTTTAATTTTTTTTATCGCATTGAAACATTTAGAAATATTCATATAAAACATTTTACTCAGAATGATATTTACGTACTGAAAGAAAAAAAGTGCGAATAAACACCCAAGATAAGATATTTGTTCACACTAATTTCATCTTTAACAGATAATTACAGTCTGTTAAATAAAAAAAAGCTGGCTCATACATACACAATATTGAAAACTGCACTAATACTAACTCGAGTAATTTCTAACTCGAGGCAAAATTCAAATGCAAAAACACCAAATGTTTGCGTTCTCAAACTTTTATTAGTATTTACTTCAATTTAATTTAATTTATTTTTTTTATTAAATGCAGCCACAAAATTTTGAAGTTCCTGTTCGTTTTTTCGGAAGCATTTTTTTTTACTTTATCATATGCAGTATGATAATTGACAATACCTACTGTCAATAGTATCAACATATCTACAAAAAATCTGTTCTGCAGTCTTATATATGTTTGTTTGTGACCTTTGTATGTTGTTTTATGTTCTCCACGGCCCACACCTGACAAAACGTAAGTTTTTACAATTGTGTTTTTTTGGAATTTAATTTGTTTTGTCAATGTAATTTATATTTTCCTATAGCGCCTGAAGAAGTGCCCAGTAGGACACGAAACATGTAATCGCTACATGTTTCGCTAAAATAAAGCAAAAATAAGGAATTCGACCGCGCTTTATTGTATTAAAATATCTGTCAAATCCTGGCTAACTAGTTTTAGTTCAAAGCAGATACGACCGATCTCGATCAAATCGAATCTCATTTACTATTAATTTTATATATAGTATGATTCGGTCTTTTGCCTGGCCACATCAGATTTTTCTTATTATAACATTAATGTGATTATTATTATATATATTTTCGCCTAGGATTTCAAATCACTATGTATATTTATTGATTTCATATGAATCGTACCTACACCTACACAGATTCAAATTGTAGCTTCATTTTGTCACACATTTAGAAACAGAAAATACATTGAAAACAAATAAAGATATATTTTGACCAATAATTATACCAGAAGTTTAATTTTTGCTTTCTAGAGATTTTGTATTTATGTAGATCATTATGTCAAACAAAGTTGATACACTAGCAATGGTTGTTTCACTTTTTTGTCAGTTACCTTGGCCACCATATTTAACACACCAATAAAAACAAAACAAAAAGTTAAAGCTAAATTTAAACAAACCTATAAGAAATACGAAACCGTAACCGACTCATATTTATATTTCCCAGACTGCCTCATTAAACGCCTTATTACCATTCGCCCATCACTGATTTATCAGCATATTTTAGCATTTAATTCGCACCGGTCTTAACTGTCGCAAATTTCCAACTTCCTGCCGGTCCGGATGCAAATTTGCCCCATTGAATTGAGAGCCGTTTTCCTCTCGCCCGCAAAAACACGGCAACAAAAAGCTCCGAGATCGGCCGAACGTGCGAAACTATAATTACGGATGCGAAAAAAAAAACTGCGAGGGTCGAATATGCCAGTCACAATTATAATGTATCATTTTAGTTTTCGACCAGCTGGACCCCGACAAGCCATTCTCGCCCCTAAGGACACCCATATTTAGGGTGCGCCGACCGCTTTTTTATAATTTAGGCTTCGGCCAAACGCTCCAAAAAGTCTTCGCCAAGTAGTGATTATCACACGAGGAATATATCACCGTCTGACAGATGGTTGTGACGTTTGTATTTTCGTTTTGTGCTTATTTTTTGGCAGCATTAGCGGGATTTTAATCGATTGATTTTTTGTCGTAAGTGTCACTTAGGGTGGAGAAGTAATTACGACTGCAATTAAGTGTATCGAGTAATGTTGATTTTATGCTTTTGAATGATATCGCGACAAGATAAAGGTTATTATGAGGCAGCTGTGTTAGATGAGAAATGTACAGGTGCGCGAGGTGACATTAATTTCGGCCTGATTAAGTCAGGTTTTATTGATATTTTTCTGCGATTTGGGTATCAGTCGTTATACTGATTTTGTGTCGCTCTGAGGCAGTGTTGCCAACCCTTTGACTACAGAATACTCAGCACACCTGTCAAAAATTCCCGTTTTATCCCCATTTTACTCACCATTTTAATTTTTCTTTTGTAACACAAAAAGTACAAAAATGCCTATATTTATATCACTACTAACATATGTAAAGTGTAACATGTAATGTAAATTAGGTTTAGCAGATATATATTTTCCAGATTTTCCCTAAAAAGAGAGGTATTCTTTTTGATAAAATTGGTAGGGAGGTTCTTATTTTTTACCTTTTATATTTTCATACTCTCATACTTTATTCCTGTAAAATTTGAAAAATCAATAAATTTAACGTGCTCCAATGTGGCCCTCAAAATCAAGAATAAGTTTAGATTAATAATATCAAAAAAAAATAATATCATATACACAGATAGAAAAGATTTCTTGTTTTAAAGAAATGTATTTGTTTGAATTTTTTCTTTTGGGTCAAAACATATTTCTTTGACGCCAACAATATTTACTTCATTGAATACTCTAGTTTATTTGCTTGCAGAGATTAATTTATTTGAAATATTTATTTAAGTGGAATAAATATATATGGATACAAACAAAAATTACTTTCCTTTAAAGTAATATTTTAGTTTTGATTTTAAAAAACGTTTCTTTACACCAATGAAATATAATTTTGATTCTAACATATAAATTTGTATATAAGGAGAGATTTATTTCGCTTAAAGTAATATTTTGTCTTTTCTTAAAAATAGGTTCACCTACTTCCGCCAAAGAAATCATATTTTGATTAAAATAAATATATTTGTACACAAGAAGAGATTTATTTCCTTTAAAGTAATATTTTTGTTTTGGCTTTAAAATAGGTTTACTTCCACCAAAGAAATCATATTTAGACGCGTGATCGACAGTATAGAACTTATAGAGTACAGTGCCTGCAGGTCCAAGTTGCGATTCCAAATCAGAGTACACTTTACTAACTTAACCTTGACTATATGTTGGGTTGGGAAGACCAAGCACTGGTCGAGGATGTGCGACATCCCAAAAAGGAGGTGACACATGGCGAGTCTTCCGAAAAATTCTTGTCTATTAATTCCTTCAACAAATTAATAATTTTAAGCATTTTAACTCGACCAACAATTTTGTTAATTTAAAAAATCTGATGTGGCCAGGCACATGACTTTATCATACAATATATAAAATTAATAGTTTAGCTGCATGAGAATCTATTCTATTGACATAAATTGTAGGTATTGTCAAAGCATCAGCATTACCTACCTACACTACGTCATTAGAATATTAGTTATTTATGTCACAAATGCCGAAAGTACGGAATAGCGCGACGAGCGGTAATGCGGCGCGTCACCGAAGGCGGAGTGTCGCCGTCGCATATGAGCGAGTCGGCTATCTAGTTTTTGGCAGGAGCGACATCAACGTTTATTGTGTTGCTTTTTAAGAAATACGTACTTAAAAAAAAATAAATGATTTCTGTATAGTAATTGCTAGGTTGGTACCACTGTGACGAAACGTCAACTTTAAAGGTGCGTTCCGATTGGTAAGTAATGGTAGCTAATGGCGGTGGTAGAATACGAAATTATAGTATTTCTTACATATCGTGATAATGACACATATTAGTTTGCATGTACATAAACATGAGTCACTATCAATTTTTTATTGGAAATACTATAACGGCGTCTGCTACCACTGCCATTATCACTAATGAAAACGCACCTTAAAAAGGTAATTCAAATTCTGACAGATTTATATTTGTTCATGACACATCCCTACCAACATACTAAAATAAAACTACACTCATCGCTATACTTTATTTATAATTTTCTCAATGTATCGTTTTTAGAATTAGATATAAAGACGGGTTGATATTTCTTATCAACAAACAATCAAATTGGTGATCTTACTTTATTTGAAATTTGTATTTTATAATTTGCCGCACTACAGCGGCAACGTTCCATAGTGGTTCTCCAACCTCTGATGAGATCAGCTGTTTTCGAATGTGACAACACAAAAAAATATTTGTCAAAATCCTAGCTACTATGTAATTTCATATCAATGCAGATGCGACCGATCTCGATCAAATAGAATTTGCTCTTGAAGCTAAACTATTAATTTTACCAAAAAATTTCATAGGCATAAATTATTCAAAATTTGCTCTACTTTAATTTATTAATTAACTATTTTGTCGAAATTACAGAAATGGCGGCTCATTTCCAAAATCCTTCAAAAAGGCTTAGAATAACCTAAAAAGCTAAACTATTAATTTTACCAAAAAATGTTATAGGCATAAATTATTCAAAATTTCCTCTACTTTAATTTATTAATTAACTATTTTGTCGAAATTACAGAAATGGCGGCTCATTTCCAAAATCCTTCAAAAAGGCTTAGAATAAACTACCAGTTCCTTTGGACCCTTTTGAACCAAAAGCTTTTCAGCTCTAAGTTAGGTCATGAAACTTCTAAATATGAACTTTCGTCCCGATGCCTTTAGTAGTTTCTCCGGAATCGTCGCCACAAAAATCGTTTACACACATACACACACACACACACACACACACACACACACACACACAGACATTTTTTTGTACCTTGGTCAAAAATGTTCAGGGGACCCAAAAAGACCTATTTCCGCTAAAATCTCAATTTTTTTTTTCGGCATGATTACAATACTTTAGCATACTGCGTATGATAAAGTAAAAAATTTAATTCTTTCACTCAACACAATCATAATTATTTGAAGTAAATAAGTCTCATTTCTTATAATACACAAATTGCAAACTTTAACTGGAAACATAAGTTGTTTGACACAAATCAACGTTCTTTCTACCAAACAAATATTTCAAATAAATGCGTTTTTATCCGCAAATAAATATTTCTTTGCCTCTATTGAAACAACAAATTTCTTTGAGTCAATGCACATTTATTTGAATTAAACAAAAATTTCTCTCTGTGTACGATATACCACAGTTATTAACTTAATGAAAACACAAATAAAACCTCTTTCTGGTATAATTTTTCCGTAAAATCTGAATCTGAAGGCCGCAATTCGGAATTGACACAAATTGTTAAGTAAATCAGTGATAAAAACTAGACACAATTCAAAATCTCTGATTTCAAGATTCTACAAAAGCACACCAGACACAGTTTTCACTTGTTCGATTTTGTTAATTGTTAGCCAGTATAGTCACTTGCTTAGATTATAGTATTTTTGACAAATTAAAGTTATTGGAAATATGAGAAATGCGCTGATATCTATACTAAAAAATGTATTGTTTTTATCATTTTTTAAAGTTTTATTAAGGTAATAACTGTGATCTGTAAATTTATTGTAGTAAAACAGACGTACTTTTTTAATTCTTTATATTAATTTAAATGTTGAGCTGATTTATTGCTGGATGTCAAATTGCACAGGAATTAAGAATGGGTATAAATGAACAAATTGAGAGGGTCCTTCAATAAAAATTCTTCAATAATAAGCACCACCTATAGTCAATATACAAACCATTATTACTAAATTAAACGTGATTTATAATGCCGTACCATTGATAAGAAACAGCTCTGAATTAAAAATACACACAAATTAACAAAAATCTAATTTTTTCTCATTTTTGTTAGTAAAATTACTCACCAAATGAGTAATTACTCACCACTTGGAAACACCTCAGAATCTGAGGAAAAATATTACCTGGAGTTGCATGAGCGTTAGCTAGTTAGAGTGAAATTGTGTAGATTAGTGGAAAACCTTTTGTTGTAATGCCGCGTGATCGCGTCTAGTTGACCAATGTATCGCTAGAGGGCGCCAGTGAAAGGGGTTGGGGTTTTTTATCCGTCACTTCGAAGTCGAGAACGCGTAATAACGCGATTATAAGACAGGGCAGATGCTACATAGAACTGGAGATAACAATCGCTTTAGCTTCGCGTCATGATCAAACAGGCCAGTGGACAATTCTGTCACCCTTTCCGAGTTTTCTACCACCCCTTTACCTCGTTTTATTAACTGTACAGGACGTACAGGACGCAATCCTTCGCTGAACCGAAAGTAGTAGGTATTGTTTTTGCGGCTTTTCAGCGTTTGCTACTGAAGCCTGTAAATACAACATGGTGGTAAAAATAAAATATTTTGGGGTGTTTTCCAGTCGGATTGGCCGCTAAAGCTACCGAGGCGAGAGACCGACTGTATGCTGATGAACTGATCACGAAGAAATCCATTCACGGATAAATACACGTTCGCTCGAACACCCTTTTGATGTTTCTCGGTTTCCCAGTTTATTAATTCCGCAAAGGGTTTGACCGTTCTGCTCCGTCGGATGGCCAAATTTTACTTCGGTTCACAGCAAATACCTCTTTCACACTAACCAGTCGGTTACACCCACATTTCACGTGGATATAGGTATACATATATATTATATACACACACTAAGGATATTAGTGACCGATTGTGCAGATCGCCTAACTCGGTAGATCACCTAACTCAGCAGATTACCGAACTCAGTAGATCGCCTAATTCGGTAGTTCTCCGAACTCGGTAGATCACCGAGGTCGGTAAATCGCCGCACTGGGTAGATAGTCGAAATCGGTAAATCGCCAAAGTCAGAAGATTATTCTCTCTATTGGGAGAATACAACAGACATAAGTTGACGATCTTGAAAACGGTTACAGTTTTGTGTTTTAAGGAAAAAGTATGAAAGTATGAAGTATGAACTTTCATTCGACATTGTTTTTATTAAAATTTACCCACAATTTTGTTTATTGCATGACTGAGAACATTCGCAGTTTTATGCAGAATTTGAGTGTTTTAGTTTAGAGTTTAGCTTAATTGAGCTCTTAAAAGTGGTTCAAATTATAGTACACATATTTGACATTACAACTACTGCAAAATCTGCTGCAGATACGTGCGGTTTCCGTGATTTTATTTCTATCACGTTGTAAAGAACCATATTTAGCTATATACAAATGGTAACGGTTATTGAGATATTGACAGTTTTATGTTCAATGCATCATGTATGTTGTAAATGTCGCTCTGTACGTATATTTTTCCGTTTTGGATCATGTATAGCAAAGAACACCGATGGCATACAATCTTAAAAATCATCTGAAAAACCTGAAACTTGTACTTTGTACTTGTATGTGAATTTCTTGGAAATTTGTTGTTTGAAGCGAATCGGGTTCATATTCAGGTCAAAAAGTCTGATGTGGCCAGCCACATGACTCTATCAGACAATATATAAAATTAATAGTTTAGCGCATAAGAATCTATTTGATTGAGATAAGTCGTGTCTGCATTAAAATTAAACTAGTTAGCCAGGATTTGACAGATGTTTTGACAGTATTGACACTACCTACTGTCATTAGAATAAAAATATTTGTCTAATCCTGGTTTCATATCAATGCACATGGGACCGATCTCGATCAAATAGAATTTGCTCTTGCAGCTAAACTATTAATTTTACCAAAAAATGTCATTGTCATAAATTATTCCGAATTTCCTCTACTTTAATTTATTATTTAACTTTTTTGACGAAATTACAGAAATTGCGGTGCATTGGCAAAATCGTAAAAAATGTAAAACTAAACACCCAGTTCCTCTGGACCATTTTGAACCAAAAGCTTTTCAGCTCTAAGTTTGGTCATACACACATTAACACACACACACACCACACATTTTTTTGTACATTGGTAAAACCTCAATTTTTTCTTTTCGGCACGATGACAATATTTTACCATACTGTGTATGATAAAGTAAAAAATACATCAAAAGCACCTACTTGCATACACAGTTCACTGCTTAAATTGGATTATTGTTGAGGAGAGACAATAGTAAGCTTGTGAATAGAACCTGGTTAGGTGTTTTCGATAAAAGTGTTTATGCGGAATGCGAATCCGGGTTCAAAACATGCGTATTAGGGTCATACCACTAAAAAACGACAGTTTCAGCTTGAAGGATGGTCAAATTTCAAAAGTTTCATAGAAACCATAAGTATAACTATTAGACAATTTTGAAATAATACTAAAAATAATACTTTTTATAGTGATAAATATAGTTAAATAAGTTCTTAATTGCCTCTACTAGCACGTCTTAAAACGAATGCATCGAACGGAAAATAGCATGAATAGCGCATATACCGTTTAAATATACAATATCGTCTGGTGTAAACTTTCATTTTCTTCCTCTACCACTGGTCTTAAAAAATAAAACTCTGTTCAGGATTTTCTTACAACATAACAGACCCCAAAATAATATCTCATATAACTCAGAAACGACATGTATTGTTCAATTTTAAATCCGTCTATGCTGCGTATTTAAACAGGACATGCCATATATATATTTTTGTAAATTTCACACAGTAATAGAAATAAAATATAAAGATAACAAAAAAATATTGATGACAAATCTTGTAGCAGTAATTAATTTACAATAGGTGTACTGCAGTGAAAAACAATTGTTATTTGCTTTTTTCCCTAAGTTATTAACCTTCAAATACTTAGTATGAAGTTTAAAATGCTATACATAAATAAAACAACACATCTAGAGCCCTCATATATGAAAAAATTATTTTGGCCAGGTTTTCGGGCCAGTTTTTTGCGATTCCACCACAACTCGTCAATATTTGGTATTGACTCGTATGGACATCGTTCCTATTGCGGCATAGCTAATATTGGATTTACCAACTTTAAAGATCCCGAGTCGCCGAAATTGAACTGTTAATAAGTAATTGGACGACTTGGTCGACGAAGGGAAAGTTGGCCGTAAGTGTAGTAGTTGGGCTCATGGATTCCGTCAACACTTCTTGCGCGCGTAACGGGACCCTTAACTCCAGAATTAATTCCCCAAAATATTAACTATTAAAACAGCGTTAGACACGCTTCCGCGGTTTTAACTGATCTCTCTCCGCCACTCTGCATTATTTATCAGTCAGCTGCGTAGCCTGTACTCACTACCTATGTAAACCAAAAGTTCCGCATTTCCAAGATTAGTTCGTCACAAGAAATGGTAGTTCTTGCGGACGTATTCCCTAATACCTAACATTCAACACTCCTATAAACTCCTTGATACGGGTATTAATAATAAATGACATAATCCTGATATGAACAGGAAATAGAAGTCACAAGATTGCCATATTACTATGTTTTACTAGCATAATTTGTTATCCTATCGCATGGATATGGTTAAGAATAAGTATAAAAAACTTTGCATTCCCTTAAATAAACAATAGAGACAAGCGCTAATATCATAAACTTCAGCTGCTTATTGAAGTACCATATACAGCGAAAGAGAGACATCTGGATCGCGTTTTGATAACAAAACACGCGCGTCGCTCAGAAACAAAACCGAAACGAGATACTGGGGGCTCGCTCGCGCAGTGTCGTCTGAAGTGGACAAGATGGGGGCACCTTCACAACCCTTCGCAAACCCGGTCGTCTGGCTGAAGTGATCCGCGCCACTCTCCATTGTTTTAACATGTTCTTGTCGCATTCGATATCTTTTGTGATAATATCTCGAACGGTCGATTGTAATCCGATATCGGATGGGGGCCTCAAACCCCCCCTTATCCCCGACCCGGTCGCGCCGTTTCTTTTCTTTCTTCTCGGTCGCTTTTATATTGTTTTTTTCGCTGACAATGCGCTAAACAACACTTTGTACGTCCTCGCCACCATACCACTTATAATTAGCGAAAGTGGTTATTGTGAGGAGCTATTCTGTGACCACGGGTTCTCCTATATCGATATTTTGATATACTAATCAATATCGAAAAGTTGTGGTGGAATTATATAAATCCGGTTTATTAACCGTGTGGATCAACGCTTTTCCACCACGGTTTCTCCGAATTATTTATTAACAGTTCAATTTCGGCTCCTAGCGATCTCTAAACGCAGTGCAAATTCAAAATTGCGACGCCGCGACCACCGTAGGTGGTCAACTCTCGCAATATATCTGAAGGGTTGATCCTGGGTAAACACTGACACCGGAATGAAGTCCGTTTTGTGATAGCGGATGGGATGGAAGGCATGTGTCGAGATTTGTCTCCGATAGCGCCGTTATCACGCACGTCGTTGAAATATGCAGACGTCATTTGTTTAACAATGGAGGTTTAGTGGCTGTTACGTCGCCGCGCGCCGCGTCGACCCTTTTGACGTGTGCTACCTTTGATCTGTGTCATCGCGACACTCCTCTAAGCGCTCTTTGATCTCGCGCTAAAATTTCCTGTTTACCGAACACTTGTATCAATAAACATATATTTTATTTTTAATATCTTGGGGGATCCGTCGGAGTAAGTTGTAGTTTTCGATTTTGAATTACCGAATGAATCAATATTTCCTTTTTAAAAAAATCAATTTAAGGTGGGGGTTAGCATTATGGAGGTCAGTTGTGGGTAGGGGGCGTTGCCGTAGCGGTATAACAAATGAACTAGGGGCGCCCGCGAAGTTATTAACTCCGGGGACTCAGAGAGAGGTATAATTGCCGAAAAAGAAATAATTCAAAAGGTAGAAACAACCAAACAACGGGTCCGATATTTCACGATGCTATTTTTCACCGGGTAGACGATTTTTCATCCGGAACGAGGCTAACGGAGCTTCCATTAGTCCAGATATTCGTAATTTACACTTTTTAATTGTTTCTCTTTTGTTTCGTCCGGTCCTTCATTTGTTTTGTGAGGCCTCAGGTAGAAGCGGCCAAGAAGCGAAGATGATATTTCTTTTTCTGTGAGCGGACAGTTGGCTTAATAACTTTGGGACCGTATCTTCTTTCCACACGAACCTACATTGTATGCTTTTAACGGGACTGGGCAAAACTTGCGGAGTTCAATAAATTCTTGTTTGAATTATGCTGTTGTACAACTTTTGGTGTTCAACAACTTTTGATGTCCGTTTTGGCAATTACGTAGTCTAAAAGAGTAAGGTTAAGTACACTATGTGTATGGGCAAATTTACGATTTGATATAACTATACCTATACGCCTATATATGTTGCCATGGTGGCTACTATATTGTTGTCATTCAAGCTTTATTTACTCTTAAATCCGTTGGTATGGTTGTCAACTTGTTAACCTAGATAACATTAACGTCAAAAACTTACAGATGACTGAACAGTGACAGTGACAGGTGGAAATCAATAGTTTTCTTGTTACCTGGTTACAGAGGTGTTTGTCTCCACATGAACGAATTACCGACATGAAGTAAGCATATCTGCATAAGTGTATCGTGTGTCAAATTCGTTTTTTCATCTAATCCCTACCATAACCTATAATATAACGTACCATAACCTATAACACCAATAAATCCTGCTAGTTCCAATTAGATCCTCCCCTACAGAGTCCGACAATTAGTTAGGTTAGGTATATTAAACTGAGAGAAACGGAGAGGAGGGTCAATTAGCAGCGGTGTTTATGAATAATAGCGTTGCGGTCGGAAGGCAGTCAGATGTCAACTATTCGCGGTTTCGCGGTAGAGCCGCAAGCATCCGGCTCGCTCGCGCACACAGTCGGACTCGGCCGGTAAATTGGCAACAACGGTGACCGGCCGGCCCGCCCACATGGCCAAACACAACGCGATCTATTTACACTGAAAACGTAATGTTTGGCCACTGCGACGCAATACACCGGTGCGGCCCCCAAATGCAGTTAATTGCACTCTCCGCGATGCACCGGCGGCGGGCGCGCCCGGTCGGTATTGCAGGGCGCTCTAACCGTTCGACGGACGGTAAATATGCCTTCGGTTTACAAATTGTATTGTAAGTATTGGGCGAGCATTGTAGTGCTGCGCGCACAAACACAGCCCATGCCTTTCAATTAGCCGAGCTTGTTTATACTGAAATAATTTAATTACTACGCTCCCTTTTAGCAGTCGCCGTAATTACCGCGCTCAATTTTGCATACGCAATTACGTGGGATATGGTTTAATGTAAGTTGTTTGGGACAGCTACAATTTTACGCGCGGTATGACAAAACTTTGGTAGGTATCCAAACTTGAGCAATGTTGGTATGGAAAATGCACGATGTACGTTATGTTGCGATCAGGTTGAGCTACCAAATTCTTTTGACATTTACAGCCAACCCAATACAACACTGCTCCACGAAAATGAGATCTGACAGGTAAAATTTAAATAAAAAAACTGTTGCTTTGCCAGACAAGCTTTGAAAGGTTTACGTTAAAAAAAATTCTACTCCTATTGAAGAATGCATTCATTATCATGGCAATTTATGATTAAAAATACATACTAACCATTCCCCACATACATAACAAACATTTCATTTCTGGCTCTTCATATCCCGCGAGTCGTGGGAGATATTTTATTTCCCACTACTTTAGACACTGCTTAACGACGTTGTCAAGCGTTGACAACATCGCTAAACGACGAGCTCTGCAAATAGTTTTAATCTGTCAAAGATATTTTAACGCAATACGTATGTACACTAATAAGTGCTTATATGTTAGTAATAATAATAACTTAAAAAATTGAATTCTGATGGCGAATAAGGAAACATTTGTCCTCCACCAGATATAATAGAAGTACGGACATTACCAACAGTTATTGCCCGAAAAATCAGGACGAAATTATCAATTAAAATTTAACAATTGCATTATTAATTATTCATTTGAATGAAGTATACATTTGGATGCATAGAACCATCATAATAATGGATCATTATAAGCTGTTATAACCTTCTCTACTATAATAACTTTTAGAAGTGGCATACCTAGTTATGTTGCACTTACCATACACGAATATCTCAGCTCTTACATAACCTATAACAACCAAACCCTATGTGACATTTAGTTGAAATCGGAATTTGGCTAGGAATGTCATAACGACGATTGCTATTTCCAACGAAATATTCGGACCTACAGACGATTACTGTAGCACACGGATCCGTTCTCATAGAAAAGCCTAATTGGCACAATAGAGTTGTATAATTAAGCGTGGTGTGAAAAGACGATTCGCCTATAATAAGCTGTAATTTCCTACAATGCACTATTTGCTTCCGACCATTCCGTTTCTCGATTAATTAAAATGTTCAAAGATGAAAGATTTTGTTTAATTATATCGTCTACATTTGCATACGGAATACAAACTTATGAACCTACCTGAGAATAAAATAATAGAGAGGTGCCTAGTTCACCTAGTTGGTTTATCTGTTCGAAAGATCGCAGGCTGAAACATGTGTTTTTCTTTTAATATTTGGTCATTAACGCAACTCCATTAATATTAATGAGGTTTACGAGGAAGCGTCTACACTGCTCAAAAAAATTAAGGGAACACTTTTTTGGAAACCTTGGTAGAGAAAATTACAAAAACAATGTTACAACTCTTGGGCCTTGTGTCAGTTGCTGTATGATTAGTGGTGGATTAATGCGCTTGCGAACACATCGGCCAAGCTGATCCCACACGTGTTCAATAGGATTTAGGTCAGGACTTAACGCAGTCCATTCCATGAGCTGAATTCCACGTAAAATAATTATAAAATAATTATAATAGAAATGTATTTTTTTGTGAAATTAACTTTATAATAAAAAAATAAAATATTAATAAATTTTATGTGTCAAAAATTTTATGTTTGAGATATCGGGCCTATATTATCTAATAAACCCACATTTGTTTAAATAAATGCAATTTATTTTATCAATTGGCATAAAATTATGTTTTTAGATCGGCCTGCCAACTGTTATTCTCAAGTGACATCATTTATATTTTGGGATGACTACCTACCATTGTTTGAATAATAAAACAATATGACTTTTCAATATTTCGTCAAAATAGAGTACAGGGAACAGATTCCAGACAGCAACAACTCAATATTATCATGAACACATAGTGGTAGAAAATCAGAATAAGAAATGGAATATAAATACCTAATAAAATTTGTTGACGTTAGGAAATTTAGTATTTTAAAAAGAAATGTAGGTCCCCAATTTTCCGAAAAAAAGGATTACAAATCATTTAAATTTTTTCGAATAAATGATATTGAAAACGAATAATATTGTATTATTTATACAATGGAAATCATCCCAAAATATAAATGACTTCACTTGAGAATAATAGTTGGCCAGACCTTTTTAAAAAAATTATTTTAGGTGAATTGCTAACAACAATTGTTTAAACATATGGAACTTTTTAAACAAATATGGGTTTATTAGATATCTCAAACATGAAATTTATATGTAAATTTAGAAAACTACGCCCCTTCCGATTTAAGATGGATACGATCAACGAAAATTGACAACTGAATTCATTTGTCATCTTTAGTAGGATTTCATACGTGAATTCAAATCATACTTGACATTTTTTCAATTTCTTGCGTTATTAATTTACATTTTTAAGTGTAAATTTTTGTTTTTATAATGTTCTTTAGTTAAATGTATGCCCTTAAAGCATACAAAATTTAATTTGCCTAGAATTATTATTTAATGTTACAGGTTTTGAAAAACGTGTTCCTCTAATTTTGTTGAGCAGTGTATAACTTATTACACACCTCGTAGATCTTCGAAATTTCCCTCGTATACGTAGGTACTTCGATCGCCGTATGTTCGCTGTCTGCGTATATGCAAAACATCAAAAACCGGGGCTGCACATTTACCGAATGTCAATCAAGTGTAGATGGCGGCACTTGATGGCTATCGCGTGCACTTTCGACCGTACCGCCATCTGTAGCCGGGCCATAAGGATCGGAATCGTGCAAATTGAGCTCGAATACACGCAAACCGAACGCAACACACGCAACTTTGACTTGCATAAGTTAACAACAAACGGCCCTTTCAAAGTGGACTTCATACACACACACACATGCACACATAACTCGAGGAGTATGTGTACTCGAGTTGAGTCTTTCGTTTAATGTAATTGAATGCACTTTATCGACCTAGGTAGTTTGTAAATATTGGATAGTTATCTATCAGATGATATTATATTCATTATGGGTTGTATTGGTGTTGATGGTGTGTTCATAAGTGTTGTTTTGTTAGGATTTTTAGGCCACATTGAATGCATTTTTCGAAAAAATAATGAATATTAAGATGTAATAAACGCTATTTAAAAAAATCAAATGCCTAATGGCACTTGCATGAATTATGTATATAAGTTGAGTTTAGTATCCTCCTGCATTAATTTTATCGCAAGAAGCAGCATCTTAGGTACATACATGTCTTCATGCCTGCAGACTAAAGAAACTTAAATATTCCAATGAATAATCAATGTGCGGTGATGCGAAATCGAATAGTTATTAAAGATCGCTATGTAATAGCGCAAAACAGGCATTCTTGTAACGTGTAGCTGGACACAAATTTTGCAGTGGAAATCTCAAAATTGTACAGTACAAATTTAAAATGATCTGCTAGCAACATTCACAATATTATTTTCAAAATTACTCGAACAGACAATTTAATTTTATCTAAGTCAGGATTGCCAAGATCAGGTAATCGACTGAAAAAAAATTACTATTTTTTAGCAAGATGTATACCGGATGAACTCAATGACTTCTAATATTTATTATGTTTTCTATGGATCATATATCAAAATTTTCGCCTTTGACTCAAATAGGTGGTATTCTTTTGAGAAAAAATCATAGAAAACTACTGACTTACTATAAAAAATAACAACTAAAGGCACGGAAAAGAAGTTATAATAATGATATTTTGATAAAATTAAATTGCCTGTTCGAGTAATTTTGAAAATAATATTACGTGGATGTTTTTTGACCCGCTCATTTTAAAAATGACAGGATTGCAACTTAAATATACAACAACAAATATAACAAATTACTGGGACTTGCCACTAACGGAGCCATAAGCACGTGTTACTAATTTCGTTGAAAATGGCGCAAGTGTAACCAAAAAACAATTCAACATAATTTCTTTAATGGCATGGTCTACATTTCCTGTATTTTTTTATTCTTTGCGACATTTTACTGCAAAAAGTACTAAGATAGTCTTAAGATATCCATTCTAAATAAAATTTAATTTTATGCACTTCATTTAAAAATATAAAAAAAATATAATATTGTAAATATTCATTTACAAAATCTATTGGTACCTATGTAAAACCATTTCAGAAGTAACTATTCTTCTTTCTTTTGATACATGTCTAGAACGTAGAAAAAATAATTTAATTTATTCTTCATCGTTATATTCATATGTGAAATTATTCTTGGTGATAAGTTGAGAAGAAGTTTCTTGCTATGTGAATACTTGATATTTGAACAATAAGAAAAAATCTTTAAATAAGTATAATATGTACACTGTGGGCAAAAAAACGGCACAAATTTTTAATCACTCGTATTTCCAATAATATATAGTCAATTCAAATATTTCTTTAAAAACCCTATTGCTTGTAGTGTTGAAGATTGAAACCATAGCATTTTCGCAATAACAGAACTTTTCGTTCCATAGTTACGTTGCTTTATGTTTGGCTATATGCAACATTTCTGATAATATCGGGTCCATTTAATGTGAAATGAAAAGTGTATTTAAATCAATGGGTAATGACATTTGTCTTGTTTTGTTACAAAATGGCACTAGAGATCTTATAGCATCGTATACGATTTTTTTCTTATACAGGGTGAAATATTTAAACAGTGTTTTTTTATTGTTTTTAGTAAAAACCAGTGGAATATGACGTTTGTAACAAAAACATTGCAACGGCAACATTGTACTTGAGTTATCTTTAAAGATCGTGGAGAAACCATTGATGTTGTTATGGGTGTTGGGTTCTGGGTGTTTATGAATTTATCATTTTAGGTAGTCTTTTCGTCAGTTTCAATTATGATGTATAACAATTGTTGTTTAACTGTAAATTTTATACGTATGTTACTTGTTCTTGTTCGTTTGTTTGTATTTGCGAAGATTGAATAGGAGCTGGAATCAACGTTTTTTGAGTATGTCACATCACTTCAAACCAAGTCTTCTATTTTATTTGTATGTCATGTTTAAATAAAGAGCACTTCCAACCAACATCAGCCTGAAGTCGGCCTGAATACATTGTGTTTTTTTAGAATCTTTTTATTTGAAGATGTTATTTTTACGTGAAAAACCAACAGCAAAGACCTGGCCGTCGACAAGTGAAAGCAAACTGCCATAATTTTAGTTCAATAAATACGGTGTTGATTTTAGTTCCAAATCACTGCAAAAGCCTTTGTTGCAAAAACCGAAAATTTGCAAAAAATCTACAGCCTAATAATTGTAGTACCTACCTACAATTTGGAAACCAGGTAAGAAAAATGCTTCAAAAATTTCAGAATCAAACCGTGGCCATAGCTTCTCCACCATCTTTAAAGATCACTCAAGTTTGCAATTGGACTTTTCGTGCCTATGCAACGGAATCGTTTTTATCTATGCAAACGTCTAATTCAACTGATTTTTTGAGTAAAAATAGCCAAACAACGATGTTCCAAAATTTCACCCTATAACTAAAAAATTCATCTTGCATACGATGCTATAAAATCTCTACTGTCCCTTTTGACCAAAAGAAAACAGATATCATCACCTACTAATTTCATTACACCTTTCATTTTACATTAAATTGATCCGCTATTATCAGAAATTTCGGATTGCCATACATAAAGAAACATTACATTGGATTAAAACGTTCAATTATTGCAAATATGGTATGTTTACAAACTTCACAATATAAGCAATTGGTTTATTAAAGAAATGCTTGAATTTATATAACATCTTTAGAAATATGAACTATTCAAAATTTGTACCGTTTTTTTTTTTTGCCGACAGTGTATAGCAATCTGCAATCTGCAAGTTGTAGCAATCTGCATCAAACATAACCACAAAAATATCATAATCACACCGATATGCACAATAAAAAATAACTGCAAGTGATGCTCCCAACAAAGAACAATACCAAAAAAACATCTGCCTCGTACGACAACAAAGCAATAAAAAACTGAACGAGAGTGGCATCTAAAATAGTATCATATTGGCGAACCGCTACAAGCATTGCTGAAAGGGTCTTTTCGAGAAATGCGCGTATATTTTTTCGGTGTAATGAACCAAATCATATTGTACGCTTGTGTGCACGCGCAGAAAAGGTATTTTAAGGGCCATTGTCCGCTGAGTGGCGCAGAGGGCCTTATAATCGGATAGGGCCTACCCCGGCACAATGAGATGCTACTGTATATGTATCTCCCCAATAACCGGAGAAAAATGCATAATATTTAGTTCCCCTATCTATGTATGGGTTGTTGTGAGTTTTTTTTTTTTTCTGTGGAGTGGGAACTATTATAAAAACGTTGATTATGATGGTTAACCGCAATTATTTAAGGGAGACGATTACCTATAGAAGGTTTTAGGTTAAGTTTATTTAGATTTGACCTTGCAAAGGAAACCATACTCGTGCTAGACTGGAAAACATTGAATTTGTTGAGTATTATCGTCTGAGATGTAATAAATGTAAAATAAATGTACAACAGAAGGTCACTGGCTGTTACACAGAGAGAAATTTTTGTTTAATTCAAATAAATATGCATTGACTCCAAGAAATCTGTTGTTTCATTAGAGGCAAAGAAATATTTATTTGCGGATAAAAACATGCGTTTGTTTGGTGGAAACAACGTTGATTTATGTCAAACAACTTATGTTTCCAGTTAAAGTTTGCAATTTGTATATTATAAGAAACGAGATTTATTTACTTCAAATAATTATGATTGGTAGAGTGAAAGAATTATATTTTTTTTTAATTAACGAAATTGTGAGTTAAAATGCTGTATTTTAAGGTTGGAATAAATGGTTCTTTGATTACAGAAATTATTAATTTGTTGAAGGAATTAATGTGTAACTATTATAGACAAGAATTTTTCGGAGAATACAGTAGACTCGCCACGTGTCACCTCCTTTTTGGGATGTCGCACATCCTCGACCAGTGGTTGGTCTTTCCAGCCCTACATATAATCAAGGTTAACTTAGTAAGGTGTACGCTGATTTGGAATCACAACTTAAACCTGCAGGCACTGTACTCTATAAGTCTATGCTGTCGATCACGCGGCCTTTATACTTTTGATATGGACGAAGTGCGAGGAGAGAGTTTACAGCGCCATCTAACAATATACAAGTTCGATGACACTAAAAATATATTTATTTGAATCAAAATAACTAATAAGATTTATTTGGTGGAAGTAAACCTATTTTAAAGCCAAACCCAAAATATTTCTTTAAAGGAAATAAATCTCTTCTTGTGTACAAATATATTTATTTTAATCAAAATATGATTTCTTTGGCGGAAGTTAACCTATTTTTAAGCCAAAGACTAAATATTACTTTAAACGAAATAAATTCATTGGTGTAAAGGAACGTTTTTTAAATCACAACAAAAATATTACTGTAAAGGTAAGTAATTTTTGTTTGTATCCATATATATTTAGTTAACTTAAATAAATATTTCAAATAAATTAATCTCTGCAAGCAAATAAACTAGAGTATTGAATGAAGTCAATATTGTTGGCGTCAAAGAAATATGTTTTGACCCAAAAGAATAAATTCAAACAAATACATTTATTAAAAACATGAAATTTATTCCATCTGTGTAGGTATAGTAGCCAAAGTAATGTAGTAAGGAAATTATCTTTGGGCGCTAACCATCGCTAACTTTACGTTTCCGATCAGGAAGAATGTTATATCTTTAGTTGTGTAGATCAAATCATAGTCTGCGTATTGCAATTCACAAGAACAACGACACAATGATTGACATCAATTCAGAAAAAAAAACTGTCAAAGAGGTAGTTGTTTTGGCATTGTGTCACTTTTTAAAAACTAGTAAGTATGTCAACACAATGGCGCAATATTTAGAATTGTGTCTTGCTTTGTGGTTGAAGTTGTGTGTGTTTTAGTTGTTGAATTCACAATTTTCAATAAGCGAATACAATAAATCACGAAGACAATGTGAAAAACCACAAATCTTTACAACTCTGCAACTGCTGGCAGTTTTGACATTATTAAACCATTACCTCAGAAAAAAAAATTAGTTTAAAAAACTTGTTTTTGAATATTATTCTAATTATTCAAAAATTTTTAATAGTATATTAGTTTCTAACTATTAATTAAGATAGATTAAGTTATTTTGGTTTTCATTAGTTATCATTAGTTATCATTAGTTCGTAACAGAATATAATAAAATTTGAGTTATAAAAACAAAAAAATATTAGTTTCGTTTGACTTATTTGATAATTTTGTCTGTGAATTTCTGTGAAAAATATGTGAAAATATTTTCTATAGAGTGTCTGGCACTAAACTTGGACACAAATGGGAAAAATGTTTATTATCAATTTTTCAGAAAACTGTATTCTTCATTAAAGGTTCTGGATTGCCAGAACCTATCTATCGGCATCATTCACACTATTTTCAAAAGAACGACTTTCTTAAATCAAAACAATCGTTTTCCTAAAGCAAATATTTGGGGTTCTTTCTATTAAAGAAATATTACGACATATCGTTATGATGAGAAATGGCGATGATGAAATTAATGCTATCAGGAATTCTTTTTCTACTAATAAACAAATAATTAATGTTAATTTTGACAGATGATGATTCGAGTTCTCGATTTACAGGAGGCAGTCTAAATTTTAGACAAATCTTCATTTTTTCCTTTACCATAACATATAAAAATCTTACAGATTTCGGCGATCTACCGAGTACAGCGATCTACCGAATCTGTCATCAAGTAGATATGGTTCCTATACCACCCATCATTCAGAGGGTGTAATTCTTATAATTCTCCTAACATTAGGTGAGTTCAGAATAAAGTCTATACGAACCATTCCTCTTTAAATACCAACACACCCACTAATCTTCCACGATCATCAGCACTACCAAGAATTTCGTGTAGATAAAGATAATAAACCCGGTTGATGCGTGAAGGCTGAGTGGTATATTCAAATACGAATAGGAATCGCATGAGAGATGACGAATCAGTGACTGGGCTATACGTGCTCGCCAGCAAGCCGGTATAGTCAACTCGTACAATCTGATATAGCGGAATAGCTGGGCCGCCGTCTGCGAGTAGTCAATTCACCGGCTGCTGTTGCTGACTTGTGTGAAACAATAATTACAGAGCGCCGGATTCACCCATTCTCGATACGCTACTAAACGTTAAACGCTCGCTGGCATTAGATAATGGACTTTGGGACGGTTGGGGTGGAGTTTCGTCGCTGCCCAACATGCTTCATGGTGCTGCGTCATGATCGGGAGACCTACAGAGTACAGACCAACAACACGAGCCTTCTTCCACTGTGTATGTCTGTGTACGTCTGTGTGACTATGTGTGTGTGTGTGTGTGTGTGTCCTTTTTTTGTGTGTGTAGCGGGCGATTCCCTTTCATATATGCACACGCTAAGCGCCTTTCTCACGTAGAAACAAAAGGAATGATCAAACGGCCGGTCTGCTGTAAAACCTATAATGATTCACTCAGGAATCAATCAACCCACTGGTCTATACTAACGCCATCCATACGCAGTTATCATTCGGAGAAACTTATTGAAAACTTATTGAAGTGTTAACTCGAAGGTATTTTTGTTTAATCTTTAGGTATTCTGGTTAGCTATTTCGAAGGAACATAAGATGTATCTGTATATTTAGTCCAGATACAGCACGAAGAAAATACGTCAAAACTTGTTTTCTTCATTTCAGTAATTGTCATAGTTCATGTGTCACACCCGTCACGCCCGCTTGAACACTATAAATAAGCAATGGGGACTTTTAGTTTGATGCACCAGCATTACAAAAAGATAACAAAATATTATTTAAAAAGTTTGAAAGATGTAGGTTTGGGGGTAGGTGGGAAGATGGGTTTTCAGCACCGAGATGACATGTCAGTATTTATTCTGTCAAAATATGCAGAAGTTTTACAAGAGCTGTAACAAGCATATTACCCACGAGTAGAAAGTTAACATACGAGCCGCGAGTTTTGTTTGAATTTTTCACGAGCACGTAATATGCGTTACAGCTCGAGTATTGTACATAATTTTATCTACTTACGACCGACAATTTCAATAAATAGTATCAAAAATGACAGTTAAACCTATGTATTCGCGCGACATCTATTGCAACCACGGAGAACTTTGTCTGAAGTGTCGACCGAAAATTCCAATACAAATTCAACATAAATGTTCACGAGCATGTAATAAATGTTACAGCTCGGGGATTGTCTTTACCTACGACCGAAAATTTCAATAAATAAATTGTATCAAAAATGACAGATAAATGGTCACGATTACAGTACATTATTTATGAGATTAATGTACAAGACGCGTTAATTACAATTTATTTTAGTGTGGTTAGTAGTAGAGCTATGAGAGTTCTAGACCAATTTTGCGTGTAAATTTAAAGGGGGGTATAAATTCGTTTTAATTCCGGTCCAGGTGGAAAGAGATAGCTATAGTTACTCGTGAGAGTGACAAGGATTGCCGATATCCATTGAGAGCGAAATCCTTATCTTTTGAGGGTGCAGTAGTCCAGGTAGTCATGTGCTGCAAGTTGTGACTTCCTACCAAAAGTCCCAAGTTGCTTTGGAATTCCCATAAAAAATGTCTGCAAGCGGATTTGAACTCGAGAATACAGACTGTGATACAGACTGTATATACCATTCGGTTTAGGAGAACATGGGTGTTAAAATGTCTATTTTATCTCCATTGTATCTATATTATGCGGTTATTTCATACTTAAAAGTCATCAATAAATAGAGATAATTGAAATGAGGTATTCATTAACAATCTTGCCAATTCAGATATTAATTTAATTGTGTCTTACGAACGCCTTGTACTTTTTTATTTTACATGATTTGTGTCTGGTCTGCTTAATCGGTTGCCGACCCTCAATACTTTCGGAAATATTGATGCATACATTTTATGACATATATTTTAATCACTGATTGTTTTTAATTAATTGAAATGGGATATTTATGTTAGGATTTTTCTAAAACTTGACAAAAATTGCAGTTTAACTTCATCATTATTTTATTATTCATCATCATTGTTGACCATCATATTGTTTGGCCAAAAGTTCACTCGGAATCAGCATGATATGATATGACCACAGTGATTAACATTTTCGAAACAAAAAAAAATAGAGAACGCGGATTTTATTAATGGAAATAGAATAGGCGTTTTTAATTTCCATTCATAAAATCCATTTTCTTTGCTCTGAGTACGAATCCAGACTCTAAAGTTTCAAATCAAGTCAGGTTTTTGTTTTGGCTCTGTTTGTAGAAGCGCTAGCGCATATAACCGCTATCAGTGCTTCAAGTACTCTTGCAAAACTGAGTCAAACTTTCAGGTAAAAGAACAAAATCAAAGGCTTATTTTGAGACTTCTTTTTTGATATTCAAGGGCATTATCATCTTAAAATTAGCCTAAAAGATATCAAAATCATGTATTTTCTTTAATTTTAATCTCAAGTTTTTATCAAATCTATACGTGATGGGAAGCTTTTGAGTTGAACAAATTCGTACTAAATTATATTATTAAATTTAAATTCGCGTAAAGAAATCTAGTGATAACACATGTTTAGTCTCTCTACACAAAATCCATGTTCCTCAGAGTTAACAACTTTTTTTCTATTTTGAAGTGTTTTTTTGACAATTATTATTATTTTTAACAAAATGTCTCACATTGGCACTATTGGCAGTAGTAGTATTGTAACAATTAAGCAACAGAACACGCAAAACTCGATTTCTTTCCAAACAAAAAACAGTGTTTTGAATTCACAATCTATAGTTCAGATACATTAAACCAGTATTTCATAACCATAATCCATCATATTTTTCATATTAAGACAAACCAGAACAAAAATATCGCTCTGTAGCGACACGCGCTTAACTCCGTAGCTCCGAATTGGGGGGACAAAATCGTCCGTGCCGTTTCGGCAGCCGTACAAAACGGGAATGCGACTGCCGGCAGTTCCACAGTCGTACCGCATCCAGAGAGAGGAAATAGTATCGTTTTCGTGTTCGTACGCATGCCGTTTGCAACAGAGACGGATCCATTTATAGGAGGAGGATGGAGACAGGGAGTCCCTGCGTTCCCCCAAGGACCCAACTTACGCCAGACGGTTTGTCTGGATTCCGAATGAATGTTCGCCTTTTGTACGAGTCCGACGACTACACCAACCTGTGGATTCCGAATATAAATCGTCCGGAATCCCGGAAACGTAGAGGGGAAGCGAGAACGAGAAAACTTCACGCCTTCGCGGTTCCGTTTTGTCGTGTTTTGTTTCTCTCCGTAATTCCGACGGATCTAAATTTGAAGGTTATGTAACTGTTCATAATTAGGTTTGCCGCTGAAAGGTGTGGTAAATTATTCTTTGGGAATAATTTCTCATGGATCTAACACGCAGCCTGATTATTAACTTCTGTTATTTCGTTCTGTCGTAATTAGGATTATTCAAATTTCGGTCGTTTTCGGCCGTAATAATGATTGTGTAAACTAGTGTTATATGTATGTAGTTATGCTTTCTGGGAGCTACTAAATTACTACTACGAATTAATTCGGACAATCGTCTAAGGAGTTACTCATCAACCCAAAAGCCACTAACAAGATTTATACTTTTATTGACCTTCTGCTGTTTTAAATGAAAAAATCTGATGTGGCCAGGCACATGACTTTATCATACAATATATAAAATTAATAGTTTAGCTGCATGAGAATCTATTTGATTGACATAAGTCGTGTCTGCATTAAAATTAAACTACTTAGCCAGGATTTGACAGATGTTTTGATACTATTAACAGTAGGTACTGTCAAAGCATCAGCATTTGACACTACCTACTGTCATTAGATGACTATTTGTCTAATCCTGGTTTCATATCAATGCACATGCGACCGATCTCGATCAAATAGAATTTGCTCTTGCAGCTAAACTATTAATTTTACCAAAAATAGTCATCGTCAAAAATTATTCAGAATTTCCTCTACTTTAATTTATTGTTTAACTTTTTTGACGAAATTACAGAAATCGTAAAAAAAATTTTAAAACTTAACATCCAGTTCCTCTGGACCATTTTGAACCAAACGCTTTTCAGCTCTAAGTTTGGTCATGAAACTTCTAAATATGAACTTTTGTCCCGATACCGTTAGTAGTTTCTCCGAAATCGTCGCCACAAAAATCAGGTACACACAAACATACACACATGAACACACACACACAGACATTTTTTGTACCTTGGTAAAATCTAAAATTTTTTTTTCGGCACGATGACAATACTTTACCATACTGCGTATGATAAAGTAAAAAGTACATCAAAAGCACCTACTTGCGTACACCTACGTACACACACTACATATGTATGTAGTTATGCTTTCTGGGAGCTACTAAATTACTACTACGAATTAATTTGGACAATCGTCTAAGGAGATACTCATCAACCCAAAAGCCACTAACAAGATTTATACTTTTATTGACCTTCTGCTGTTTTAAATAAAAAAATCTGATGTGGCCAGCCACATGACTTTATCATACAATATATAAAATTAATAGTTTAGCTGCATGAGAATCTATTTCATTGAAATCACTCGTGTCTGCATTAAAATAAAACTAGTTAGCCAGGAGTTGACAGATAAATAAATAATTAAATAAATATTAAATGCAAACAAAATAATATTTATATTTATGGCGGAGATCAGCACACTTGTTTCCAAATTGCCTTGCTCCTCCACTTCCCTTACGAAAACTAGAACTAGGACGTAATTGTACCAATAATAATTCCGATCAATACAAAAACAAAACAAAATTACTCTAGAGTCTAATTCCACGTAAATCTTCCCTGAGACCATTGTATATGTGACTGACCTGGTAAGAGAATGACCGTTTATACAGCTCAGCGCGATGGGCAGGTGGAGCAAACAAACCCCTGAATCTTAAATTAAGGTTATGGACATCCGTTCTACAGCGTATCTTCCGCATGAGGTATTGTGGGATCCTCTTGGATAGCACCTTATGATATAATATTGCTGCATGCAACACTCTAGTGTTATCCATGTCCAACCACCCAAAGTCGCCCAGCCCATTCGATACATGATCATACTGCCTCAAACCAAAAACAAACAGAACACATGCACTTTGGACACGCTGAACACGCTGCCTATCCGACGCTGTCAGGCAAGGACCGTATACGGTATCACATAGATATAGTGAGATATTGTCAAAACATCAGCATTTGACACTACCGGTACTGTCATTAGACTGAAAATATTTGGATAACCCTGGCTCACTATATAGTATTATATCAACGCAGATACGACCGATCTCGATCAAATAGAATTTGCTCATGCAGCTAAACTATTAATTTTACATACATACAAACACACACAGACATTTTTTTGTACCTTGGTCAAAAATGATCAGGGGACCCATAAAAACCTATTTCTGCTAAAATCTGAAATTTTTATTTTCGGCACCATTACAATACTTCATCATACTGCGTATTATAAAGTAATAAAAAATAAATGTAGGGATATGAGTCTTCTCCTCTTAATACCAGGAAGAATAAAATATTAACGTGTTGAAAGGCAATTAAAACTGCTGACAGCCATTAAAAATAATAGAAAACTGCACCCCTGTCCACACTATAGGAACATTCCTCACAGTTATTGCATAATTAATCTCAACAATCCGTCGTCTCCAAAACTGTGAGATGAGTTTTGCAAAAATGCACGTCTAGGGAAATATCGTTGACATAGTAACGCAATAATTAAAAAAAAGTTTCTGCATTTCCTGAGAACTTTTGATGGCAATCTCTGCTGGATACAACTTTTGTTAATTTGCGTTATCCCAATGAATACAACATAAAAATGCTTTAATTTGAGTACAAACACGATATACTTATCTCGTTTAATAACGTAGATATACACAAGAATTGTATTTCCAAGGCATGCTAAGATGCTGTTTTAAAATTGATATATCTCCGGCAATAATAAAGCTATTTTGGTACTAGGAACAAATTTTAAGATGATTTTTAGTACTGAATATGATCCTCGCAAAAAATATCTATAACTTAAAATTGTCGAACTCTAAAAATATTTTATTGAAATGTATAATTTTAAAACGATTTAAATCAAAAAATGCTTTTATTTGAGTACAAACTCGATACACTTATCTCTATTAATAAAGAAGATACAGCAAAAAGATACTTTTCCATGGCACGCTAAGACTCAAAACAAAAATTGAAATATCTCGTGAAGTAATGTTACGATTTTGACGAAACAAACGACGATCGAAATCGTTTCTAATTCTTAATTTATCCGACATAAAACATTATTAAAATTTATAATTTTCCCCTGTATACATGGCCCACTGGGGAAGGCGGTTATTGAATAATTAAGCTCGGAAATCCTTCGTCACCAAAACGTTGAGATGAGTTTCGCAAAAATGCACGTCTAGGGAGATGGGGCGTGGGGTGAGTTAGGTTGGTACGTAATTAAAAAAAGGCGCCGGTATTTTCTGAGCTTGCGAATCGGCCAGCGCCGCCAACGGAGCGTCGACGGAACTAAAGTTCCGGTTAGTCGTCTGGGTCGACTGTACTCGGACCGCATGAGTATTTTAATAATTCACTTATTTTCGCAAAAGCAATCACAGTTCCGTACGCAAGTTTATATTATATTTTAAATGGGCTGTTTTTGTGCCGATGAGTCCGCATTGTCCGCGTAAAATTACCTTACGAGCTTGGTAATGCAACATGGAATATGCTTCAATTCATGGAGACTAAATGAACTCCATTTAACCGCTTAGTGCTCTTAATCTTTTCATTCCCCGGACTGGGGGAAAACACATTCCAGCTATGGTATTTACGACGAAGACTCGAGAGCAGAAAAATCGCCACAGGTATTAAAAAAAAAAAAAAACTCGGAGATGTAGTAGATGGAGTCTTTTACGAGCAACTATATTGATTTTGATGACAATGTTGCTGCTTGAATGTGCCACAACCACCAACAAACAAGCTGCCAACCCAGACCACACTAAATCAACTAAAGATAAATATTACTGACAGTTATAACCAATATTTAACAACTCGAAAGGATAATCGAAGGGTTATTTACAACCTTTTCTTTTACTGCTTTCAATTGGACGCGATTTTGTATACTTTGTTTTGATTCTAAAGCAGTAAGAACACATTATGCCACCTTTTTACCAAAAACAACTTTAGGAAACAGATTTTGTTCTAATAATCGATTATGTAAATTATTTATAATTCTTAAAGTTATCAACTTAAGAAAATTATTGAAATTATTAAATCCCTGGGTGCGATAAAGATATTCGTATCACTGACAGATTCATAAAAATCTTCTCAAAAAGTGCTCTCATTTGAGTACAAACTCGATATATTTATCTCTATTAATGAAGAAGATACGGGGAAAAACATATTTCCATGGCACGCTAAGATGCAAAGTTTAAATTGTAATAACTGGAGAAATAGACGGATGTTTTTGTTCTTATAAACGATTATGTAAATTATTTATAATTCTTAACGTGATTGACAAGAAAATTATTAAAATTATTAAATCTCTGAGTACGATATAAGTATTTGTATGACTGAAAGACTCATTAGAATCTAATCAAAAAATTCTCTCATTTGAGTACAAACTCGATATATTTATCTCTATTAATGAAGAAGATACAGGGAAAAACATATTTCCATGGCATGCTAAGATGTAAAGTTTAAATTGTAATAACTGGAGAAATAGACAAACGTTTTTGTTCTTGTAAACGATTATGTAACTTATTTATAATTCTTAACGTGATTGACAAGAAAATTATATGAGTACGATAAAGGTATTTGTATCACTGAAAGACTGCCTCGAATCTATTCAAAAAATGCTCTCATTTGAGTACAAACTCGAGATATTTATCTCTTTTAATAATAAAGAAGAGGTAACAACTCGAAAGGATAATCGAAGGGTTATTTACAACCTTTTCTTTTACTGCTTTCAATTCGAAGCGAGTTTGTATACTTTGTTTTGATTCTAAAGCAGAATGAACACATTATGCCACCTTTTTATATAAACAACTTTAGCAAATAGGTGGGTACTTTCATTTTCTTTCTTCAAGTTTAATCAATTTTTCTGTCTCTATTTTAGTCTTGCGTAATAATACAAGTTATTATATTTTTTTAATACTTATACGTACGTAATATAGTATTATGTAAATGTTTTGAAAGTGTTCAATACGTTTGTAACTTCGTATGACTTTATATTACAGTAGTAGGTATTAATGTGTTATAATATAATAAAAAAGTACTTTTCTAGCAATCAATCCTGCAATATTAAACTTGTTTTTGACAGCGTAGGTTTAAATTTAGTATACCTACACTCAAATAATGTAAACGTTTCATGTAAAATCAAAAATAACACACACTCGTACAGTAGAACACGGACTTGCATGTTTTAAAACTCTCGCTCCGAGGTTTTATCACGAACAATTCCAGATTGTGTCAGCCAGGATAAATAATATGGTATTTGCACAGTGTAAATAATAGAAAGCGTGCGCAGCGCGAAAATTACTCTTGATTTATATCACGTGACACCGCCGAATTGTGCCACACAACACACAAGCGCGTGACACAGTTTAATGTTTAGTTTCTACCTATGTAATTGTACGAAATATTAAATGACTGTAGTATATATGAATAATTCAGTAATTATTGCTACACCAATGGAGAGCGCTTTGAAAATCCTTTCATTTGAGTACAAACACGATACACTTATCTCCTTTTATAACGAAGATAATACCGAGAAAGTATATTTCCATGGCATGCTGAGATGCTGAATTAAAATTTCAATAACTTGAAAAGTAACACCCCGATTTGGTTTGTGCAAATGACTTTTTAAATAATTATTACTACTTAATCAAACGACATAAAAATATTTATAATTATTAATATTTACGAATGCAACAATATTTTATTGAGATATGTGTAAGCTAGCATTGTTGAGCACCAAATATGCTTTTATTAGAGTACAAACACGGCATACCTATCTTTATTAATAAAAAAGATATAGAGGAAAAATACATTTCCACGGCATGCTAAGACGAAAAACAAAAGCTGAAATATCTCGGAAAGTATTCAATCGATTTTGTTGCTTTAAACGTTTCTTTCGAGCACTTTTAATTCCTAATATGAAACACATCAAAACACGATACACTTATCCTCTTTTATAACGAAGATAATACCGAGAAAGTATATTTCCATGGCATACTGAGATGCTGAACAAAATTTCAATAACTTGCAAAGTAATAGGTACACCGATTAGAGTACAAACACGGCATACCTATCTTTATAAATAGAAAAGATATAGCAAAAATAGACATTTCCATGGCATGCTAAGACAAAAAACAAAAATTGCCATATCTCTGTAAGTAAGCACTCGATTTGGGTGGTTTTAACGTTTATTTCGAGTACTTTTAATTCCTAACATGAAACATTAAAAGTGCAACAAAATGCGCGGATGGAAACGCGGCTTAAGTTCTCCAATCGATGAGCACGTCACGAAACCACTCAAAACATGAGCATCGTTAATTAACTACGGTAAAGTTTTACGAGGCACTCGGAGCACTGTTTCAATATCGAATTGATTCTTGATAACTCCCAGAGCAACAGAGGGAATCGGGCGCATGCATACACCATGCTATAGATATACATTCAAGTTCAGTTTACACGACATGCAAACCGGGGGTTGGCGAGCCACTCGAGCAACCCCTTGTTTTATTACGTTTATAATTATTCCGATTGCGCGTAAGTGCCTCGCGGGGCACAAGGGGAATGTCCCAGTTAGCATTGCTGCGACTCGTTTTCGATTGTTTTATTGCATGCCGGGGCACGGACTGGAATGCCATAAGCACTGTTAGGGGTGTAATGGGTTAGGGTATGCACAATTACATGATTTCTTATTCATGCCTATGCGATTCTGGCCCGCCAGCCACTAAAAAATCGATGAATCAGGTTATATTTCAAAAAATTGACTAAAGTCAAAGAATTCTGTTGATTCTTTTTATGTCATTGGAAAGTAGGTAAAAAATGCTTTAATTTGAGTATAAACACGATATACTTATCTTTATTAATATTGAAGATATAACTAAAAATAATTTTCCATGGCATACTTAGATGCAAATTTTAAATTGAAATATCTCGGGAAGTAACAATGCGATTCAAGTGAAACAACCGACAATCAAACACGTTTTTAAAGCTTAATCTATCTGACATAAGAAACTGTCGAAATACTAAAATTTATCATTTCCATGGCTCACTGCGGCTTAGGGCTTAAATCAAGTTATAGTCACGAGACGTACATCATTTTGAATATAAGATTAAGCCATTATAATGGTATATCTAACACGCTTCGACGACCGATAACTAAATTTATATCGAAATGATCGTGACTCCGTAGCGTGCTACGTTGCGATAAATTCCCAAAATCGCGGCCGCATATCATCCGATACCTTTCAGGAATGGGAATCTTTATGCGTCCGAAAACATTCTTAACAAGCGTTTTATGGTCGTCAATACGTATAAACTCAAGCGGCGAGCGGCGCCTTTGTCGCCCAGGGATTCCAATGATCCCGGCTCTGTGTGACTCCGTTACGACTCAGTTGGATACTTTTACTTGCCGAGATGAGTATAAACTGCTACCGTACGTCTCCCTGACTTGTTATTGTAAACACGGGTTTTGTTCGACCTGGCCACTTGCCGACCACCTTTTGTGCACCACTCAAACATTCGGACCGTATTGTTCAGACAACCGCAAACTTATAATAAGTTGCGTTGAGTTATTACGTAAAAGAATTACGACATTGAGGTTAAATTTGATCAAATTTGGTTATGTGAGTATTTCTATTGAATAGCATTCTAAAAATGCTGTTATTTGAGTACAAACTCGATATACTTATCTCAATTAATAAAAAAGTTATGGAAGAAAACACCTTTTCCATAGCATGCTAAGATGCAAAGTTTAAATTGTAATAATTTGAGAAGTAAACGCATGATTTTGTTCTAATAAACGGATATGTAAATTATTTAGAATTCTTAACGTGATTGACACAATAAAATTATTATAATTATTAAATCTGTACTCACAGGAGTACGATAAAGATATTCGTATGACTGAAAGATTAATTAGAATCTTCTCAAAAAGTGCTCTGATTTGAGTACAAACTCGATATACTTATCTCTATTAATGAAGAAGATATAGGGAAAAACATATTTCCATGGCATGCTAAGATGCAAAGTTTAAATTGTAATAACTTGAGAAGTAACCGAACGATTTTGTTCTAATAATCGATTATGTAAATTATTTATAATTCTTAACGTGATTAACTTAAGAAAATAATTAAAATTATTAAATCGCGGGGTGCGATAAATATATTCGTATGACTAAGAGATTCATAAGAATCTTCTCAAAAAGTGCTCTCATTTGAGTAGAAACTCGATATACTTATCTCAATTAATGAAGAAGATATAGGAGAAAACATATTTCCATGGCATGCTAAGATGCAAAGTATAAATTGTAATAACTGGAGAAATAAACGAACGTTTTTGTTCTTATAAACGATTATGTCAATTATTTATAATTCTTAACGTGATTGACACAAGAAAATTATTAAAATTATTAAATCTCTGAGTACGATAAAGATATTTGTATGACTGAAAGACTCGTTAGAATCTAGTCAAAAAATGCTCTCATTTGAGTACAAACTCGATATATTTATCTCTATTAATAAAGAAGATACAGTGAAAGATATTCTTCCATGGCACGCTACGACGGAAAATTTAAATTGAAATATCTCGGGAAGTAAACGAGCGATTTTGATGAAGTAAACGGTTATTAAAAGTATTTTTAATTCTGAATATGATAATATCTATGCGAATGCAATATATTGAGTCTTACGAGATAGTTAGTAAAATTCGTTGGATAAATCTTAGTGATTGTTATGGTCAAATTCAAATCAAACACGTACCTGGCCGTAGTGCAATCCTTGTAGAGTGTGTCGAAGTCCTTGCAGCTGAGGAGTTTGCATCTGTTGACACCGGGTTGTATGGCGCCTAGCCCTCTCAAGATACGAACTTGTTCAACGTTGCACACCAAAGGAACAATGTCCAGTCTTTTCAACTTCGTGTAAACCGTATGAAGCCCGCCGACGAGGTGCTTGAGGAACAACTCGAACGCTTGAGGGAGACACAACATCGTATCACCGGCAATGATAAAGGCCGCAACTTTCTGTCCGCGGTAATCGACCAGTTTGCATTCGTTTGCTGTGGGATCGGACGTGGAGATCGGTGGTGGGCTATTGTAAGATCTAGGTGGGCCGTGATGGGCCATGAGATCCAGAGGGCTGTGCAGGACGCCCAGCGAGTTTAAAAGTCCTAAACCTGGAGGATGGAGGTGGCTCAAGCCCATGCTTCTCACTAGCCCAGCCGAGGAAACCGGCGGGCTTAGAGGATGACCCATCGACATTGGTGGACCTAAAGGCGAAGCTTGTCTCGGGCTGTGTACTTGATTGTTGTGGTTGTTCGAAGCCGGATTGTTGTTATTGTTGTTTGGCGGTTCAGACTTAACTGCAACAGCTGGCGAACCGGAAGACGTGTGACTGCTATGATCACTGTCCATGGTAGCGTCCATCATACCCGAACCAAAACCCCCAATCACTAATAAGTCAGACGACACTAAGCGAGAACGAACAACGGCACATCCAAACAGTACGAGACGAAACGGTTGACTCGATTGTCTTTCTCAAATTGGTCTGTCTGGCTGTTCGAATGCGGGCGGGGCGGCAAATGCTACCAACCTACTAGCAGCGCGACCGGTACACTCGACGGTTACGAATGTAATAAATAAAAACATTCGGAAAAACTCGTGCAAGTGGCCGGGGGGCGTGGCGTCGCTCGTCACGCACCGCGCCAACTCAATTGGGCGACCCCGCCGACGGCGCGCGCCTCATTGGCGCCCCACTACCGCTCCTCGGCGCAGGCCACGCCCGTCCGGCTACCGAAAGAAGTTTGTTTCTTTGTAGGAGCCGAGGGCGGATGCAGGAGAACTTGAAATATGAGCTGTGACGTATTGATAAAGAATGTCACCAGCCTGTCGGTCGGCACAGTAGAAGGAATCAATACCGACCGCCTAGCTATGGAAAGAGAGGTGTGTAGTGCCTACTCGAAAATGCCCGATTTTTATTCTCCCTCCTCTCTCCTCTCTTCTTATTATTATGCTGCATTACCTCTTTTTACTGGTCGAATCCGGCACTCGAATGTTGGCTGTTGTGTGCTATTCCCTCCTCTAAATACGCTTAGGAAGTCTGAGAAAAAGCGGGCGCGCGCTTGCTAGTCGAAATTCAATTTGGCGACGAGTTGGGGGATAGATTTTGCTACAGCAATATAAACTTTATAAATGTTTGCAAACTATTATTTCCGTAAGTTAAAATTAAAAATATATTTGGCGCCCAACAACGGCGCCCGCCCCATTAGTTCTCTCAGTAAACATAGGTGTATCCCACTTCTGATTGAAGCGGATATATGTATAACATATTTTATTAATATTTGTTAAAAAGACCGCTAGAAATTAATACAAAGATATAAATTATAAAATATACGATAATGTTTGTTTTCCGTCTTTCTAGTCCTGTAATACGTTAGAACCGTGGAATAAACGTAGATTTGGCGCCCAACGTGAGGCACAGTAATTTATCTTCCCTCAGACTTCAGATTAAACATATCTTTGTGTTCCTTGCATTGTTGCAAGATTCAATTGGCGGGTTTAATTTATTTATTTTGAATAATAAACACGAAGGCTATCACAACCATAAAATATTTAGATTTGACGACCAACGTGGGACCGGTTTTTGTTTTCTTTCAGAGTTAGGCGAAGTTAAGGTTTCTCGAATTGTTATAGTTTCAATAGTTAGATTTCTTGTAATTTGTTATATAGTAAATACACACAACGAAACGCTGTCTCAATTCAAAGCAACCTTTGTTAATCCAAAACAACGGCAGTTTTATATATACGAAAGAATATATACCTATCGTTCATTGAAGAGAACCATAGTTTTACCAACTCACTAGAAACACGCACTACAATACTACAGAGTGCAAGTGTAGAGAGCTTCAGAAGAAAATAACTTGTGTTCTTATAGTTGACATTTAATTACCTACATTTTATAATGTATTACAGCAGACAATAATCGGACGCAACTGCCATCGGAAAGCATTTCTAGAAAAGTGAAAAAGTCCCCAGATTGTGTAACAAATTCCCCAAATCTCCAAACGGTATGTCTACTGAAATTCCCCAGAATGGGGAAAAATCTCCAGACCTGGCAACAGTGATTCCCACGTACATATAGATACTGGTGTTTATTTCAAACATATTCAAATATAAAAGTAATAATTTGTATATAGGTATAAACTGAAATACTTCTACCAATGATATAACCCACAGATAACCAATATTTGGTATCTCATATATTTTTAGGTATATTGTAAAAGGAGGCGGACAGTTCAGTTAGATTCAATGTTAAGAATATTTCGAATCCTAATTAGAAGCGTTCATTTTCCGTCGAGATATTTCATCCAATTTTGAACCAATAATTATTTAAAACAGACTCAAATTTTTATGTATTTTCATTCATAAGCTCCTGCTAGATGAATTTTAACCTTTAATCACCTTTTTTGTGCCCTTCTAGAATTTTTATTGCTATATTTAATATATTAGGTACCTACGTTTACTTCATTCATCATTTTTACTGGAAAATAAAACTAGGTAGGTATATATTGAAACTATAAAAATGAAATATTTCGTAGGACTTCAAAACCGATGACAGTTCTGGGTTTTCATTGCTCCCGAGTTTTAAGCCGGCGTTTAGCGACGTTGTCATGGCGTTGACAGCGTCGCTAAGTTACGAGCGCTACAAACAATTCGGTACAATCTGTCAAAATCCTGTAATACCATTATAGTGACATTTACCTACATAAACATGATACTTACAGCCATCTTTATGCAATAAATTAATTTATAAAATTTCATTGCTTTGCTATACCTATAGTTGTAGGTATAGAAAAAGTATAGGTAATACCTATTCCGCTAGCAAGTAGGTAATGGCAATTACTCACTCAAACGTCTTGCAGCGTTTTGCCACTTCGTTCTCGTAAGTAGTTGCTTACATTACTTGCCCATAGAATAATATAGGTATACCTACTATTGACCCTAATACCTTTATAAGCAAACTTTTGCTTTTTGCCGTAGAATGTTGATGGCTACTCATTTGAATAACATAGATTTTTAGGAAAATTACAGCAGTTTTTCTGTCGACTGTAAAATTACCGTACACTACCTGTGAAATTACATAAATATTCTGTAATGTTGCAGTAATTTATACCTATATGAATATAAATTAATACGACGAGACGACTGTCTTCAGTCAAAACAATCGTTTTCTTGAAGCAAATGATTAGGTTGTTTTATACTAAAGTTCATTAGGTAAAATTAAAAAACTTAACATTTATTTCAAACACTACAATAATAGTAAGAACAATGTGTAATGTATTATTAAATCTAGCTGAATTGTTTCGTGATGTTTTAGTAGCAATTTCATCTTCAATAGGCATGAAAACTAATCTCACTGTACCTAATCGTTGATAACCTGGATCTATTAAATAGGTAACCCAACACTCCTCCAATGCTTAAAATGTTTTCGTCTTGCCACATCAATTCCAGGGCGGTAGATACTTACAGTTGATGTACTAAATCTACCTACATCATCACTTCCAAAACTGTACCGGGTGACCCACAGCATAGGTATCTACTCCCGTTTATTTTTGTTTTGTTTATAAACCTGGACGAATGAAATTTAGGAATGTTTAATAGACAAAAACGCGGCATTGTTTAGGATACTCTTGAGGTTAATATGACTTCCGGTTTTTCCGGAAATGACGTCATCAGTGAAATTTTAAATGGCACCCTATATTCATTCTGTGATATTTTCAATCAGGATGACATTCTGAATACAAAAACATATCGATCGTCAATTTTTATCACCAAGGCAACGCAAAAATAACTTTTTTGTGTATTAATCTGGGTGGCTAGGACTTGGTAAAAATGGTCGAAAATTTTCAAATAAACACCGACTAAATCAATTTTGGCCGACATTGCATTACTGGCGCCCTCTAGCGTGATTTACCTAATTGGTTTTTGACCAGTGAGTAATTTTTTTACGGGTACCCACCCTGATGATTCCATAGAAAACATCCTTCCGATTACAATGATACCAAATAGGTACTTGATATTTTATTGAAATGCTTAGTGTATCTACAAAGGGTATTGGAAACACGGCAATCGAAAAAAAAATTGACCTAATGATCTAAGTCAGCGCACAAGTCTAACTCACTCAATGGATATACTCGAGGGAAGTAGGTACCCTGATTATACGCGAGAAAAAACATTTTTCGGACACAATGATACCAAATTCTTGATATTTTGCTGATAATATAATCGTAACGTGAAACTGACTCGAAGGAAGTACCCTTCTACGAGTACTCCATTGAGTGACTTTGCATCTGGATTTTTTTGTGTTTTTCTTGGCGCAGCTATTTATTCTATTCCTTTTGCGCTTCCTCTCTTATATCTCTAGAATGATTTTCTTTTATGCTTTGTTCTTTTTTATTAACAAACATTCTCTCCAAGCATTAGATAATAATGTTACAGAAGAACTGTCTCTTTTTACTTTATTTGGGTATTTCAGGCTAGAATAATGATGTTTTAATGGAGATGGCATGCATTCAACTGCTGTCTCCAAAGGTGGTGTGTTAATACTAAAATTGCTACTCTCTGCTGCTAGTGTAATAATTAGAGATTATTGATGTCCGTAATTGTCGGAGTTTGGACAAAATTTGTACAATTAATTGTACTAGGTATAGTAAACGATGTAAAATCTGTTATTTTATTGTATAAAGACAGCAATAGAGCCATATGTAGGTATTACTTCTAAACTTGTACACAATTCCGACATATATGGTGATTCAAGGACGTGCTATATTTACACATATCTAACACCTCTAAATTTGTAAATAATGGTGGCTAAAAGAGTAGTACAACCGCATTATTATGATAATATAAAGCATTTTTGGTCAGACTAAATAGTAGTAAATAGTAGATTAATTTTGCTTAATTTCTGTTATCCTGTAGCGATGTAAAAAGAAGTCGAATTGCAGTTATAAGGAAAAACCAAACATTTGGCATAACACTCAATGATCAAGATCAGTCAAACTTATAGCTTATATTCTGACCGTTAGAACATTGGGAGAATAAGAAGCGATTGTGGGTTGATAAGTGTAATATCAAATCAGATTTCTTATTTTATCTAACAAAACGCAAATATGTCGGAATTTAGGACAGTGCCTGAATTTGGACGTTTACTTTACATTATTTATCACACAAATTCAAATTTTGTAATCAAATGTATTTTTTTGCTGTGTAATATCTTGTTAATAATTTCATAACTGAATTACAGCATTACAAACTGTTATAATTGCTCGTAACTGTAATACCAATATTAAGGGTGGAAAATGTGATGCTTCATAAGTGGTCAGTGGGTTAGTGGTACAATACAACGGCACAGTCATTTAGAACACGTGTTTCCATCGACAACGCTGATGAAATTTTTACTGGGCTACCCTAAACGGGGCTGTGGCCACGACTTGGGGATGTTCACCCCTAAAGGGATGAGCGTCTTTCTTCTACAATACTGGGGACGCCCAACGTATCGTCCATACTGCCACAAAACACTTTTTTGTTCAAACATTATGACTATTTAAACAGATTTATAAAATACTATATTTTAAATAACTTATAATAAAATATTATAAATTTATTAACACATATGAAACAATATTGTCTAGAAAAACAAATTTACAGAAAATAAGTCTGTACCTACTGTAAATCAAAAATATTTACTGATTCTACTTTAATATTGTAACGCGTTTATTTTTTCTATAATATGGCAAGTGGCAACAGAAACTCGGTAAAAATCAAACAGATTAAACCGTAAAATGTGTTCCGCACTTTTAAGATGCGAAGATTTATAGGGGCCGCGTTAAGAAATATTTATTGTTAAACTGCAGATAAGTAGAAAATGTTTATCTTAATGTATAAATTTAGAACGAAAAAAAAGGTGATACGCTTCCTTATTACAGTACATACCAGATGTGCTCTTCAGGCCTTTTAGAGATAATGTAAACTACGCAGGAAGTAGCAAGTATGTATTCTTAAACTACAGAGTTTTTTCTGTGTACTATACAATTCGGTGAATTAACTAGTAGGTAGGTACACCTTTAGTGTTTGCAATATAAAAGTTATCTGTAGTTCTTGAAGACTATAAAATTATTTAAATTATAAAAAAAACTTATATTTGTATGTTTTTCATTTTAATATATTTACCACAATTATTGTTATGTATAGATGTTGAATGAAAACATTAATTGTCAAAAACAAGACGTAAAAAGTTAGACAATGTAGTAATTTGACTTCGATTCTTGTTACTTTGACAAATTTTGTAATTGGAAAACGGCCGTACTGTTGACTTCTCACTCACAAATTTACTGATTGTTTTTGTATTAACTTAATAATTGTACCATACAAATTTATTAAAATGTATAAATACGTATAAATAGGTACCTAATATTCATTATATATAATAAATAAATTTGAATTAAAATAGACAGCAAAGTTTGACCAATCTTTTGAATTGACTTTGAAATGCTGCCACTTGAAATAACAATTGTTTTGGCCAAGGAACAACCAGTAGGGATATTAAGGTTGATCCCGAATCAATAAACTCGCCCATATTAAAACTTATGAGGATGCTAAAAATACAGTTACCACTCCTCAGATTTATAAGTTTATAACTTTAAAAATCTTACAATTTCACCCGAAAAATATTGAAAGCTTTAAACCTATACTTTACTACAGGTAACCTATATAGGTACCTACCGGTACCTACTTAAACTTAAAATGCAAATATTAGAATGTAATTATCTGTTTGCATGTACCGGGTGTTAACAAAACTATGAAAAGCTAAAGATTAAAGTATTTTGATGTTCAAAGCTATGCAAAAATATTATTTGAAAAATTATTTAGAAACCTTAGAATACGGTCAAATAGGTACGAAATAATAATTGCTCTAATGCATATATCGGGCATTTTTATTAACAATTGACATCTTTATTATTAAAATTTTATTCTTCATATAAGTGTCTGGATTCTCCAAAACCTAAAACGCAAATATTAGTATGAAATTATTTGTTTGCCTGCTTGAACCGGGTGTTACTAAAACTATGAAAACACTGAAGAGTAAAGTACCTTTATATTCAAAGCTATCAAAAATATTATTTGAAAAAGTGTTTGTAAATATTAGAGGTGTTTAAATACGCAATTATAATCATCTTCTCCGTTGCATATACCGCGTGTTGCGAAAAAGAGTACCTCCATCTTCAAAGCTATGCAATAAAATTATTGAAAAAGTAAGAACCTATTTCAAAATTCTAGAAGACATTAAATATGAGATTAATAGTCAAAAACATTAAATTAAATAAATGTAATAAAATAAAGGTATAGGTACTTTACTCTTAAGAGTGCCATAAATTTGGTACCACCCTGTACAGGCAAGCAGATAATATAATTAGGTAAGTACGTATACGTTTTGTATTTTAGGTTTAAGACAATCCAGAAGCTTTTATGAAGAATAGAATTATAATGATATTAATTATCTATACCTATAGTGAATAAATTAATGTTACTTCTGTAGACTTTTCGTTTTCTTGTGGCAAAAGAGACTCAAGTTGATTTTGACGAAATCAGGGACCCAATAGAAACAGCTATTTGATTTCATCAAAATTTCAAAATAGGTTTTTTTGTCGCTAAAGATATTTCTCCAATCCTGGTCGCAACAACGTATTAGGTACTAATTCTATTCAAGAGAATGAACCATATACCTATGTTTATTTAGGTATTATAAATAAATTCTAATTTAAAAAATATATTTGTTTGGCAAAAAAATATATATATCATTAACAAATGAATAGTTTGTTGTAGCAAACAACTTTGCTACAAATAACAAAAAACATGATATTCAATAGTCATAATTCTTTGCCTCAAATAAGGTTTATCACTGACAAAGCAATTTTTCTCTCTGTGTAGATATGTGTTGCCTACTTTATTTGTTATAAAATTTAAAAACTTTTGATCATTATGTTTACGAGATATAATATGTACAAGAGGCCAAAACGTAAGAAAATAACCAGAAAAGGAACATTACCGAAAATGGTTACGCGGTCACATTCTACAGATTCATTTAAATAATTAGAAAATTATCTGTAATTACCTATCATGGAACAAATTAATCAATTTAAGTGACGATGTTTTGTTGATTCAAGGTCAAGCTGCATTTCAGGGTACTTTAAATCTAATTTAAAATTATATCATGTTATATTGTTTTTGGGGTAACAAGCAGTGCCAAAGAAACATTTTTTTACAATTTAACAGTTTTGTTCATAGTTTCGTTCAATTGTTAACGTTGTCGTTGCACCAGAAACCAAACTGTAGCAGATATCTGATGACATACGATTTAGAACAATAATTGGTTGAGTTGGGTTGATAAACCAACATTTTTCTAGTCATTCTCAAGTATACATATTCTATGCTTTACTTTAGTTTACAACTTTAGTACAGTTTTCTTCCAATTTTACCGTATTTCATCATATAGATACGGTACGACTTATCATCGCTCTCTGGTGTAAATTGAAAACCAATTAAGATCTCAACTATAGATTTATAATAATAGAGTATATTACCCATATTATAGCCGCGTAATTTCCAAACTAACGCCTCGTTTAATCAAGTAAATGTGTTGGTGCAATTGTCAATTATGCGCCCATACACAAGATATCCATGATCAAAGCACAATATTTACGTTACAGAGGTAGGGCCGATGGCGTAGTTCATACCCTCTGGGGCCGTTGTTATTGCTGCAATTGTGCTCGCACTGAATTGGCTACGCATACACACTGTATTGCCTATTATATTGGCCGTTTCATCCGCGGAACGTTTTAAGCTGAGTTTGCACTTAGGCAATTCCCAAACATTTAAGGGTTAATTAATATAGAATTCAGCATTTTCCTATATAGTTCATTTTCGAGATGTGTCGTTGAAATAGTAGGTAAAGAAGTGTCTTATGTACCTAACACCCACCATGCGCCTTTGCGGAAACTCAACACTACTTCTGTAATTATGTAGGTATTCAAATATATGCTAGTAGTGGTATACTACCTTGTTGGTGACAAAAATCAAAATTGTTTGACGTTTTACTAGTACAAATTCACACAAATACAGAACAATTCAAAATACCTGTTAGACGCAGGGTATCTTCATCATGATGAACTAATCTACATGGTTCCTGGAAGCCGATGTAGGATCAGTGTGGGATGCCATCACTACAGTGTCGTCAACAAAAGTCGGCACAGTATGCCGGAAATCAAGTCTGTACTGCCTTCCTAAAACAAAACATCCTCTATGTATTTGAAGGTCATTCATTTAAATTTGGAGTTAAGGTTGGAGGTTAAGGTTGGAGTTGTAAGGTTGGATAATCCGGTAAAAAAAACCCAAATTGACAATGATAGTAAAAAAGTGTCAGTTTGTTCTTGCTTATGGCATTTATTCAAAATCTTGAGTAGTTTCGCCTACTATTGCAGGCATCTTCAGAACCTCTATGCACTTTGTACTTTTATGTTTTTTAGCTTCTCAACATGCCTGTGCTAGTAGGCGAAAGTAACCAACCTTACATAGAAATTATAGTTTGGAAATCAGTTATGTAATCAGCTCAAAATATATCACAGGAAATATTTAACTCAAGTATAGCAGGTATAGGATTGGTACGATGACAGTTACTTGAAGAACACCAGCATGTTAGCATTTAAATCAGTATATTGGTTACCTTGTTTCACTGAGAACTGTCCCTGTATCAGACAGGTCCAGAGAAACTTTTTCAGTTAAACCATGCAGTCCAACATGACACACCTTGTCGAAAACCTATTAGGTATATGTAACGAAAGGTTGCTGGACAGTATTTTTCGGCATGCCTATCCACTAATGTTGTTAATAAACAAAGTTTTGTCAATGATTTTACTATTTTTTAGTCGGACAGTATGCTATGCGAAAATGTAATTTTCGCGTCTCTATGGAGACACGAAAGATGCTATTTGCCCGCCCAGGCGTAGGTATAAAGAAGATTTTTCAGCGCTAGCCACGAAAATAATTGTACCTACACAATATACCCAACAGATGGCGACCGAATGGTTTGTCCAATCAAAACACAGCTTTCGATTCCGTTTGACGTTTGCGATTAAAACGCCAACGTTGTTTATTTGTCAAAAACCAATGAGTTAGTGATTAGTCTTAGAAACTGGTGATTTTATTACGATATTGTTGTGTAAAATAAAAAATTATGTGAGCACCACTCCCAGAAAGTGATTTTCTGGGCTTCAAGAAGTGCAGAGGCTCGCTATACTTGCTTGTGGATCTCTTCTCGCGGCCAGGAAAATAATCACTTTCTGGGCTTGGTACATAATATACCTACTATTTTATAGCGGTCTACCTAATTCGGCGATCTATCGGCTTTGGCGATCTATTGGCTTCGGCGATCTATTGGCTTCGGCGATCTACCGGCTTCGGAGATCTACACAGAGAGAAATTTTTGTTTGATTCAAATAAATATGCATTGACTCAAAGAAATTTGTTGTTTCAATAGAGGCAAAGAAATATTTATTTGCGGGTAAAAACGCATTTATTTGAAATATTTGTTTGGTAGAAAGAACATTGATTTGCGTCAAACAACTTATGTTTCCAGTTAAAAGGTTTGCAATTTGTGTATTATAAGAAATTAGATTTATTTACTTCAAATAATTATGATTGTGTTGAGTGAAAGAATTACATTTTTTTAAATTAACAAAATTGTTGGTCGAGTTAAAATGCTTAAAATTATTAATTTGTTGAAGGAATTAATAGACAAGAATTTTTCGGAAGACTCGCCATGTGTCACCTCCTTTTTGGGATGTCGCACATCCTCGACCAGTGCTTGGTCTTCCCAACCCAACATATAGTCAAGGTAAAGTAGTAAAGTGTACTCTGATTTGTAATCGCAACTTGAACCTGCAGGCACTGTACTCTATAAGTTCTATACTGTCGATCACGCGGCTTTATACTCTCGATATGTACGAAGTGCGAGGAGAGAGTTTACAGCGCCATCTAACAATACAGTTGGATGACATTAAAAATATATTTATTTGAATCAAAATATGATTTCTTTGGTGGAAGGAAACCTATTTTAAAGCCAAAACAAAAATATTACTTTGAAGGAAATAAATATCTTCTTGTGTAAAAATATATTTATTTTAATCAAAATATGATTTCTTTGGCGGAAGTAAACCTATTTTTAAGCCAAAGAGAAAATATTACTTTAAGCGAAATAAATCTCTCCTTATATACAAATTTATATGTTAGAATCAAAATTATATTTCATTGGTGTAAAGAAACGTTTTTTTTAAATCAAAACTAAAATATTACTTTAAAGGAAAGTAATTTTTGTTTGTATCCATATATATTTATTCCACTTAAATAAATATTTCAAATAAATTAATCTCTGCAGGCAAATAAACTAGAGTATTCAATGAAGTAAATATTGTTGGCGTCAAAGAAATATGTTTTGACCCAAAAGAATAAATTCAAACAAATACATTTCTTTGAAACAAGAAATCTTTTCTCTCTGTGTAGAGACGTCGGCACTGTTTGTGGCTCTATAATTTAAAAACTATTCAATAATTTTGCATCGGGGTGTCATTCGTTGTACTTGAATAATCGACACGTGGAATTCTGATTAAATACCTATTGTTAAATAGTTTTTTTAGTTATAAGGTCACAAATATTTACTATTAATTCTTAAGATTATGCATTCTTTTAATCTCATAATGTCATGTCTCATCGCTACAATAAATAATCATTGTGCAATTATCACTTAACGAATATTTAGTTGTCACAGATATTTGATAGTAAGTACCTATATGTATAAGTATCACATATTAATATTGTTATAATTATAATATATTTCTCTAAGACAATATTTCATCTGTTGGTATGTATTACTGGCATTCTGGTATTCTAAAACTAACAGTCTATTGTTTAGCAAGATTGGGTTTATAAATGAACGTAATTTATGAATATGTTACAAATAAATTATAATAGTCTGTAATTTTTTTTCCAATTTATGTAGGTACCTATATACATACATTATAGTATTGACTTCGTCCAACCGAACATTGCAAATAACAAAAACAATTCTAGGTATAAAAACAAAAGGAGCACAAAACTTCTAGGTTTCGGCACAAAATAGCACAATACCAACATAAAACTTATACACACAAATTTAATTTAATGTTATACTACTCAGTTAGCTCTACACAGGCGAGCAACATGGTTCGCGAAACGTCAGCATTTACGAATCTTGAAGGCGTACATAGTAGTTGGTAAACATTGTTTTTGTGTTTTCTGTATATATTATAAATAAACATTGTAGACATCCTCCAACCGAAAAATGCACATAACTCGAAAACAAAAGGAGCGCAAAACAACAAAAAATAAGTTGGGAAGTTGCGCTATTTTGTGCCGAAAACCAGAAGTTTTGTGCTCCCTTTTGATTTCGAGTTATTTGCAATGTTCGGTTGGAGGAAGTCAACAATTGAAATGGTTACTTTACTATACACTGTGGGCAAAAAAAACGGTACAAATGTTCAATTACTCATATTTCCAAAGATTTTAAGCAAATTCAAAAAAGCATTTCTTTGAAAAACTAATTGCTTATGTTGTGAGGATTGAAAACATACCATATTCGTAATTCCACTTCTCTTTTGAGTACAAACAGCAAAAAACGACTGTTCAAAATTTCACCCGGTATACGAGAAAAATCACCCTGTATACTATGCTATAAGATCACTTCTGTCCCTTTTGACCAAAAGAAAACAAATGTCATTACCTATTAATTTTATTACGCCTTTCATTTCACATTAAATTGTCCCGATGTTATCAGAAATGTTGCATAGCCAAACATAAAGCAACATAACTTTGGATTGAAACGTTTTGTTATTGCGAATATGGTATGGTTCCAATCTTCACACTACAAGCAATCTGTTTTTAAAGGAAATATTTGAATTGACTAAATACTATTGGAAATACGAGTGATTAAAAATTTGTACCGTTTTTTCTTTTTGCCCAAAAAATGTTTACAGCCTATATATCATTTATTTGTAAAATCGAGACTACATATTCATAAATTACCTACGTACATTTATAAACCCAATCTTGCTAGACAATATACTGTTAGTTTTAGAATACCATAGAATGCCAGTAATCCATATCAACAGATGAAATTTTGCCTTAGAGAATTATATTATAATTATAACAATATTAATATGTGGTACTTATACATATACCTAGTATCAAATATCTGTGACAACTGTTTATTTGTTAAGTAATAACTACTCAATGATTATTTATTGTAGCGAAGAGATTAAACTAAACAGTTATTTAACAATATTTAAACGGAATTCCATGTGTCCATTATTCAAGTACAAAGAGCAAAGAATGAAACCCGGATAGAAAGTTATGGAATAGTTTTTAAGTTATATAGCCACAAACACTGGCTATATGCGAGACACCGGGCCCCGGACGAAAGAGAGAGACTGGTAGCTCCCAAGTAGAAAAAAACGAAACACGAAAAGAGCACAAAACTTCTGGTTTGCGGCAAAAGACAGCACAAAACTAGCACAATACTTTAACATCGAAAAAAGTTTGATTTTATTTCGAATTTAAAAGTTAGATCAGGCATGTCCACAGCCCCCCTTCAGAAAAATGGTTATAACTCGGAAACGAAAGATGCACAAAACTTCTAGTTTGCGGCACAAAACAGCACAAACCTAGCACAAAACTTTGGCATTAGAAAAAAATCGTAATCCGAAAGTGGAGGGCTGGCATGTCCACAGCCCCCCTTCGGAAAATTACTTATAACTCCAAAACGAAAGGAGCACAAAACTTTTGGTTTGAGGCACAAAACTTTTGGTTTGCGGCACAAAACAAGCACAAAACTTTGACATAAGATAACTTTGAAGTTTCGAATGTACGGGGGCTGAGGACATGGACCCGGATGTATAGGAGTGTATAATGTTTTGGCGGCTTGCAAAGCAAAAACGCAAAAATTTGGTCGACCAGCCGCCTAGATCGACCGTGTTTGGCAATTTATCTCATGTCTTTTTCATTGTTTTTATTGTCGTTAGCCTGTTAACATACAACTATGTGGTGAGCACTGTATGAGACATCTTCTGTTTCTTCGCTGTTCTGAAAAATATTGCCCCCCATCAAGAAAAGTGTTGAAAGTCCCATGAAAAAATGTAGCCTACCTATCCAACTATTTTAAACACGTTTTTATTTAATTACAATAAAATTATCAACCCAAAATTACCCAACAAATTTCATAGATAGCAACACAGCTTTGCATCCCCACCAAATATATTATCTAGTACTACTGCATATGACCCGACAACACGCAGATTTCGGCCTATCTCTCATATATGGTCCAACGCGGTCGACCGAACAATACAGCGATGTCGATCACACGATGACTGGTCGAGATAGGGCGCAATTATCTCTCTATTCGTAAAAGTATTAATTCGGTTAACGTTCGAAATTAATGGACGCAGTCGGCGAGCGGCCCGATCCGCACCCTGTATCGTATCGCGATGACACCGAAATGGCAATTATAAAATTTGTAAAACTGCCCGGCGAGCAATTAATTTCGGATACATTGACACGTTTTGTGTGCGCCGTTCGGCGCTCCGATGGCGCCACCGGTCAAAAATGCGCGCGCGTAGCGACGCGCCGTTGTCGCTCTTGTTTGTTGTTGTTGTTGTTGTTTTCGGATGGAGCGGGACGATGGAGCTGGGTAGAGGACAGGAACAACGTAATATCTGGTGACAATAAATGTCGACTGGTCATTGTTCTTTTGGTGGCCGCCAGTCGCTTGTTTGTCATTTTTCGATTATATCTGATCGGTTTTGAATAATTGCCGAGCTACTGTGGCGAGCGAATCGCGCCACGTCGAACATACTCGGCGAAATGTCGATCTATCACAGAGTCTGTGAATTGTAGGCACAAAAAGAGTTACAGATACATTTTTAGTTTACCAACTGTGATTGGTATTGACATTAACTTAATGATAATGAGAATTGATTGCTAAATCTGGACAAAATGATCATATTCTAGGGAAATTTAAACACCTTATGAGCTCTGACAAAATGGTCACGTTGTTCTCGTTTAATTTCTGACTTATTATTTAATCCAATATGATTGAGTGCGGAATTATGAGCATTTATTTTTTGAAAATGAGCTCGAAAAGGAAGAAAAAAGTACACAAAAAAAGCGTTTTAACAATACGTATGCCTTGTATTAATTAACTTACTGTTTTCGTGCTCATTCTGCAGATTATTTTTTTGTTTTGTACGGAATATATACGGATCTTTTTTTATCTACCTATGTAGCAAACAGCGATTTTTGCGAAAAATTTGGCAAAATAAGCATATATCTGCAAAATCCGGGAAAAAAGCAGGCTAAAGTAGGCTAAAGTAGGCTAAATAAAAGTAGCGCAATATGCTTTATTTTTCTGAATTCGTGGAGATTCTTAAGCTTTTTAAACTGGTGTATATTAAAACTGTCCAAGCAACATGCTTAGAATCCGCACTCTAATGATTAGTAAGGTGGTCCAAAAAAGCAATGCAAAAATTTGGACCTGAAGGGTTTTTCAAAATTGAGATTTTTAATGGTTTTTGTCGAGGCCTCAAACTTTTTTTGATATTTTTCGAATAATTGTTCGTGGTTTGTGAAAACTTAAGATTAAAGTTAGCACTTGTTGAGAAGTTTCCAAGGAATAATTTGACACATTATACATATGGATTTGACGCCCTCAACCCACCCCACAGTGCCGTGAAAACTACCCCTAAATGTAAAATGTACATTCTTCGGAAAATGTACCCTTTTAATCTTTTCATTCTCCTTTTTTTCCATAGAAATCATTACTATAACTTCTATAATCTTTATAAATATTTGTCAGGTAATTTCCGTTTGTTTCCACAAGTTGTATTTGTTTAAATAATTCGTTTTTCTCGCAAATCCGTCTAAATTATGTTTTTGGAGTTCGAAATGGCAGATTATTATCTTAGAGAGACATTATTCATTAAAAATATTCTTCCTATTGTTTAAACAATCAATTATTATTCTTTTTCAACTTTTTTTTCTAATTATGGCAGAATAGTCAGTTTTTTGTTGTTGTTAAATTAACGTATAAATTTAATATCGAGATATCTTGAAGGAATGTCCAAATTTTGTAAGAGAAAATTCTTTCAAAACTGTCAACAGGTGTCAAAAATTTCAAATTACGTTATGACTGTTATCAAAAAACAAAATTTCTTCTCAGTATAATTTGATGAAATGTTGAACACGAATAATATTTTAATATTAAACAATGGAAATCATCCCAAAATATAAATGATACCAGCCCAGACAGATTAAAAAAATGTGGGTGAATTGCAAAAAAATGTTTAAACAAATGGAGTTTGTCTTTTATAATTAATTGTTTAAACAATAAGAAGTAATTTTTTAATGAATAATGTCGCTCTATGTTACTAAACTGCCATTTTGACCTCAGAAAACAAAGTTCAGACGGATTTTCGAGGAAAACGATTTATTTAAACAATTGTAAAATAACCGGCAAATTTTAATAAACTATCCACCTATAGTAATGATTTCCATGAGAAAAAACAAAATGAAATGATTAGGAGGGCCAATTTTCTGAAGAATGTAAATTCTTTCATTTAAGGGTAGCTTTCATATATATATATATATATATATATATATATATATATATATATATATATATATATATATATATATATATATATATATATATATATATAATAGGTCAAATTCTTCCTTGGAAAATCCTCTACAAGTTCTATTTATACTTTATTCTTCAATTTTCCCAAACACTGAACAATTATTCGATAAATTCCCAAAATTTCCCTTTACCCATATAAATTTGAGGCTTCGACAGGCACTATTAAAACTCTACATTTCGAAAAAAGAAATACGTGTCCACTTTTTTTTGGTTTGGAAAAGATTTGGAGGTCGTTTCTTTCTAAATAAAAATAAAAAATAGCTAATTTGAACCACAAATGATTAGCCATTACTTGACTAGACAGATAAAGCTATCAACAGCGTAAAGAACAATAAGGCACCAGGCGAGAACGGTTGATCCTTTGGGTTGATGAAGCATTGCTGAGATGATACTGAGATGAAATTACTGGTCAGGCATCAGGAAAAATATCTCCAGGAATAATTAAACTAAGCTGTGGTCTCTCCAAAGCCCTCTTCATAACAGACGATTCCTGTCTATACAGAAACTTCAGAAGAAATTTGCTACAATGTAGCATTCAAAGTGTTTACCAAGATAGTCGCTCCATGATTAAAGCCTTTTCTACAGGCTTCTCTTCTAAAATTATCTTTTTGTTGCGGTGCCACTATGAAAGAAAATCAGTCATATTTTCCCAAGATGACATTAATGTGACATGACAAGCGGACTGACATAACATTACAAAGCCCAGTTTAATTAATTTAATTACGAAGCCATTTTTATACTCGTAATAGTTTGTACTAGTAGGTACATATAATTTATTCTAGGCCTCAAACCCATCTCACAAATATTATTGAACCAAATCACTTAAAAATGATATATCAAAATCATATAATCATATCCCAGTCACTACCAAAGTTCAATCTTGAAATATTATAAGAGTATTCGAGATACTGGTCGCGCCATCTGTGAGAGCCTCGCTGAACTTGGGCTGAACTATACATGTACGGGAGCGTTTTCAGATCAATCTAGAGACTAGAGGCTAAGCAAAAAATGAATATTAATGGCGCATTTAATTAACAGTAATCAGAATAAAAACGCGTATTGTCCGTTCAGAAAATAACTCTAATTAAAAATAATGCGCGATTTTAATTAGCATGGTTCTTACATGTTAACAAATTACCCAACTGAGGCGAGTGTAACATAATACGTAATATATGCGAAGATACATAATTAAGCCACGTTCAGAATCATGAACTAAATACGAGGGTATACATACATATGTATATATTTATTAGTAAATATTGAATTGAATGGAGAGACCTAATAGAGAACAGAAATTACATACTATGAACACTATGAACAAAAAACTAACAAATCTGATAAAAATCGAAATACCAATAAAATAATAAATATTTAAATTTTAAATTTTTAATACATCCTCAAAATTTACCTTTTTATAGGTAAATGTATTTACCGAAAACGTTGTTGGGCATTGTCAAAAGTCGCAAACAAATGAATTTTCTTTTTCAGAAACTAGATTTAATTCCCAGTTTCTGCATTCAGATTCTACTAAATAAGGTATTGCATTTAATAAAAGTAAGTAACAGAAAATCTGAGAAATTTTCTGATATCTAAAAAGTTTAATTTAAAAGTTAATTGTTTTTTTTTCGTTTTATAAGGTGAGGAGGTGTGTACTGCAAATTTATTGTAAACACAATGTATACCTAAATACTCCATTATGAGGTCTTTATGGAGGTCAGCATAAGCAAAACTAATTGCTTATGTTGTGAAGATTGAAAACATACCATATTCGCAATTATTGAACGTTTCAGGCCAATGTTATGTTGCTTTATGTATGGCAATGCAACATTTCTGATAACATCGCGGCTATTTAATGTAAAATGAATGCTGTAATAAAGCTAATCGGTAATGACACTTGCTTTCTTTTGGTAAAAAGGAACAGTTATCGAGTTATCAACAACGAGTTATCTTTAAACATGGTGAACCAATGTTTGATTTTAATAATTTTTAAGGATTTTGCTTTCATGGCAATTATGGCAGATTGCTTTGATAGACTTGTCTGACTGATGTTGGAAATGCTATTCATTTAAACATGCCATAAAAAATTAAAAAAATACTTGGTTAATACTTGGTTAAATAAGTGATGTGACATACTTAAAAACGCTTCATACAGCTCTGATTCAGTCTTTAGAAAAACAAACAAAAGAACAAGATCAAGTAACATTCGTCTAAAATTTACAGCTAAATAACAATCATAATTGAAACTGACGAAAAGACCACCTAAAGTAATAAAATCAAACATGTCGCCCATAAGAAGACCGATTATTCCTCCACAATCTTTAAGAATTACTCAAGTACACAATTAGATTTCTCGTGCCGTTGTATAGTTTTTGTTACAAACGTCCAATTAAGCTGTATTTTTTAGTAAAAGTAATCAAACCAGTGTTTAAAAATTACACCCTGCACCCTGTCTTTTGATCAAAACAAGACAAGTTTCATTACCTATTGATGAATACACCCGTCCATGTTCGAGATACCTTGCCTGTGTTATCTAATAAGCCCACATTTGCTTAAACAAATGCCATTTGTTTAAACATTTTGTTTTTGCAATTCGCCTAAATTTACTTCTTTTTTGAAAGCTAACTGTGTATCAGGTCACATCATTTATATTTGGGATGGTTTCAAATATTCAAATTAGAGTACAAGGAACAGTTTAATATTTTATTATTTCAACAATGGAAATCACCCCAAAATTTAAATGATGTCACTTGGGATATCTCGAACATAAAATTTATAAGTTCTTTTAACAAAAATGAACTTTTCTACCAGATTTAGAAAATAGTTGAAAATGAATAATAATTTATTGTTTAAACAATAGGAGGATTTTTTTAACTGAATAATGTCACTCTAAGATAATAAACTGCCATTTCGAATTTAGAAAACAGAATTCAGACGGATTTTCGAGAAAAACGAATTATTTAAACAAATAAAATTTGTTTAAACAAATGGACATTAACTGACAAATGTTTATAAACATCCCAATAGACTTATAATAATGATTTGTATGAGAAAAAAAGAGAATGAAAAAATTAGAAGGGTCCATTTTCTGAAGAATCTGCATTTTTTCATTTAAATGTTGTTTTCAGGGCACTGTGGGGGTGGGTTGGGGGCATCAAATCCATATGTATGATAGGTCAAATTCTTCCTTGGAAAGTCCTCTACAAGTCGTATAACTTTAGTCTTAAGTAGTAATATTAATTTTGTAAAAATTGTTTAAAGTTTTTAGAGTGAATGTGTCGGTACACTAGGCCTCTCATGTTACCTGCATGCATGTTTGGTTGCAGGCCCGCCGCAATTATTTTACCGTTAGTCAGACTAATTCAGATTTAATTGTTTAATTGTTTGTTTGGTTTATTTGTTGCTGTGAATATTTTTTGTGATTTGGTTGGTTGTTTAATGATTTAGGGAAATTGCTTTTTCTGTCTGTTTAGATATTATATTTTTGACGGTTAGGAGAAAATATTTGTGTTGTGTTGGCGGTACTGACTGGTTGGCTCTGTTGACTTTGAAAATGGCCGGACGTCTGTCATGTTTTGCGTGGTGTCCTCGTGAATTTTTAGGTAATTTTATTATTTTTGTTTAATTTAATTAGTACATTGGGTTTACTCGAATTTTAGAAGGTGCGTCCGGACTTTGTTTTGTGTCTAAGCCTTGCCAGTGCCTGCTGAAACGTATAATGTACTTGGAGTTGCCGCTCTTGTGCGAAATTGTTGTATGAAATGGCTGTTGTATCTTGGGTATGTTCGATCCGTATTCGTTTGGCACGATGTGCTCAATGAAAAACTGCTGTTACCTCATAACTTATTTTCAGGTCTGATGATGCCCACAAAGTTGGGTGAAAGTACTCACAAATTATAAAAAAGCCATACTAAAAGGAAAACCAAGATCTTTCATTCCAATAATACAATTGGGACTACCTTTACCCGTTAAAGAAACCTTATTATTTTAGTCTTAAGGTTTCCCAAACCCCGAACACTTATTTAAAAAATACCAAAAAATGTCTTTTTCCCCATGCATTTTCTTATGTAAATTTGACGCCTCGACAGGCACCATTAAGAATCAAAGTTTTGAAAAAAATATAATATAATATATAAAGTATAATCAAACTACAAAACACCTAGTTTATTGGTGAGTGATTATTAGCAAACGATTATTATTATTATATTTCTTATGAGTAATTTGTTATGGTACAAGAAATACGTTTAATACAATCGAAATTTGTTATTTATTAAAATTTATTAAATTTATTTATTTCAAACTAAAAACACTAGAATAGCAATATAATTTATTAAATTTGTCAATTTACTTATTTTATTGGTCAAGTCAACATGCCCTGACATGAATTCGACCAATTAAATCCTCTTTGGTTTGTGCAGAAAATGACCAAGAGCTGTTTGGAGTTTTCTTGCTATTCCTTGTTCGCCCGTTTTTCATCACGAAAAATTTCGTTTCGTTCAGGTGATACCTAGTTAAGATTTTCTTTGTTAAAAAACGCATATTTATAACTTTCTATAATATCCAATTATTTAGTGTGGTCCGATGGTTGTTTACATATCAAGTACATACACCAAAGTATTTATTCCAATTAGGCGTTTGCAAGTTTACGTATGGAAAGAAGAATTTAACTGTACATACACTTACTTACGTATAGTTGCTCCGCGGAGCGCATTTGCAAACATAATTAATCTTCATTAAAAGGCTGAAAATGTTTCCTCGTTGTGCGGTACACACAACTACATGCATCACATATTTTTATTATTAACGATCGGGCAAATTCACCTGGGAAAGTTGGCCACGTTCAGGCGCATGGTCCATTAATACCGCGGCTGAACATCTTAACTTCTTCTAATTGTCGTGATTTGCATCTTCTTTGTTTTCGAGTTCATGTGCCCAGGAACGCATCTAGGCGCATATAGATTTAATTATGCCTATCCGTCTGCAGATACGCATCTGCATACACGAATGTTGAATATAGTTGTTACGGATAGTTGTCTAAAGAATTGTTACGTTATTGCAAAACGATTTCTTATATTTAAATTTAAGATACAGTAAAATATAAATAATGTATTGTACTGTGCCGTTTTTGTTCTGTTTTGGCTAAAAAAAATTAACAGTGGATATATAGCCCATTACTTTACTATAAAATGAGCGACGCGGAGTTTTCTAAGTTTGGTGCTGGCATATTCCAGAAATACCAACTTTTGCCAGATAATTTTCTCGTTTTATTATTGTTGAGATATGTAACTGTAATCAGTATGATTTTTTTTGCTTTTGCAGATTTCTGAAATTTCATATTTAGAAGTTTCATTACCAAACTTAGAGCTGAAAAGCTTTTACTTCAAAAGGGCCCAAAGGAACTGCACGTTTACTCTTAGTATTTTGTATAAATTTTGTATAATTTATGTCTACAACAATTTTGGATAAAATTAATAGTTCAGCTTCATGAGCAAATTCTATTTGACCGAGATCGGTCTCCATTAAGAGGGGCGTTTACCCATATACCAGTTACATACAAAACACGGGCGCATAAAAAGCAGATCGGAGTCAAAACTATTGCACTGATCTGTAAAAGTAAGGTACTGTTGGAATGTGTAAGCATGGGGCATTGTTCTGGGATAAATATAAAGTTCAACCGCGCTTGCTTTAATAGTGAACTTAGTTAGAGAAAAGAAGCTAATTTTTTACAGAATATACTGGTTGATTTAATATGCTTTCATGGTGATTAAGCCAATGGCATTAATCCCAGAACAGGAGTTAATTTATGGGTGACATTTTAAGACATAGCTCTTTAAATTTGACCCATCCGTTGTCAAGTTGATCTGCTTTTTATGCAATTCTGCATATCGGCTATCGGTCAACGGTGTAAAGAAGGTTTCTGTAATATAATCCACATGAATACGACGGGCATAGAAAAATAATAGTGTAGCAATTGTTTCACAGATGGCGCAGAAACTTGCCCTATAGTGAGTGTGTACAATGTACATGTTCTTCGGAACTCTGTTTTGGTATGTTTATATGATATAAGGAGTTATATCATGTATGTTTAGACCGCTCGCTCGCCTAAAAGCTGAATGCTGGAGGAGAGTTTTTATGATCAATTGTAGTAACGTGTTTCGGTGGCCGTTATTAATTATTTAAATGCGTTTACATACCTAAATGGTGTGTACTTACATGCTTAGTACCACGAGTACCATATAATTATAATTATGCGAGTTTTATAAGATGTCAATTTGCACAAAAGTAGTTTGTGCGGAGTTTCCCAAAGGAACGAGTGCGACCTGTGAGTGCGATAATAAGATATAAAACGAGTATGGTATTTTTCCACTTTGGATCTATGCCTACGTTTACGCCGGGCGCTAGTATCCGGTCGATTTATAATTTATTGTCGTTTGGAGATAAATTTGAGACATTCAAAATGTAACACGTATCAGCTGATGTACTGACAGGCATTTACGTATAGGTATAGACCATTTTTAATATCAATTTGTCTGATTAATTGCATTTATAAGTTCATGGGCTTATCCAGCTCAAATCGGTAGGGGGCCAGTTTTCTAAATTTAGCTTGCTGTAGGTATGGGTAAGGTAAACAGAATTTGAAGAAGAAGAATTTCGCAAAGCGGGACCGTTATTAAGCCCTGCGTTATTATTATCAATATGATTTTGAGTTGGGTTGGATACACAGATATAGTTTTACAGTTTTTGTGATGCTGATCAAAACATAATTATTTTACTAAATTTAGTTCAATTAGATAAATGTTTGTTATGTTTTTTTTAAATAATATTGTAAATTTTATTCATCTTGCGATAGACCGTTTTTTTTTTCAATTGTTTATGTATTTCTGTCATATATTAGGCCCATTTAGGCAACTTTATATCAACTCTATGATAACTCATTTGATTTGAAAAAAAAAAAACAATTTGTAACTCATCAGAGTTTCAAATTTTTATTTTAAAAAAAAAAAAAATGATACACTGTAGTGTATTTTTATTTAGCTTATTCAATCTTTTAAATAATTCATGTTGTAAATTTTAACCCTTTTCCTTACCATATTTTGTCAAATATACGGTTTTTGTTCCAAATAGATTTAGTAAATATGTAAATATACTTTCATCCAGAAATAAATATATTGTTGTCTCTAATGAAGTAACTTATTTATTTGAATTGTACAATATTTCGCTCCAGTGTGTTTGACTATTAATGAAACAGGTTATTTCTAAATTTGGTGGAGGTATGACGAAAGACGAAAGAATAAATATTTTAGGTTTCAAGATCTTCTCTGCTAAACAAATGTTCTAATTTACTGGATTTGAATAATACAACAAAATATGCCAAGTTGAGAGGAACGGTTTCAAAATCAAGACTAATTAGGTTTTCAGATTCCGTTACAGACAAAAAAAAGAAAATATCAAAGCTTCTAGAAAAAAGTTAAAAAATATTACATATCACTGCAATTTTAATTGGGATTTGATCTATGACAGGAAAAGTTATAAAGAAATCAATTAATTGTTAGTTCATGAGTACAATATTATAACTGTAGATTTTCAATTTAATCCATCAAGAAAATTGACAGAAAAACTGTTGTAGCTGGACTGAGAAATTTATTTACAGTAGAGCGCCGATAATCCGAACTAATTGGGACCGAAGATGATTCGGATTATCAAATATTGCAGCTAAATAGTGGAAAATACGGGTATTGGATACAAGATATAAACAAAAGATGATTCGGATTATCAAAAATTGCAGCTAAATCGTGGAAAATACGGGTGTTGGATACAAGATATAAAACAAAAGCAACATTGTTCTCTAAACAGGAATCGACAAAAATGGCTTTTCATTTGGTTAGTCAGTGATTTATTTTAATATTATTTCTTTTTGTGCGTTCGGTCTCAGATTAGCGAATGTTCGGATTACCGAGGTTCGGATTATCGACGCTCTACTGTACCCTCTGACCGCTATCTATTTCATAAATACTACTAAAGCAAAGCAGTGAAAAACAACGGAGTCGGATGTGTTTTTTGTGAGATAAGAAAAAACATTGCGCAAATTGCAAAGAGAAAATTGTTATTATTTTTATTAATTATTAACGTCATAGTAACTAAAATCTGCTAAGTTGTACGAAATATAATGTTAATTTAAAAATTGTAAACCGTATTCTTGGAATACTGTGTATTATTACAGTTGTGTTTAGTTATTGCTAATTTGGCTTTGTTTAAATGAAAGCTACTGGCTTTACGCTTTACGACGAAATCATCTTCACCTACAAATGTAACATGAACTTTATATTCATTGAGCCGACAGAATTGATGTTGACAAATTAATTAATATTAACCTATTACTATTATTAATATTTATTATAATTTATAATTATTATTGTAAGTACCTGGGGGATGAGTAATTTAAGATTTTGTTTGGGAAATGTTTTAACTACATCAATAAAAATACTGTTACTGCTATCATCAAACGCTTCGAAAAAGAATGTTGGACAAAACAAGAAATATGTACTAATAGACAAAAGACAATGTATATCGTAACTACAAAAAAATTCATAAAAAGCCATTTGTAAACACCGCGGGGCGCGCGTCAAAATGCGAAAAAGCGGGATGTCTTCTGTTATTCCTACTACTATTGCGAAAGCAGAACGAGAACAAGGACGACATTCGGCGGAAGCGAGAGGCAGTGTATGCGCGATGGAACATCGCACATAATATCGATCCATGCAAGGGACTCCAGTGACTCCACTTGAGTTACGATAGTCTTCGTTGCATGGGTCGAATTATTTCGTATTTTAATATGAAATTAATACTTTCAAATAAAATAGCTAATAGTAACACATTGGGTAAATTAATTTATCACAAAACGCATTAAAATCGAGCAATTAGGAGCCGATATATCTATACAAATAATAGAAGAGCTGCGAGCGCTTTTGATATGAACGTTCGTTGACAAAGTAACTCCCTCCACTAAATGTCGTAAACGAATGTTTATACTTCTCACCGTTAGATGGAACCACATACCGGGCGTTGTGCAAACTCAAGGCCGATGGCTCGATTTTTCTGACATAAACGCCCCTCTTAAAATAAAATTAGTTAGCCAGGATATGACAGATATTTTGATTCTATTATACAGTATTATCAAAATATTAGCGTTTCACACAATTAAAAACTACTGTATAGTATGATAAAATCATGTGGGTGGCTACATCAGATTGTTTTTAATATGCAGCAGTTTTAAATCAAAAATTATGTCTGCCTCACTTACTTCTTTACAGGAATCATATAGTGCTATGATTTCCTAACTTCAAGTTATTTATCACAAAGAACAGAATTAACTAAAAATTAACTAAAAATAGCCTGTTTATGTTTATGATATAAAAGACGAAAATTTGGAAACTAGGAAATATAAAGGGTTCCGAGAGAAGCAAAGATCGGCGTCCAAGAGGCCGATTTTGGCAACTAAACTGAATTCTACAGTGCTTAGGTTTTCGACTTCGACGATTTTTGGACGTTTTCGAAAAAAAATTCCAAAGTTGACTACATTTATAGATTGAATGGAAGTTTTGATGAACACAAAAATAATAAATACGACCAAAAACAAAGGACTAAAAGTAATTTACTATAAGTATGAACGGATGCCTGCTATTGTTGATTGCCCTGTCAAATTTTCTAGGTTTCCATTTTCCAGGTCAAAATGTGGCGAATGAGACATACTGCGGTGACAGTTGTAACTTGCGTTACCAGGACAACAGGTACCAGGTTAGCAGGTACCAGGTAACAGGACAACAGGTTAAATTATTTAAAAATGTTAAAAAATTTATATCTAAGCATTAAATTAAATTTAAAACAACTTTTCAAAATAATAAACATCGGCGATTTTTGTCAGTGGTTTCATTCAAAATATCATACAAATAATATAGGGTGCCATTTTAAATTTCAACGATTACGTCATACCCGGAAAAACCGGAAGTCATGCTAACCTCAAGAATATCCCAAAAAAGGGGATTTTTTGTCTATTGACATAAAATTTTTCAAAATTTCAATCGTTCTATGTCACCTGTATCACCTGGTATGTAGTTACAGTTAGGTCAATCAGGGGCAGATTTGTCAGATTTCCAAAATCATAGATCGGGACAGTCATCATTAGTCATCAAATTATTTTTCTTTATTAACGAAATAAAATGTGTGTCAAATTTCCTAATATATTTTGTATTAATATTGTTGTTTAATACTACAAACATATTTTAATTAATATATAGGTAGTCAATATATAAAATTGATATTTTATAATAATAATTCTTTCAATGTTTCTTATTTGAACTGAATGTTTTGACAAACAAATCTACTACAAATGAATGAAAAATAAATAAAATATCATGAATTGTTTAGTATAGACATCAAGTTTAAATAGTTATCATTTATCAATTTTCATTTAAATAACTTAATTATTCAAAAATTCAATACAACCGAAGACAGTTATGACAAAGCTGGTCAATGATTAAATAAAATCGCGGACAAATAACAACTGACTCGTGTCTGCAACATTGTCGTGTCACAAACATTTGAAATATGATCAGTATTTTAGACGTCTCAAACTTCTTTTTGAATTGAAAAAAAAAAACAATAAATCCATATAAAACTACTCAGATAGCACTTTATAAAAATCAGTAAAACGTTTCATATGGATCTATTTGTTTATTAAATTTAGTTTTAAAAAAATCCTATTTCCCAAATACAGTTTCGAACGCAGCAACACGCCTGCTTTTGCGTCTATTCTTAAAATTTTAAGCGTGAATAGTTTTTACTTTTTGTTGGACAAACTATACCAGTTATTAACAAGAGTAACAAGGGATCCCGGTCAAATACTTTCATGACAGACATCGTACATCAGCTCTGGAAATGAACATGAAGATAACTTAACTTTCAACTCAATGATTCCACAGTGGTTTCACACACGCATTAGATCTTCCGACTTTAGAAAATAGATCGGAATGCCGCATCGGTCGGTTCGTGACCTGCCAAAAGTCGACATCGACAAACAAAATTATTGGCGCACGATAAACGCCCCATCCGCGTATCTCTGTGCGGTGGACCGCGCTCGTTCTCATAGTGACTGCATAGTGAGTGCACTGCGTGCACACATACGTAGACGTGCATTACGGTTAGTGCGGCACAATGCCGCCAGGGGGAGCGCGAGGCGCAGTAGAGAAGCTATCGACATGGCGCAGTCGGAAAAAAATCTTAGCAAGCGCCGAACGCATGCAATAGCTGGAGCGACCAACAGCTACAGCACAGCATCACCAGCAGCGGGCAGCAATGAGCCGTTGGACGCGACGGCAGAGTACAGAGAGAGAATGCCATTGTTATCTGGGCGCGTATATGGCGTCCGGGGCCAGATTATCGCCTCGTTAATAGGAATCGCATTGTTTGTGCATGCGGTGACCGCACAATGGACCGAGCCGCCTGCAACAATGACGGGCCCCGTGCGAGCGCGCGAGAGAGAGAGAGAGAGTAGCGGCGTTCCCGAAACAATATGCGATCGCCCGTATTAGATAAACTTCGGGATTATATCGGGATACGAATTCACCTGCACTCTAATGTTCGCCGCGGGCGGCGCTGCTGTCGCATGCAGCCGGAAGGACGTCACCGGTGTCGCTCTAAAAAGACCAATTTGCAAAAATTTCTTCAGCCCGAGAATTTAAAATGGAGCTCGGTGAACTATAAAATTTAACGTAATAGTTAACGGTAACAGTTTACAAAGGAACTGTGCAAACGGTATGTTTGTCTAACGACATGTGTAAAGTCGGAAATGACTAGATAACAGTGCACGTCCACAAGAGTATTTTAGTATTGCAAAGATTGCTGAATGATCATCGATGAAAAATATTGATTTTGATCATGGATCATAAACTACACCAGGGGCGCCTAGAGGGCCCTGGTGAAACCTGTGACTGTTGTCACGGGCCCGGCATTGTAAAGGGCCCGGTAGAAAAATGTGCACAGTAAAGTGCAAAGTTTATAATAATTTTGCCAGCATAGGAAAGTGTCTTCATATTCTGAAATGAACTATGTTTTCAAAAAAGCTACTGAAATATTTTCTATTCGTTTTTAACTGTAGTTTTAAAGAGACACATAAAACTATCTAACTAGCTTAAAAATTAGGGTGAATATCTAAAACTCTTTTGATCTTAATTGAAAATTTATAATGATAAGTTTAAAACCCCACTCTTTTGTTCATTGAGTGACACAATAACTGGCAATTAATATTTCCAATGTTAAAGCTGTAAATATCCTAATGCAAATGAATTATTACAAGATAAAAGTAGTTTTACAGTTAAACTGTAAACATACGTAATTTTACAATACATGTTATGTAATATTAAGTGCAAACTGTAGAATTTCATTTGGGGTATAATCATTTGGGAAATTTAAAAATAACGATAAAACTTTTACAAAGGATTTTTAAATGTTATGAAAATGTGAATTGAGGTTTTACCAAATTTTGTTTTTAATTTTAAACGGTACTTAAAATCTTTTGCGCTATTCTATCTGTGACATATATTTTAATATCAACGTTTCGATTAATAATTCTCAGTAATCTTCATGAACTTTGAAAAAAAAATACACTAAAATGTCACAATTGCCGCGAATATAAAATAAAACTAAGAATATTGCGAATTCTGATTGCTGATTTCGAGTATATTGGTATTAAAATACAACAATCTTCTATTGTTTCCGAAAACTGGTTTAAAATTAACCATGTTACAAATTAGATATGGAGTAATAATAATGAAACAATATGCGTTTTTTACGATAATTTTAGAGTAAAAATTCTATTTTTGGTCACTGGGCAAAATCACAAAATATCAAAATGAAATAAACATGCGACATCTAATAGTCACACACAAATGTCGACACTGCAAATTCTTGAAAGGTGATAATATTCTGTATGTTGAAACAATTTAAAGAAAGAAAATCATTTTACAATGTAAAGAGGGTTAATTTACGTATGATTGTATGTGACAGAATCATAATATTAGATCAATAGGCCGTTCGTCAAACTCCTAAAATAATTCAAAAAATTTCATAAAATAAATGACCACAGACATGTCATGAAAAGTATACCAAATGAAATTTGGTATACTTCAACGGCATATACTTAACTAAAGAAAATTAGCAAAACAATGTTATAACTCCTATACGTTATTTCTAAGCTACACTTAAAAATTTAAATTAATAACGCAAAACAAAATAGAAATAACTGTCACAACATCGGTGACAGTGGGGTTTTCTGTGGATTGGTGAGAGTTAATAGAGTGTATGCCCTCTCCGAGCATGAATCTCTTCCTCACACCTGCGTGGCATGTTTCGCACTAGTCTGCTAAGAGATTCTTGGGGTATGCTTTCCCATTCCTCTATCAGGGCTTGTGTCAGTTCTTGTATGGTTAGTGGTGGATTAGGGTGCTTGCCCACACTTCGGTGCAGCTGATCCCACACGTGTTCAATACGATTCAGGCCAAGACAACGCTGGCCATTCCATGACCTGAATTCCACCTTGTTGTAAAAAATTTCCGGTGATGCCGGAAGTGCATTAGGATGCTGCGAGTGTGGAACATGTGAGACAGACAAGACGAAGCATCGAGTGTCGAATCAAGGAGCACAATAGAGACACCCGCCTATGCAAGATTCAACAGTTCGCTGTTGCTCAACACTGCCATGAGTTAGGACACACAATGGACTTCGATGACACGACGATGTTGGCGTAGTAATTATCACCGAAATCTTATTAGAGATGCCAACAAAATTTACAAACATCCTGACAACATCAATCGTGCGGACAGCATTGACATCAGTAGGCCATGTAACATGTAACATGGCCAGGTAGAAAACACATGGAAGCGGTAGCTCCAGGTGCGCGCAGTGAAGTGTAACTTAGGTATATAAGGGAGATTTCTGTGGTAAGTCTTCAGTGTACTGGAAAATGGCAATGCTTTGATTTTCCGTTCAGATTCGTTCCACAATGTGGACGCCCGGACGCTTTTAAAACTATTTTTCAATTTCGAAACTTATGAACCATGAAAAAATTTATTTCAAGGAATTTTCTCTTTAATTTTTAGTTAATGTTACAATAATTTATTAATTTTGAGTCCAGTAATATTAGATCTGAAAATGGGTAAGCTTCAATTGAAACAAGTTGATTTTTTTGTGGACTGTTTAGATTAAGATAACAAATATGATAAAATTGACTGGGTAGTTTGTTACTTTCTTATTGTTTGGTAATAGTTTGGAGTTGCCCTACAAAACAACCTTCCTCCACCACCTTCAAACTATTACAGTAACTAACCACCGTTCTAGCAGTTTACAATTTTAACTAAATAAAATCTACCATTAAGAAATCATCATAAAATAAACCCACAAACATTTGATAACAACGAAATTTAGCACCCCACTTGTGCATGTGCATTATCTTTAATTGAGATCGATGACGTCCATTCAGAGTACCGAGTTGATTCCAAAACTGCATCGGCCGTGATATGATTGTTGAATGGGACGATACATTTCCACTTCTGCCATGCACTTTGATATCTGCTAATGCAGTAATGCAACGAAATGCATATTGCTGTCGCTGCGGCGGCAATGCAATCAGACACCCCTTTGATGGTGATGCCTTTCACAATTGCGCCCCCTTTTCGGCCACTGTGCTCGCACAATCGACTACGATACCATTCAGATTTATTCAATTGTCGTTGTTGAAACGATTCCTTACGCTATATGAACATACCGCTACTGAATTAATATTAAAGGGTATATGCGAATTGTATTTTCTTTCGAGTAAATGTGTTGTAGCTCTCGAGCATGTCGAAAAAATTGTCTTAGAATGATTGGATACTTGATCAAAACGGATGTTGTGTAGTCTATCTTCTATCTAAAAAGAACACTAGTGTTGAATATAGACTCTGGATGAATTGACCAAAACTAGAGAGAAAAATGGTATGAAGTGCGTCGAGATACTTATGAGTTTACAGGATGTGATACTGAAGCTGTTACTGAAGGTACTGAATTATCAAATTGTCTCTCCTCTATATTTCCAAAAAGAAACTAAACTTCCGAACCAGGTCTTTTTACTAATTTGTAACAACCGAGACTGTATGGGCCTTCAAACTCTATCAAAACGAGATAGGACTCATAGATTTTAAAATAAAAGTACATTAGTCTTAAGATATTGTTGAATGAGTCCATAATTTTCAAAGGTGCGCAATATTGGTGATAAAACCCCCAATATGAACCTCTTTGAGCCTTTGATTGTTGTATATTTTATTATAGGTACCGGTTTCGATCAACAAAGTGATCATCATCAGCCTAAATCTAAAACGCAGACGAAGCAATAATTAGAGTGCTATTTCTTCTACTTTGCGTCATTAATTTTATTTAAATTTAAAAATTGTGGTTACTATATTGCGCTAAATTAGAATCTAGGGTATTTTGCGGGTACCACGTGGCAGTACTGTAGTAACTGTCCACTTCGTAAGGATGGGATAAAGTCATGACAAAATATAATTGTGAATAATTTTACGCTACTTTAGCCTATAAGTTTTAATAAATAATCAGTGAGGTCGCAACTATGATGATAATGGAGCTTGGGGCAACACTTAACCCTACTGTGATAAATACATGAAACATAACCTAAAAAGTAACTTTGAAAAAGTGGTTGGCGGTTACTGATTAGTTACTTCAAAGAACCCCAGGCTTATAATTGAAACCAAATTCTAATTTCTTAATTTCTTCTTTCTTTTATTAAAGTAAATGCGGTCTTTGAATTATATCTGAAAAGGGATTTTATGTTTAGTTGAAAAGAACGATGACGATCATTTACCCGAGTCGCAAAAAACATCACCGGAATGTCATGCTGGCGTATTTTGATGAACACAGCAAAACTAAGAAAGCCCCAATCCTTTGGCCATACTATAGCAGGTTACACGTATGTTTAAATATGTATAGAATATGATTTTTTCGCATGTTATGCGATAGCAAGCGATTAAAAAGATGGAGTGTGTAGTTATGTGTTGTATGTTTGACATATGGCATTTGAGATCAACAATAAATGTGTACTGTGTCAGTGTGTACTCATCTTAGAAAAAACTTACTAAAAACGATGTTATAATTTGTTAATTGTAACACCGAAAACAGTGTTACAATGTCTGCATTGTGAATGCAAAGTAGAAAAACAATATTTTCATTATTGACAATTCAGGAAACTACTGAAAATATCTCTTCAAAAGATCCTGACTATACGTTTTATTTAATAAATATTAGTCCTTTTGCAAACAAATTTTTACGCGTTTTCATTATACAATTGAATAATAATTATTCAATGATGTGATTTTATCATTAACTCTTACCACTAAACTAATTCTACTCAAATCCCGGAAAACAGGCATTATTTACCCTTTTTTAAATAAAGGCGGAGGAGCCGGGATTAATTAATAGTCACTATTTTATATAAAACAGAAGATTAACAAAGATGAATTAACACTGCGGGAGGCTTATATACGAAGATTAATATTTTAATTAAAGTTTTTCTACACAGGTTCATCGACACTTTCCCACTACCACAAAACCCCTATTTTCCGCTGACCGATGATTTATTAAAATTCAAAACCAAATTAAACTAAAAACTACAACCACGTTTCAAATAACAAAAACACGCACAACATCAGTTAAATAATAAAATACACTCAAATTTTACGGTATTTAAAACCTCTAAAGTTTTCCAAACTCATCCGTCAACGTGAGACCCCTAACTAATCCTCCGACCCATTTAAATCCAAATTTAATCCCAGTTTTTTCGAGAAGGGGGATTCCCCGCCAACCCCCTACCGGAATAACACCCTTAAGTCGTCCGCATAGTTTCAGAAAGACGCCGAAATGAAGTTTAATTGGTTAGCGATCACGTATCCATCACGTCGACGTTTTCAACGCCGCAGAAGTACCGAAGAAGTACGCGACGCGGCTTCCTGCGACGAGAATTTAATAACGTTTCGGTCTCTCGTTTAATGAGCAAAAGGCCGCTTTCGCCCCCCCCTACCCTCCCACCGCGCGCGCTTTTCGCAATACACATAAAATATTCATTCGTGCGCAAAGCCAATCTCATCCGGAACCGGAGTCCCCGGACTTTAAACTTGCCCAATTATGCGTGCTCACATCGCGGCTACCCCGAAGCTGTTTCTATACTGCAAGACAATCGCCTACTATATAGATTTCCGCAACAATAACAACTGACAGTCGGATGATGGATCGGTAGACAATATGGCGCAAGCTTGAACGGTACGTGCGAGTGAACGGGGACTAACGTATCAGTGGTCCTCAAGGTGTTTTATTCTAAACGTTCCCTTTACTGATTTTATGGTTGATTGTTTGATAAGAAGTATTTTTTCGTAACAACTGAGAAAAACATGTTTTTAACAAAACTGTCTCTAAGGTCACATGATATGACATTTTTGTTTGATTATATTGAATCAAAATTGATTGTCACTTAAGAAGAAAGAAATAAGAAAGAAAAAACCAAAGCAAATATGATGTAAAAATATTCATAAGTATGTCTCGAAACGTAAATAAAACATTGATAAAAACTTTTATTATTTTTGACGTAAGATAGAAATAGATTTTGTGCTGTTATAGATTGCTTAGCGTTGTATAAACAGCTTAAAAATAGATATAACACCTTTCCATAACGTCATTTAAGCGATTTTTATATGAAACTAATATCAAAAGAAATAAATATCAAATATATTCATGCAGACACTATATGTGAGTATTGACTCCTGTGTTTGAAGACTCATAAGTTATGAGTCGTGAGTTATGAGTTGTGAGTTATATATATTTACTGAGTTGTGAATCTATGACTATGTTTAGTGCAATTTTTACAATTATTGCTTAATTTAAAGAATCGTACCGACTTCACAAGTGACTGATGTGGGTTACTACGTTCTTCATATTGATATTAGTTTCCTTTTATCAATTCTGGAAAGTTTTATAAAAATTCTTAGGATATTTCCGGAGTTGTGAATCTATGACTATGTTTAGTGCAATTTTTACAATTATTGTTTAATTTAAAGAATCGTACCGACTTCACAAGTGACTGATGTGAGTTACTACGTTCTTCATATTGATTATTAGTTTCCTTTTATCAATTCTGGAAAGCTTTATCAAAATTCTTAGGATATTTTTTCCTGAGTTGTGAATCAATGACTATGTTTAGTGCAATTTTTACATTTATTAATTTAAGGAATCGTACCGACTTCACAAGTGACTCATGTGAGTTACTACGTTCTTTATATTGATTATTACTTTCCTTTTATCAAGTCTGGAAAGTTTTATCAAATTTCTTAGCATATTTCCGGAGTTGTGAATCTATTACTCTGTTTAGAGCAATTTTTACAGATTTTTTAATTTAAAAAATCGTACCGACTTCACTAGTGACTGATGTGGATTACTACGATCTTTATATTGATTATTAGTTTCCTTTTATCAAATCTGGAAAGTTTTATCAAATTTCTTAGGATATTTCCTCAGTTGTGAATCTATGACTATGTTTAGTGCAATTTTTACAGTTATTGTTTAATTTAAAGAATCGTACCGACTTCACAAGTGACTGAAGTGAGTTACTACGTTCTTTATAGTATGATAAAGTCATGTGCTTAGCCACATCAGATTTTTTTATAAATTGTATCCCACCTTTGCTCGATTTTTTTTTCCGGATGGTAAAAACTCATATACATATAGTAAGTAAAAAGTTTCATGTGAACCTATTTTTTTTTTTTCAGTTCATTACAGCGGTTTGAGCTACAGTGAGATCACAAATGACTGACCTGTCCGCTCGCATCAAACGGGGTTTTAGTAAAAATGTGCCGTATATTTTCTCATATATAACCCTATTTCATAAGAGCGGACAGGTCAATCATTTTTGATCTCACTGTATTAAAAATATCGTCTTTTAAACGACTCCAACTTCTTAAGGAATTAAAAAGCACATTAAGTTCATATTCAACTGTGTACTTGGAGCGAGTAAAAAATTTAGTTAGTTTTTCTTTTTATTTATTTGGTAATTTATATTATTTTTAACCTTTTTACTTTAAATAATTAACTTTTTATTGATGCAATGAAGGACTTGAAGAAACAAATAATTTCATATAAAATATTTTACTTAGAGTAGCATTAGCTTTCTAAAAATATAATTTTCCGGGGAAAAAAGTGGGACACCCTATTAAAATAAAGTTTATTACTTCTTTATTTATTTATAGTAACTGTTACAATAATAACATTTTAAAATAGGCTTTTTGGTTCTTAGCTATAGTGCCACAAGTACATATTCGTAATTAGCGACCCAAAACCACGAAATTAATACTTTCTATAATTATAACCAGTGAGAGTTCGGACGATTTCACACAGTCATAATGGATCAAGATATGTCAATAGAAAAAGGTACAAAATAAAAATATATATATATATGTAATTTTGCAATAGAAACTCCAATTATCATGTTACTGAAATCCAAAACCATTGGCTTTTGAAAACAAATAAAAGCAAGCGAACTCCATAACTTGTCTAATGCATATTTTTCTTGGACGAACTGGAGAAAAGTTCTAACTAACTGCTGTAACTAACTTCCTCGTAAAAAAATATATATTTTCCTGTTTAATCGGAGTTCATAATCATCAATAAGACAATTAGTTGCAATACATTCTTTAGCTTTAAACATTTAACCAAAAACATAAGCAACACGTCACGAGTGGGCACTAATTTTGCACTATTTTGTTTGTTTTCAAGACAACTAAAGTCCTTTAGTAGACTTCTTAATCCTAAAAAATCTGATGTGGCCAGGCACATGACTTTATCATACAATATATAAAATTAATAGTTTAGCTGCATGAGAATCTATTCTATTGAGATAAATCGTAGGTATTGTCAAAGCATCAGCATTTGACACTACCTACACTACGTCATTAGAATAATAGTTATTTGTGTCACAAATGCCGAAAGTACGGAATAGCGCGACGAGCGGTGATGCGGCGCGTCACCGAAGGCGGAGTGTCGCCGTCGCATGTGAGTGAGTCGCGCTATCTAGTTTTTGGCAGGAGCGACATCAACGTTTATTTTGTTGCTTTTTAAGAAATACGTATTTAAAAAAAATAAAAATATTTCTGTATAGTAAATGCTAGGTTTGTACCACTTTGACGAAACGTCAAGCTTAAAGGTGCGTTCCGATTGGTAGGTAATGGTAGCTAATGGCGGTGGTAGAATACGAAATTATAGTATTTCTTACATATCATGATAATGACACATATTAGTTTGCATGTACATAAACATGAGTCACTAGCAATTTTCTATTGGAAATACTATAATGGCGTCTGCTACCACTGCCATTATCACTAATGAAAACGCACCTTAAAAAGGTAATTCAAATTCTGACAGATTTATATTTGTTCATGACACATCCCTACCAACATACTAAAATAAAACTACACTCATCGCTATACTTTATTTATAATTTTCTCAATTTATCGTTTTTAGAATTAGATATAAAGACACAAACAATCAAATTGGTGATCTTATTTTATTTGACATTTGTATTTTATAATTTGCCGCACTAGAGCGGCAACGTTCCATAGTGATTCTCCAACCTCTGATGAGATCAGCTGTTTTCGAATGTGACAACATAAAAAAATATTTGTCAAAATCCTGGCTACTATCATAATAACTAAAAGACAAAATCAACGACGTCTAAACGCTGGATTTTCGCGTCTTTCTTCGCGAAAACCGCAAAACCGCGGCCGCGGCCGCGGTTTTGCCTTCAAAATGCCGTTTCGCTGCTGTGTAGACTCGCGAATTGCGGATTTAGCGCCCATTTCTCTTAATTTTTAGCGAAAAATCGACGTACGGCAATTCCGCCGTTTGAATTACATTGCAAAAATTTGTTGGAGTGGGTACACTCCGTTCGGCACTTGCCCGAAAATTTTACCCTTTGTGTTTTCAAAGGATCCTAGGAGAAGCAACGATGGGCGGTCAACCGCGACATTTATTGCTCAAAACAGAAAGCTCTATCGCGTAGGCCAATCTATTTGTCGATATTTTGCCAAGTTTTCGAATTTATTTCCTTCAATTTCAGTAAATTTATGCATATCGATTTCTGACTGTACTTCTACTCCAGGCGCCATGACGACGGCATAATAACATGACAGTTACGTGTTTTTTGACATTCTGAATATGACAACGCTATTTTCGTCTTACTGCTATCGTTTTGCTCGAAGTGGCTGAAATAGCGGCCAGAATAGCGATAAAATGGTGTCGCAGGCGTTCCCTGGCAACTACGCGATCATAATTAGGTTTAGTTTGAAGAATTACCAACGGAAAATAATAGATATGCGCCAGGGACAAGCGTGCTTTCGTAGCCTAAAAATGTACGTATTCCACTCGACTTCTGTCAGGTCAGAATTGCCCCAAATCACCCTTTCGACCGCGCCCCGGACGGGCCAAATCGCGCCCGGGGTTTCATTTCCTTCTCGGGCGACGACATTTTACTCAAAAAGTACGCTAATATCGACTCTATATAAAACGCGCGTCAACTCCAAGCTTTAAAATTTGAAACGGTATGTAGATAAACCGCCCAAATTCGCGCGATCTAGATATTTCGATTTGCGCATGCGTGAGTCTAGAGAACAGCTGTTCCCAACAATCCCAACCTACAAACCCGTCATGGTGGGGCGGGGGGCCCCTGTGCACAGAAACACAGAATAGATATGCGCTACGATCTGTCACACATAACCATGAAATATGGAAAGTGGAAAGCCGCGAACAAGGGAACAAGGCATAAATTCTCTGCAATTATGTTTACAATCAACGTAACAAGTGCCTGGCTGTTATTAAAGTGCAATTTCATTATGGTAGGTAAGTACATAATTTAACATTCTACTTAGTATTCTTTAGTTAATGGTTTGTTGTGTGCTTCTAGGCTAGAAATTGAAAGATGTTTCCAGATTCACAAAACAGAATGATTCGAAATCGAAATATGAGAAAGTGTACTGCACATTCAAGCAAATAGAACTAATCGATAAACATGTGATGAGAGTTTATCCGTTTGCTGTCATGTTGGTTGCATACACGCACGTTGTTTCAAGAACTTTCAAAGTAAGTAAATAGTACCTAATTTGTTTTTATCTGATTAATTTTTCTGTGTTTTTTTTACATATTTGTAATTCATTGAAAAATTAATCTATATACATATGCTACATGTGCTTTTTGTCACAAATTTTAGAATTGTCCGAAGGAGAATTATACCGTACTGCGGTTGGAGGGAACATTTCACCTGGCCCTTTAGAACTTCACGCTTCTGATAATTGATATGGACACAAAAGACTGACAGTAAGTACCGACTACATATTTATTAATAATTTCGTTATGTGCTATTTTATATTTTCTACGAAACAATCGTAAAATGGTATTTTTCTTCTTTGTGTCTTTAAATTTATACAAAGTGTGGTTATGTTGAAGTTACCATAAAATATGAATAAATTTTAATAATGAAAGCGGATTCTTTTTCTAAAGAACAAAGATCACAAAAATTGTAATTGGTTATAAATTTATACAATTTTGTCAACATCAATGCGAATGGTAATATATATATCAGATGTAATTATCTTCATTGACCCTTTTCCTACAAATCTTCTTATGTAATAGATATTTAAGCTTCAGCTGCTAAAAATACCAAGGTTTAAATATGAGAGATTGTAAATTAAATATACGTATTTCATTGTTTAAATTTTTGTTGTTTCCATATGTTAGGATATACCCTATAAAACTATAACGATTCATTCAATAAGTCGATTAAGATCAATAAATTGAAATGGCGGTATGATTCACTATATGCAGAACTGAAACTATATACAGAACTAAAACTATTTACTCAGTTTTTAGAAAGTAAATGTCATGCTGAGTAAAAAGTTTCCTCAGGACTTATGGAAATTTTGAATTCTTTAAGATGTTAGACCCATTTGTTTTAATGAATGTATTCCTCACTGCCCAATTTTCTTTACTCTTTATTATTTTGTTAATATTTCAAACGGCTGTAACTTTTTGGAATTGAAACGATAAAGCATGCAGATAATTGCATTCTAATAAATAGAATTATTAAATATTATCTTTGCTTATAGGTTTTTATTATACGCAGGGGTCAAAGAAAATTATCAGAATAGAATCATCTTCTTATTTGAGGAATAACCATGTTTGAGGAACACGAAATCAGCAGCATTGGAGGAATATGAAGAAAGAAGCAACCGATCTTCATGAAGCAATATGATCTCTGTGAAGAAAAACTAACAACCGGAATGCAAAAATTGATCGGCTCGATGCAAAATATAGGCAATCCGTGGAAAACGTGTACGAGAGAAAACCTATATAAAGTAATTATTATGGGACATTAGAATGGTGACAGAAATATGTAGATTATAAAAGTAAATTATAAAATGGGCTGGAAATTAATTTTCCGAAATATAAATTAAATTTGAATTTTTTTATTAACTGAATTACTCACTGCCAGTTAAAGTTTAGTTCAGATATTGTTTTTTATCAATTATATTAAACTTATCCATTATAGTCATGCGAAGATGAAAAACGTAAAAGTGTTAACTATCAATTCATTTAAAGTAGTCTTTCATTTATTAAATTATACAAATTTGGTTGAACTTTAGTAAGAAAAGGATATAAATTTAGTAAGAAAGCTCAGTGACATAGGGTGGTAAATAAATAATTGCCTATCCTCTTTACCACATCATGTTCACATCAGGTTTGGCCTACTAAAAACTTCCATAAATTTAGAAAAGAGTGAAAATATAAAATAAACTAAGTTTGATAGAGAACGTTTCCCCTAACATTTCTTTTCGTTTAGTACGAACAAATTTTTAAAAATATTAAGGTATATAGAAAATGTGAAGAGAAAACATTACTTGAAATACTTATGGAGTAATTATTTTGTATTCAGGAACGGTTTGGTATGGTTGAGTATCTTGATTTGAGCATTTTTAAGATTTCTATTACTTTGGTAATATTTTTAATGATAACTTTTTAAGGAATTGAGAAACCAAACTGTTTTTTATTACAGCTAGCATTTTTGTCTTTATAGTAATCTGATTTTATAAATTAAAACAAACTTACATATTAAGCTTTTATTGCAGTATTTGTTAATATTCACTTTTTGAAAATTGTATTAAAATTTTTTCTAATCAAATGCTCAAGTTCAAGTTTTTACTGAGTAAAAAGTTTTAGTTGAAAATTTATTTATGGATTTCTTTGTTTATTCTTAAATTTATTTATTTTTATGGCTCTCATGTGTTATTTTATCTTTGTTTTTGTCGTTTGATATGAATTTTCATTTTCTTTGTTTTGCTAATATATCACACTTCTGTAATTTTATGAATAATCATACTTCACACAGAATGACATGTACTCTCTAAAAAAAACTCTAAGGTTCAATGGGATTTCTTTGTACTTTCATTGTTTGTTATAAATTTTAATTTGTTACTTTCTTTGTTTTATTAGTAGTTCACATTCCTGTAACTCTATAAAGAATTGAAAAACAAATAACTTCAAAGGAAACTTTTTATTCGGAATAACATTTACTTTACTAAAAAAAAATCTGATGTGGCCAGGCACATGACTTTATCATACAATATATAAAATTAATAGTTTAGCTGCATGAGAATCTATTCTATTGAGATAAATCGTAGGTATTGTCAAAGCATCAGCATTTGACACTACCTACACTACGTCGTTAGAATAATAGTTATTTATGTCACTAATGCCGAAAGTACGGAATAGCGCGACGAGCGGTGATGCGGCGCGCCACCGAAGGCGGAGAGTCGCCGTCGCATATGAGCGAGTCGGCTATCTACTTTTTGGCAGGAGCGACATCAACGTTTATTGTGTTGCTTTTTAAGAAATACGTATTTAAAAAAATAAATGATGTCTGTATAGTAAATGCTAGGTTGGTTCCACTTTGACGAAACGTCAAGTTTAAAAGTGTGTTCCAATTGGTAGGTAATGGTAGCTAATGGCGGTGGTAAAATACGAAATTATAGTATTTCTTACATTACGTGATAATGACACATATTAGTTTGCATGTACATAAACATGACTCACTATCAATGTTCTATTGGAAATACTATAACGGCATCTGCTACCACTGCCATTGTCACTAATGAAAACGCACCTTAAAAGGGTAATTCAAATTCTGACAGATTTATATTTGTTCATGACACATCCCTACCAACATACTAAAATAAAACTACACTCATCGCTAAACTTTATTTATAATTTTCTCAATGTATCGTTTTTAGAATTAGATATAAAGACGGGTTGATATTTCTTATCAACAAACAATCAAATTGGTGATCTTACTTTATTTGCAATTTGTATTTTATAATTTGCCGCAGTACAGCGGCAACGTTCCATAGTGGTTTTCCAACCTCTGATGAGATCAGCTGTTTTCGAATGTGACAACACAAAAAAATATTTGTCAAAATCCTGGCTACTATGTAATTTCATATCAATGCATATGCGACCGATCTCGATCAAATAGAATTTGCTCTTGAAGCCAAACTATTAATTTTACCAAAAAATTTCATAGGCATAAATTATTCAAAATGTCCTCTACTTTAATTTATTAATTAACTAATTTGTCGAAATTACAGAAATGGCGGCTCATTTCCTAAATCCTTCAAAAAAGCTTAGAATAAACTAAAACGCTAAAGTATGAATTTTACCAAAAAATGTCATAAACATAAATTATTCAAAATTTCCTCTACTTTAATTTACTATTTAACTATTTTGACGAAATTACAGAAATGGCGGCTCATTTGCAAAATCCTTGAAAAAGGCTTAGAATAAACTACCAGTTCCTTTGGACCCTTGTGAACCAAAAGCTTTTCAGCTCTAAGTTAGGTCATGAAACTTCTAAATATGAACTTTCGTTCCGATACCTTCAGTAGTTTCTCCGGAATCGTCTCCACAAAAATCGTTTACACACACACATACACACAGACACACACACAGACATTTTTTTGTACCTTGGTCAAAAATGTTCAGGGGACCCAAAAAGACCTATTTCCGCTAAAATCTCATTTTTTTTTTCGGCACGATTACAATACTTTACATACTGCGTATGATAAAGTAAAAAGTAAATAGTAATGGTAATGTTTCATATGAACTAATTTGATTTTTTTTAATTTTATTCGGTTATTTTTGCATTTAATTACTGTTCCTTAGTTTATTTACTTTTTATTATTGTACTATATACTGTTTGGTACACATTGCTGGTTATCCCATTGTTTGATATGTGTTTTAAACTTTTACTCAAAATGATATTTAATTGGCAGAAAACTCAAAAGTAACCAGTTTTATTAATCAAATGTTCAAATTTAAATGTTTTTTTTTAGTTTTAGTTTAAAGTTTATTTACCGATTTGTTTGTTTATTCCTACATTTATTTATTTTGTATTAGTTTTATGGCTTTCTTTATTATTGTTTCTTCGTTTTGACATTTTTTTATGAATATTAATTTATTTTTGTTTCGTATATGATACTTTTCCCAAAATGGCATGTACTATGTGCGCAAAAAAAAGTCGTGCACCACATATGCAACCAAATACACTACTTTCCTTCAAGGACAATAATTATTGTCATCAAAATCCAATTGGTTGGTAAAGAACATGTTATTTATTTTAATATTGTGTTTCTTTATCAAATGAAACCAACACTTTACTATAATGTTTATTGTATTTGCTTCACTTAGTTACGATACAACATTCGGTTCCGCATGTCCTATGCTGCATACATACGGTCGGTAACTCAGATAGTACAGTTACCTGTAATATCTGTGTACTTACAATACATAACAGTCGGTAACGCACGTATTACAGGTAACTGCAATACACATAAATGTTATTATTCGGAGAAATCACGGACTATAGGTGGCGCTGCGATTCATCAATATGGTGGTTCTATGATAGATAGGTTATTTGGGTTATTTCTTAACTTATTGTGTTTATTACGAAAACACTACATTCGGTAAGTTTACTTGATTGTTATATCTTTATAACAAAGTTAAGGGTGCTGATCGACGTTGTTTTTGGTTATTATTACCACCATAGTTCTCGTGATAGTTGTAAACAATAAACACAACATAACCTCATTTATCTATCACAGACAAGTTCAGTTTTCTCCACTGCTGGGCGCCACCGTCGCTGGTTTTATGTCTATGGTTTTGCCGAATGCTTGTTTGGTTATCTTATTAATAGTAATAATTTTACTAGATTATTATTATTATTTGAACAAAAGGACATTTTTGTCATTTGTGTGTTTTAAATTTTAAACTGACATAATCAAATTGTAGACAAAAAAAGTGCCTTTATAATATAAAAATGCTTTTTTTGTGAGGATCCCAAATAAATAAGTTACGACCATAATTAAAATATAACGTCTTTTGGGTTTTCAAAATAGCTTGGAAGCCATTGGCAATTCAACTGTTTTCTGAACAGATTATGAAAGAGCATATATCTCTAATAGTAACAAAAGTACGCATACAATCCAACGTCCCGTGGGACACACTGGATATTAAAAATACATTTAGCTGATAGCTACTTTAAAACAAAAAAAAACCCTGTTGGAAAATTTAATTGTTTCGGCACAAATTTTGATTAATTGTTTACACCAACGGTTGTTATGTTTACAACAGTGTTTTTAACATGTTTTAAAACAAATACTTTGTTTGAAGTATTTAATTTTAAAAAAGAGTTTGTTGTGTTGTGTTTTAAACGTTTTTAAAACTACCGAAATTTGAACAGCTTTTGTTGTTTTTTAGAAAGTATAGTAATACAATATCAGTTGTTTTTTATTTTTGTAAAATAAGGAATGGAAAGACGTCGATTAAAATGCCGACAATAAAATGTTTGCGTGATTTAAAATGTTTCGATCTCTGTTTTATTTGTGTGTGATTTAAAACATGTTTTATTTCATGTTTAGAAGTTTGAACATTTTTTTGCGTAGTGTTTAAAAACATTGTTCCGTTAAAAAACATTTTATAAAAAAAACAATTTTTTGTAGGTATTATTTTTAATAAAATTCGTTATTTTTTAATTATAAGCAAAACCCCAAATTAAGAATGTGTCTCCATACATACAAATTTATTTTAATTTGGCAGTTTCAACTTTAAATTTAATTCTATTTAATTTAATTTTTTTGTTTATTATTTTTTTAAATTAATAATTCGTTTGGTTAAAATGTAATTTCATGAGTTTTGATTAATTGCTTATAACTAAAAAATATGCAATTTTATAAAAAAATGATTACCATAAAAAATTTTTAGAATTGATCTTGGAATTAAAAAATGTAAAAATATACAGCGTGTTGTATTAGAAAAAAATGTTACCAAGTTTTTAATAAAAAAGAACACCGTATATATTATAAATATAATTACCTGATACCCTCTTTAAAACAAAAAAAAAAAAACTATTAGAAATTTTTTGAAAATTCTTTCCCTTTAATTGTTTCTGCACTTTCTTCTGCACAAATTTTGATTAATTGTTTATACCAACAGTTGTTATGTTTAAAACAGTTTGTTTTCAGTTTGTTTAAAACGGTGTTTTAACATGTTTTAAAACAAATACTTTGTTTAAACTATTTTGTTTAAACATGTTTAAACAGTTTGATGAAAAGGATGCAGACAAATAAAATTTTTGCGTGATATTTTTATTCTGTTTTTTTTTTTTTTTTGTATGTGATTTAAAACATGTTTTATTTCATGTTTTGAACATGTTTTCTGCGTAGTGTTTAAAAACATCGTTCTGTTAAACACATCATTTTATAAAAAAAATTGTTTGTGTCCTTCAAAATAACAAAAAATGTTTGTCTAACATCCCTGTTTATAATTCAAAAATAAGGAGTTTATCCCCTGACAAAAGGGGTCACACATTTGTTTTACGCTTTGAATGAAAGCAAAAAACCATATGAAACTTTTTACTTGGTTGTTTTAAATTTGTGTTCTTTTATTTTTCAAACATTTTGAAAATCAATTATTCATTGTCAAAATGTTAAATAATTATTGCGAGCACTGTATACGGCAAAGTCGCGCTTGCGCGACTTTGCCCAGTACGACAGATGGTGAAAACCTACAGATTTCGGCGTCGGCGATCTATCCGGATCGGCGATCTACCTGCATCAGCGAACTACCCGGATCGACGATCAACCCGGATCTGGGTTCTACCCGGATCGGAGATCTGCCCAGATCGGCGGTCTACCCGGATCGGCGATCTGCCCAGTTCGGCGATCTGTCCAGATCGGCGGTCTCCCCGGTTCAGCGATTTACCCGGATCGGCGATCTAGCCGGATCGGAGATCTACTGAGTCGGCAATCTACCCGGATCTGCGCTCTACCCGGTTCGGCGATCTACCCGCATCGGCGATCTACCCGCACCGGCGTTCTACCCGCATCGCCGATCTACCCGAATCGGCGATCTACCCGTCTAGGCGATGCGCAGACCTATTAGGTCTGCCCCGTTTCTAGTGTAGTTTCATATTAATGCAGATGCGACCGATCTCGATCAAATAGAATTTGCTCTTGCAGCTAAACTATGAATTTTACCAACAAATGTCATAAACATAAATTATTCAAAATTTCCTCTACTTTAATTTATTATTTAACTATTTTGACTAAATTACAGAAATGGCGGCTCATTTGCAAAATCCTTGAAAAAGGCTTAGAATAAACTACCAGTTCCTTTGGACCCTTGTGAACCAAAAGCTTTTCAGCTCTAAGTTAGGTGATGAAACTTCTAAATATGAACTTTCGTTCCGATACCTTCAGTAGTTTCTCCGGAATCGTCTCCACAAAAATCGTTTACACACACACACAGACACACACACAGACATTTTTTTGTACCTTGGTCAAAAATGTTCAGGGGACCCAAAAAGACCTATTTCCGCTAAATTCTCAATTTTTTTTTCGGCACGATTACAATACTGTACATACTGCGTATGATAAAGTGTTATGAAAAAAAAATTCAAATTAAAAAAAATATAGTGAAGCAAAGTTTGAAGCAATGTTCATATTTTTTTATTTAGCATTTAAAAGAATTACAATTGAAACAAAACGCTGACAGTATTTTAAGGCCATATCTAAACATTTTGAATTGAAGATTATTTTTTCATTGAATTATAATTTATATATAAATACAACAAATTTTTTCCGACCACCAAAGTAAACATGTAAGATGTTTTTGCGTTTCTGATGAAACAAAAAATATACTCAATTGCACTAGCTATAGCAATGAAAATTCTTTATAATACTGCCTACGAGTTAACACTTTAGGACTGCTGGTTTGATTAAAACGGGGTTGCAACACGAGTGTGTAGCCATTGGCCGACTTGGTGCGAAATACGAAACACTGCCTGTCAAACGATGATTTATGTCGGGCGAATTTGAGTTGGCGGGCGGCGGCTTCGTCGCCGACACGTCCATCTCGCTTTTTTATTTAATATAATCCCGCGGACAATTCCGGCCTAATATTATTGTGTGACTTGGCGGCATGCTCGAATAGGGGGAGAGACTGGCTAAAATATGCCGGTTCGCACGTCTGCTGACAACCGATGTATCAAAACATCAAAAGTGGTCCGGCGATTTAGAAAGAAGCCGGAATGGAGATTAACGTTGTGTGTACTCTTTAGCTTAGGTTATCCGCATGCTTAATTTATACAAGGTTGTGGTTTTTATGGTTTCGATATCGACACGTTTTTGGGAAAATGTCGAAAAGCGAGAGATAGAATTTCAGTAGAAAGCATTTTTCTGCATTTCTTTGTACCTTGCATTCCAATTTGACTAATTATATTATGTACTATTAAAACTATTTACTTTTTATTGGCTAACAAATGAATTGTAGAAATAATTTAACCATAAGCAAACGTATTAACTCATGTCCAAACAAATTTAACCAGAATAATATGATATTTTCACATTATTATTATTACTATTATTATTTACATTGCAAAGGTTTATTTGAAACCGCTTTCTTCTACAAAAACTTAAATATTGGGATAAATCCAAAAACAAAATGATTGAGTATTTGAGACCCTGACCAAGGTCCTTATTTACTGATTAAGATGTAGCAAACTTACACAATTTCTTTTTTCTAAGTTGTAATAGCATTTCACAATTCTTTACAATCAGCTGAACAAGTCATAAAAGTCAGTGAAGTTGTTCGAAAGTTATCAAACATCAAACAATAAATTAACTAGTAGGTTAGATATCCGGTATTTTGTGTTCATGAGCATACTTAATGAAAAGTTTACTATAAACCGGCGTAAAAAAATATTTTTTGTTTTAAAAATGAAAGTTAATTATAAATAAATTTTATTTTTATGAGTTGTTTGATTTATTTATTACCTTTACCACCATTTCTACTAAAATGAGAACAAAATGTATATTGTTGTAGAATCTCATGCAGCTTATGCTTCGTTTTCTGAGATACGGGGTGTCAGAGTTTATTTTCTTTGTTTTTTTCAGGCGCAGTGTTGAATCTTGGGTCACATCTAAGAGAGTTAATTACAAAATTTTTTGTAACTTTGTGCATATTTAAAATTTTATTAGTGTTATTTTCTGTTATTGTTTTAAACAGTTCTTTAAAAAAATTTAGATCATCAAGATGTTTTATTTTTCTGCTTAAATACGGTGCCGCCTACAAAAAATAGGCAGACAGAGAGTTTTTGTCACTAATTAAACGAGGAATTCCAAAATGATTTTTAGTTTGAAATTCCCCAGTGGCGTGCCAATTTTCTATTAAAAAAAATGATATCATTACCCTTATGCGCACCAATGATGTGCTTAATTGCATGTCAAAAAATGCGCAATAACTATCTCTTAAAACCCACTAACTTTCATATGCATATTTCTACCGGTTTTAGAGCAATAAATAAATCGTCATGTTTTAAGAAAAACTTTAAAACCTTTGTGTCTCAGAAAACGTAGCATTTGCGGACATACGTTTATATAGCAAACTGTCATTATTTTTTAATATAGAATCACCCCCTGAAGTTTGTGGCACTTATTTACTAACACCCTGTATACTGTATCATAAAGTAATGTGCCTGGCCACATCAGATTTTTTAAATTAAACATAGAACTGTAATAGCGAAATTTATCTAAGTAAATAAAAAAGAGTTTTTGTTTTTTACTTTATCATACGCAGTATGATAAAGTATTGTAATCCTGCCGAAAAAAAAATCTGATTTTAGCGGAAACAGGTCATTTTGGGTCCCCTGATGAATGTGTGTATGTGTGTGTGTGTGTGTGTGTGTGTGTGTACCCGATTTTTGTGGCGACGATTTCGAAGAAACTACTAAAGGTATCGGGACGAAAGTTCATATTTAGAAGTTTCATGACCAAACTTAGAGCTGAAAAGCGTTTGGTTAAAAAGGGCCCAAAATAACTGGATGTTTCCTGTAATTTCGTCAAAATAGTTAGATAATAAATTAAAGTAGACGAAATTCTGAATAATTTATGTCTACGACATTTTTTGGTAAAATTAATAGTTTAGCTGCATGAGCAAATTGTATTTGTTTGAGATCGGTATTCGGTCGTGTCTGCATCTTAGTTAGCTAAGATTTGACAAATAATTTCAGTCTAAAGTCAGTGGGTAGTGTCAAACGCTGATGTTTTGACTATACCTACTGTCATAAGTATAAAAATCTGTTCTGTAGTCTCATATATGTTTGTTTGTGACCTTTGTATGTTGTTTTTTATTCTCCACGGGCCACGCCTGACATAATGTAAATTTTAACAATTGAGTTTTTTGGAGTTTGATTTGATTGTCAATTGTGTAAGTTATATCTCATTTCCTATAGCGCCTGAAACAGTGCCCAGTACGACACGAAACATGTAGCGATTGTAAAAATAAAACAAAAATAAGGAATCCGCCCACGTTTTATTGTATTAAAATATCTGTCAAATCCTGGCTAATTAGTTTGATATTAATGCAGATACGACCGATCTCGATCAAATAAAATCTTATTTACTATTAATCAACTAGCAAAAATAATAATACGACTTCCAGCAAATCGGTGAATTACAAGATTTGTGGGGTAAGGCAAGACGCGGGCGAGGGGTTGGGGGGTAGGGCGTCGCTATTAATTTTATATATAGTATGATAAAGTCATGTGTCTGGCCACATCAGATTTTTTTAATATACAGTGATTTCATTTTTCTTAACTTTAACAGCTGGTAGGCACTCCTAATTTTAGTTTTAAAATTAGGAAAAACTGCTGTAATTCCTCAAGTCATATAAAATTCAGAAGGGGTGGCCCTTGTAAAAAGTAATTCTTGTAAAATAAGAAACATGGAAAGTACATGTAAAATAAGCAATGTCCAGAAAACAATGATTTTTACGACTTCCTCGCTATGCCCCAGATTCTTATAGTTTTCTATCTTTTTTGGTGCAAAATTCTAGAACACCAGGCGAATTAAAATAACCTTCGGTCAACAGCAACCGAAAATGCGGAACGATATTAACCGTCGCGTCGTCGGAAAGGCCCAAAAGCAGAGCATCTGTGTAATCAGGTGTTGATATCCAACGCCAAGTGTCACCCATGTTAATAACAGCGGAAGATGGTTTTCCTGGGGCACGGTCCAGAGTACGCGAGGGTTCCGCCGACTCGTTTTCCGCCGAAGAACTTAAGGGTTATCTGAAATTTGCACGCGGACCCGTAACTGTCATCTGATCGAAATGATTAATGATACGGCACGCTTATATTTAGCCGCACCCCATCCAATCTCACTCCTCATACACGCACACTACGGACGACGTGCACATTCGTTTCCATATGCCACTCATCGTTCCGTGTCCCGTATATACAGGGTTAGTCAAAGTTACCGGAACACCTAAATAATAGGGTATTTGACTATTATTGGAAATGACAATATTTTCGAGACTGTGGCGAACTTAATAATAAAATTATAAACCCCTAACCACAACAAGTATTTTAGAAACCTAAATATGTATTTCCTACCTAATACCTAACCTAATACGTACTTTGGAGTTTCTTAGGGAATTATTGAGCAATAACAACTTTGACCCGTCAGAAATAGATGAATATGTAAGATTGACTGCCCTTTGTATGTCTCAAAATTGTTTTCAAATAAACGGAAAGTTTTTTGAACAACTTGAGAAAACTGCAATGGGTAACTGTCTCTCACCTTTTATTACCAACTTGTTTATGAGCAGATTTGAAACTAATGTAAAGTCTATAGCACCATATTTCCCTAAGACTTGGGTTAGGTATATCGACGATATTTTTGCCATTTTTGACACCAAGAAGTGCAGTATTCAAGATTTTCTTCTCGTTTTGAATTCTAAATTCAACACCATTAACTTTACTGTAGAACAAGAAGTTAACGGCCAACTTCCATTTTTAGATACTCTGGTAGTCAGGAATAGCAAAAATATAATAGAAATTGACGTGTATCGGAAAGATACTAACACAATCAGGTTTATCCTTAATGATTCGCAGCATCCTTTTCAACAAAAATTGTCTTTTATTAGTTGTTTAGTAAATAGGTTATTGAAATTTCCATTGTCCGCAGATAGATATCAGCAAGAATTATTGTTTATTAAGAATGTTGTCATACATAATGGGTACCCTGAGAAAATAGTTGATAGAATGATTAAGAAACAGAATCAAAAAATGTATGTAAATCAAATATCTACTTTAAATACTTTGTATATAGAAAAGAAGAAATATGTTAAAATACCGTTCGATTGTGCATATACAAGGGGTTTGAGCAGTATTTTTACATCACAAAATCTCTGTATACTAGGTTCAAAGAACATGTAGCTCATTTTAAATATAATCGTTTTGAAAAATCTAGTGTGGCTCAACATATTTTAGACACAGGTCATAAAGTAGTTGTAGATGACTTAAAACTTGTAAAAGCTTGGTCAAATAATAGGGAACTAAACAGCTTGGAAACTATCTTTATTCACTTGAATAGAGAAAAATTAATAAATTCAGACAGGGGTCCTATACCTAGTTCGCCATTGTTTGACCTGCTTTAATTAAAACATGTTTTTTACGCTTCAATGATCAAAATTCACTGAGGTGTGACCAACAAATGGGTATATATAGGGTAATTTTTAACATGGACGTCACTTCCACTAGTGATTTGCTTGGACAATATCCAGTAAAGATACTATGAAGTGCTAATCTCTCTTTTCTTTTTTTTAGTTTCTACTGAAGATGGCAACATAGTTGCTGAAATACGTATTTAGGTTTCTAAAATACTTGTTGTGGTTAGGGGTTTATAATTTTATTATTATTGGAAAGCTATCTTAGTGTGTTTATTCCTTCACTCTACTTTGTACATGCATTATTTTTCGTAATTATTTGCTCAATATCATAAAAATCGGCGTTAAAAATTGGATCACAAAGTCCCACCAAAACGATGGTTTCTGGTGTACGTAGATCACGTGCTTCTTGTGACGTCACACGATACTAGATGTCAAATCGGCCCACATGGTCTGTAAAGGCTGTTCCACAATGAATCGCAACGGAGCCGTAAGTCGCTGACGGATGTCGGAAGTCGTAAAAACGTAACAACTGATTACAACACACAGTCCACATCCAAACGGATTGTCGCTATAATGTCGCACGAACTATGCCCCGCGCACTTGTCAGATAATATCGTACCTTTTGATATGATGTGTTACGTATAGGTTAATCGGTGGGTGATACTACCACAGCAGAAGGTGTAATGTGTATAGTATTGTCAGACTGCGCGATTGACGACTGCGCACGTCATTGTAGAATGCGATATGACATTTTGAATTTTTTGAAGTTTCTATTGTATGTTGTGCATAAAAATCAATTACGATGAACTCAAAAACGGATATAGACGAGTTTCTGATAAGCGCCGTGCAGGAAAGGGTAATTTTATATGACAAAAGGCATAAACAGTATAAAAATATCCACTTGAAAAAAGATGCCTGGAGAGAGATTAGTGACCTAATACGGTTTAACCCACTATCTTCTGCATTGCTGTTTTTTTTTGCGGGCTTTATATTTACGAACCATCGTTATGTATTGGCTCGCAGCTTGTATATATTGGATACAGATTAATAAATTATGTTCCATATCGTCGAGATGAATACAACAATAACACCACAAAGACTACGTTTTGATGGTTAGGTCGAGCAATTTTGATTTCTGTCAAATATCGATAAACTGCGCTCTGATTGGTTGGTCGTAACGTTGCAGCGAGTCGGGAGTCGGAAAAGATGAGAGTTGGTCAACTTGGCCCCGACAAGCGATAGCCGACTGCCGACAGCGAAAAACGTCATAAAAACGTGATCTACGCATGCGCCCGACTTCCGACAACGACTAACGACAACGGGACGACTCATTGTGGAACAGCCTTAAGCAGCGGCTTCGTCGCCGTTTGGTAATTGTGTTGTTTTCACAATTCCTACATAAAAATGGGTTATAAATGGTGTATAAATCCACAATGGAAGATTTGAAACTGCGAACAAAGTGGTTGAGACTGGCTCGTAGAAATCCAAATTTAATAAATAGCGGCCAATACAAGGGTTTTTGTTGTGAAGATTACCTCGACATAAGTAAAACTGACTAGAATATGTTTCCTATCGTATTCTCGATCCAGGTATAATTTGACAGTTTCAGGTTAGGACTAACCTAACCTACAAAGTTATGCTTATATTCCACTTTTTACACGTTGCTTAGTTCCGGAGCGTAAAAATAAGGATTATGTTTAAAAGAGAATCCCACCATCAAAGCGTTAACCTTCGGTAGATTACCACTAACCCCTTTAACAAAGTTGTTTTCTATTGTTTGTAAATTAACGTAGTAAATTCAAATGGGCGATTCATAAGCGTACTAACGAATGACGTCACTGGAGACTGAGCCAATTACAGAGCGTTTTCAATCACGTGATAGGAAGTGAATTAAATTCAATTTTAATTTTGGTTTTTAGTAGAAATAAAGCTTATTTTTTTGAAAAGTAATAACAAATAGTTTCCTTAAACTATAAGCTATTAGGATGACTATAATACAAGCCATATTTTTAATACAGTAAGTTCGCCAACCGTAAACAAGTTTGCGAACAAAAGATTTTTGGCTTTAAACAAGCTCGTTGAAATATATTTTTAACACAGTCTGCATATTTTACATTTTTAAATCCTAAGACTAATTCCAAGAATCCTTTGTAGAGGCATGTGGTTTGCATCATTTTTGAGTTATACGCGATCTATCAAAATTAGAGAAAATCACCGAAATGCCTATATAATTCTCCAACCGTAAAACAATTCCTTTTTGTTTTAAACAAGCTATCGTATACAAATAGCGAGCATGAAATCTACACGCGAGCCGTAGGCGAGCGTGTAAACATGCGAGCGATTTATATGCGTTGTGTGCGAGTCGAATACGACGTTTTATCTATGATTCATAAATTTCATTCTATATAAAATATTTTAAATGGTTTTGTCAATGATAGCGAGGCGAACTGTCACATAACTGTCATCCACGTAGGCTTTGACAGCTTTGACACTAGCGTAGTATAATGATGACAGTTCGTTCAAATAATGAAGTCATTATTTGAACAAACTGTCAATATTATACAACGCTAGTGTCATTATAATCATTGGCGTGTATCATGATAGGGATTATATAGCCATAGATACGAATGCAATGAACTTATTATATGCGAGTCGTAGATAATAGTAAATTATTTGACGAGCACATAATTAAGGATATAAATCGCGACCATGAAGTTGCATTTTATGCAAAATATTTTAAATGTATTTGTCAATGATAGCGAGGCGCACTGTCAAATAACTGTCATCCACGTAGGTTCTGACAGACTTTGACACTAGCATTGTATAATGAGGATATAACGAACTGTCATTATTATACAACGCTAGTGTCATTATAATCATTGGCGCGTATAATGATGGAGATTATATAGTCATAGATACGTATGCAATGAACTTATCATATGAGTCGTAGATAATAGTATATTATTTGACGAGCACATAATTAAGGATATAAATCGCGAGCATGAAGTTTACACGCGAGCCGTAGGCGAGCGTGTAATCATGCGAGCCATTTATATCCGTTATGTGCGAGTCAAATACGACGTTTTATCTACGACTCATAAATTCAATTTTATGCAAAATATTTTAAATGTAGTTGTGAATGCTGGCAAGGAGAACTGTCACATAACTGTCATCCACGTAGGTTTTGACAGACTTTGACACTAGCGCTGTATAATGATGACAGTTCGTTCAAATAATGAGGTCATTATTTGAACGAACTGTCATTATTATACAACGCTAGTGTCGTTATAATCATTTGTGCGTATAATGATAGGGGTTATATAGTCCTAGATACGTATGCAATGAACTTATTATATGCGAGTCGTAGATAAAAATTATTTATTATTAATTCTATTTGGCGATTTTGTACATATGTACACATTTATAATTATGTAACACAGAGAGAAACAATTGGCATTTAACAAAGAACCAATAAGAACTAATAATAGTAAATTATTTGACAAGTACATAATTAAGGATATAAATCCGTTATATTTATAGCGGGCGATTTATACCCGTTATGTGCGAGTCAGTTACGACGTATTATCTACGACTCATAAATTCCATTTCACATAAAATATTTTAAACGTGTTTGTCAATGCTGGCCAGACGAACTGTCAATAAACGTGAAACGCGTAGGTTTTGACAGACTTGACAAGACTTTCGTATAATGATGACAGTTCCTCCGAATAATGAAGCCATTTTTCGAACAAACTGTCATTATTAAGCAAAACTGCTGCTATTATAATCATCGCGGTATATCATGGTAGGGATTATATGGATATCAAAGAGCGAAAAAATTATTTTGTTTCAATTTCTTCATTTTTCAAACTTTATTACCAGTTTGCGTTTATCAGCCATTGCTCACAGTGGAGCTCCAAACGGAATTAGCACTATAGTAATGTAACAAATATGTCACGTGTTTATATTTAAGAGATATTTTAGAACAAATAGACGAAGGTCTTTCGACACATTCAAATTTTCCAATTTCCAATTTCATTTTAACAGAGGAATAAGCTAACCCTTCCATTGATGCGATGGCAAGGTAAACCATGGTATTCCCCTGGCATCTAAACAGGGCGATAACAGAGAGTTGGTAGACCGAGCCTTAATAGCTACATAAATACTTACTATTGAAGTATAAATTCAGAGCAACAAAAAAATAACTGGAACTAGAAGGTTTCACAAATGCTCTAGTCAACAAACGGAATAGAAAACACGAAATAATTGCTTGTGTTTACCACCATCAGTAGTGGATTGGTGATGTATTAGATTTGAGAATTGAGAATGACGATGTATACATTTACTTTTATCTATCTGTTATAAGCACTTCTTACAAGAAGTTCGATGAGAAAGTAAAAGTTAAAGTTGGGTTCATGTTTAAAAATCTTTTAAAAGAAACTTCACTTCTTGGTTTCGCACAATTGTAATGGAATTGATGAAATACACCTCTTCAAGTACATATTATACGTTAATTGTACAAAAAACAATTCAAACTGTTTGCGTTTAGTACATTTTCATTTAAGAGTGTGTTATACCAAACACAGTGCAATACACAAGAATGTTTTTATTTAGTCTTAAACCTTATGAAAAGAGTTAATTATGAAAGTTTCAGATTTTTAGGTGTTTCCCCTTCATAGGCCAAACAAAATCATAAAAATCAAAAAAGGAATCAAAGTTCGATAGCTGGTAAAAAAGGTGAAGAAATCAGAGGGAAATAAGAATTAGTGTTTGTACGTTCACGAGGATGAGCTATTATAACATGATAATGTCAATATCTACGCAAGATCCTAATGGCAATAAAGAACTAAGTGTTATAATACAGTGCAAGGGCAATAATAATTATTAATAAGACAAAGAACCAACAACAGGGAAGCGGTTACCAGTAGAACATCACACTGCGACTGTAATGACTCATCCTGTATAATAATAGCTAATACAATTAATACTAATTTACATGCTATAAATATAGTTTCGTAAGATGAACACCTTACAGTCAATACAATATTTCTGGAACACCATATTAAAGAAAATCAAGCCCAAAACCATCTTAAAACGCAACCGTCCTACCTTATTTCTGCAACTTTTTTCTTCAAATACGACGGAAACTGATCAAAGAGTCTTAACGGGAACATCACAATCACCAACTGTCTCACATTTATCCAGTTTATATGGCAAAGCACCGAAATAAATAAAGGCAACCATCGAGAAACGCGTAAATTGGATGACGCTGACATTTTTCATGCACGACGCCGACAAACGGATGCGCACGGACTAAACAAATGACTGCGCGGGCTCGCATTCCTTGCAACATACACACAGATGTGAGATAGTAGGGAGATTCATATATTCGTGCGTTGTTCAATAAAGTGAAAACTTTACGCATCAATTTATTATTTTATTAATTGGTGTATGTGGTATGGGTGTCAAATATTTACCGTTACTTATTATATGCGGGAATTGAATTATCCGTTGCTTATAAATGATAATAATGACCCCCGATTTGTCGTGTCTGCTTAGGCTGCCACAATAATAGGTGTGGCTAATTTGTTATAATTTAATAGTTTTTACATACGTACGTTATTGGTTATTGATTGATTTTATTGGTTTCTACATATTTTTAATCCATTATTACTTTCATTTATTAATTTATTAATTCAGTTTCATGTCAAATCAACACAGTTTTATTCGTCACCGCCTTGGATTTTGATGACATTTTGTACAATTGTTGTGTTCATGCACTTATAGAAAAATAACAAATTATATTATAATATGCTATCCCGTTTTGGAATTATTGGTATGAAAAATTTTTAAAATCGTTTGGATATGATCTACTTAAAGGCTGTTTGTCGCTCACCTAATTAATATACACAGAGAGACATTTTTGTTTAATTCAAATAAATATGCATTGACTCAAAGAAATTTGTTGTTTCAATAGAGGCAAAGAAATATTTATTTGCGGATAAAAGCGCATTTGTTTGAAATATTTGTTTGGTAGAAGGAACGTTGATTTGTGTCAAACAACTTATGTTTCCAGTTAAAGTTTGCAATTTGTGTATTATAAGAAATGAGATTTATTTACTACAAGTAATTATGATTGTGTTGAGAGAAAGAATTAAATTTTTTGAAATTAACAAAATTGTTGGTCGAGTTAAAATGCTTAAAATTATTAATTTGTTGAAGGAATTAACAGACAAGAATTTTTCGGAAGACTCGCCATGTGTCACCTCGTTTTTGGGATGTCGCACATCCTCGGCCAGTGCTTGGTCTTCCCAACCCAACATATAGTCAAGGTTAAGTTAGTAAAGTGTACTCTGATTTGGAATCGCAACTTGAACCTGCAGGCACTGTACTCTATAAGTTTTATACTGTCGATCACGCAGCTTTATACTCTCGATATGTACGAAGTGCGAGCAGCGAGTTTACAGCGCCATCTAACAATACAGTTGGATGACATTAAAAATATATTTATTTTAATCAAAATATGATTTCTTTGGTGGAAGTAAACCTATTTTAAAGCCAAAACAAAAATATTACTTTAAAGGAAATAAATCTCTTCTTGTATACAAATATATTTTTTTTAATCAAAATATGATTTCTTTGGCAGAAGAAAACCTATTTTTCAGCCAATGACAAAATATTACTTTAAACGAAATAAATCTCTCCTTATATACAAATTTATATGTTTGAATCAAAATTATATTTCATTGGTGTAAAGAAACGTTTTCTTTAAATCAAAACAAAAATTTACTTTAAAGGAAAGTAATTTTTTTGTATCCATATATATTTATTCCACTTAAATAAATATTTCAAATAAATTAATCTCTGCAAGCAAATAAACTAGAGTATTCAATGAAGTAAATATTGTTGGCGTCAATGAAATATGTTTTGACCCAAAAGAATAAATTCAAACAAATACATTTCTTTAAAACAAGAAATCTTTTCTATCTGTGTAGAGAGGTTGACTAGGCGCCATTTTATAGCTTTTTCCATGAAATTTCTCATGATATATAACACAATAGGGCCTGTGAGGGGGCTTGTTTTCTTTATTAAAAATAAAAAGTTTAATTTTGAAATGCTATTTTTTAAGAAACTACCTTTTCATGTTTCGAGTAATCAGTTTTCTGTGTGCAGGTACCTATATTAAAAATATATGAACCGATAACTTGTTAAAAACCAAACAAAATTTGTTTGAAATTTTTTTACCGTTGGAGAATTATTTAGGTGTTTCGGTAATTTTGACTAGCCCCGTATACGTACACATAGCAGGGTTGGTAGGTATTTAGTCGGGTAAAACGGATTAAGTCAAATATACAGATTAGCCGGCAACTGAAAACCGATTACCTTACGTTTGTGGATGCATGCCTGCTGTAATCAATCTTTATTACCGACATTACAAATTCGACGGTTTTGCGAACCCTTGTCCGGTTTACAACTGCGATACGGTGTGAATTTGTAACGACTGTTAAAACATCAAAGGGTGTCAATTATGTTGTTTGATATCGTTAGGTGGTAATGATATTATATAAGTTCTGCACGTGTAAAAATTTGTTATCGAAAAGCAGCCGTCGAGGATCGCAGTGCGATTTTGAACAACAAATTTAAAAGCTTTTAACAATTGTTCTTGTTTTTTATTTTCATTTTATTAAACAAAATGTAGTAAATCACGCATGTGCAACTCTCTTTAGGGCTTATCATATTAGTATTAGTTTTTTTTATTCAATAAAACTTTATTTGCTTTTTAGTACATTGAACTGATTAATCTGATTAACTTTTTTATTTAAATCTATTTTCTTTTTTCCACATTATATTTACAAACAAAAAAATCGAGGACATACCTTTTGCTATAGTTCCATCTAGAATACAAAGGATACAAAGCTACGATGAAGAACAGATGATGAACAACAAAATACTTTTAGCTAAGCGCCAAATACAGAAAACTGTACTGGTTTTTGGGGAGAAATTGAAAATGGACAATTTTTCACCTATTTAGGTATCCGTTTTCATATATTTTCAAAGAAACAAAATCACCAACCATTCTCCTAAAAAAAGGACACTTTATATAATGAAAATCGTAAGTCATTTCGGTATATTGAAAAGTCTTCTTCGAGATTTATTTCGGATTTCCTTTTAGTTTTAATGTCGATTACTTTTAATTTTTATTTGGTTTTTAGAATTTTGTATTATTCGGAATTTTTTGGAATTATTATATTCTTTTTCGCATTACGTAAGCGTTTTTTCCTGGCGTTTGTGGTTAAAAATTATCGAGCTGTCGGACTTCATTTTGTATATGTTGTTAACAAATTCGCATCGCTGACAGAACAACAAACAATTGAAGTTTGAATGATGACTGGGTATGGATTGGGTTTACTCAATTATTAATTACCACTGTATGTGAATCTTACATAAACATTATCATATCTACTATGTATCATATCTAAGGTGCCCACAATTTGATTGAGGCAAAGCGGGGCATAAGCAGTGGGGAGGGGTAGTAATTAAAGCCAAATACTTGCGTTATTATCAATATGATTTTTAGTTGGGTTAGCTACATAGATATAATTTTACAGTTTTTGTAATAAATAAATCATAAATAAGTCATAAATAAATCATAAATCATAATAAATAATAACAAAACTTGGAACGTCATAGGGATATTAGGTCTCTTAATTACCTACAATTTGCGGTATGATAGAAATTTATGCAAACATTTTTGCAGAAAATATAAACATTTTTCTGTGGAAACTGATTGAAATACGTTAGCTACAGGAACGAACATTATCGCGATTTAAGGGAGGGCAAAAGTCAGAACGTCATAGGGATACTAGGTTTCTTAATTACGTACAGTTTGAGGTATGATAGAAATTTATGCAAACATTTTTCCAGAAGTTATACACATTTTCCTGTGGAAACTGATTGAAATACGTTAGCTATAGGAACGAACACTATCGCGATTTAGGGGGGGAGGGGGAAACTTTGAACGTCATATGGATATTAGGTCTCTTAATTACCTACAATTTGAGGTATGATAGAAATGTATGCAAACATTTTTGCAGAAGTTATAAACATTTTTTTGTGGAAACTGATTGAAATACGTTAGCTATAGGAACGAACAGTATCGCGATTGAGGGGGGGGGGACAAAACTATGAACGTCATAGGATATTAGGTTTGTTAATTACCTACAATTTGAGGTATGATCGAAATTTATGAGAGAGAACAAGAACAAGAACAAGAACAAAACCATGTCGGATCAATCTTTTTTCACGAGGCCACAGAAGAAGAAATTTTAAAAATTATTAAGCTAATGAAAGGGAAGAAAACAAGAGATGCGTATGGCCAAACATCTGTAATGCTCAAAAGTATTATAACGACAATCATCACTCCTTTCACGATGCTAATAAATAAATGCTTTCTCGAAGGAATATTTCCTAGCAAAATGAAAGTTGCAAAAGTTGTGCCTATATATAAAAAAGGTCATAAAGCAGACCCACAAAACTACAGACCAATATCTATTCTACCTGTACTGTCGAAGGTCTTGGAAACAGTGATAAAAAACAGACTGATGGGATACCTTGAGAAGCATAATCTGATTAGTAAGAATCAACACGGGTATAGAACCAAAAAGTCAACAACAACTGCAATGATACACTTGATCGAAGAGCTGGTAGAGGCCTTTAACAACAAAAGCCTTAGTCAAGTTGCCTTCTGTGATCTGGGCAAAGCTTTTGATAGTGTCTTGATAGTGTGGATCACTGTATTTTGATGCAGAAGTTGCATTTTTGCGGGGTTCGTGGCGTGGTGCTGGATCTTCTGAAGTCCTACCTTGCAAATAGAAGCCAATTTGTGGTCGCGAACAGCAAAGCATCGAGTCGGAGGATGGTCTCATGTGGTGTGCCCCAGGGATCTGTGTTGGGACCCCTACTATTCCTTATCTACATAAATGATCTGGTTCCATCAATATCGGGCGATGGTGTTTGTTTGTTCGCGGACGACAGCAGTATTGTCAATCACGGGAGAAATATTGAGGAGGTGACTGAAAAGACAAAAAAAGCAATGAAAAGTGCAAATGAATGGTTTTGTAGCAATAGGTTGCAGTTGAATACTGGAAAGACACAAATTGTTACTTTTACTCCTAGTACAACAGCGGAAAGACAAAGTGTCAAGTTTCTTGGAATCTATATTCAACAAAATCTGAAATGGCAACTGCATATTAATACACTTACCAGGAAACTGTCAGGTGCAATGTTCTCCGTGCGCCGCATGATGCAGATTGGTACAAGGGAAACTGCTCTTGCAGCCTATTATGCCAACTTTCATAGCCGCATAACATATGGTATTATCATTTGGGGTGGCAGTCCACACGCTGACTCTATCCTAAAACAGCAAAAAAGGTGTCTGCGAATAATAAGTGAAACCGGTTACCGCAATAGTTGCAGAGAATTGTTTAAACATCTGAAGATACTTACCGTTACCTCAGTGTACATACTTGCCTGTGTTCTATATGTTCACGAAAATAAAGACAAATTTACGTTACACAGCGACAATCACGAGCATAATACGCGAAATAAGGATAATTTTGTGATTCCTTGTCACCGGTTAAACTGTTGTCAACAGGGCGTAAATTATGCATGCATAAAACTATACAACAAGTTGCCAAGTGCGGTGAGGCAATCCAGTGTAAAGATGTTTAAAAGGTGTGTGTCAGAATTTTTAAAACAAAACTGCTTCTACACCTTAGACGAATTTTTAGAGACCATCCAGCTCATGTGACTGCGAATTGATGTGTTGGTGTGGATGTTGCTGTTATTGTTGTTTTGTGATGATTGTAGACATTTTGCCTTAAGTGTGAATGACTTTAAATGTTTTGTTCCATGGCTGTCTGATAAATATATGGCTTGTTGGTGACGCTAGCACTGTTGCAATAATTGTTATTTATTTGTAAAAATGTGATATTGAATGTTTGATTACATGTATTAATTGTAAAGTATTGTAAAAATTGTTGTTTGACGTGTGTATACTTTGTGTAGCTAACACCAATAAAGATGATTTATGATTTATGATTTTATGATTTATGCAAACACTTTTGCAGAAGTTATAAACATTTTTCTGTGGAAACTGATTGAAATACGTTAGCTATAGGAACGAACACTATCGCGATTTAGGGGGCAAAACTCTGAACGTCATAGGGATATTAGGTCTCTTAATTACCTACAATTGTGAGGTATGATAGAAATGTATGCAAACATTTTTGCAGAAGTTATAAACATTTTTCTGTGGAAACTGATTGAAATACGTTAGCTATAGGAACGAACAGTATCGAGATTGAGGGGGGGGCGGGGACAAAACTATGAACGTCATAGGGATATTAGGTTTGTTAATTACCTACAATTTGAGGTATGATCGAAATTTATGCAAACACTTTTGCAGAAGTTATAAACATTTTTCTGTGGAAACTGATTGAAATACGTTAGCTATAGGAACGAACACTATCGCGATTTAGGGGGCAAAACTCTGAACGTCATAGGGATATTAGGTCTCTTAATTACCTACAATTTGAGGTATGATAGAAATTTATGCAAAAATTTTTGCAGAAGTTATAAACATTTATCTGTGAAAACTCATTTAAATACGGTAGCTTTAAAAACGACCACTATCTCGATTTGGGGGGGGGAGCAAAGCTCTGAACGTCATAGGGATATTAGGTGTCTTTATTACCTACAGTTTGAGGTATGATAAAAATTTATGCAAACATTTTTGCAGAAGTTATAAACATTTTTCTGTGGAAACTGATTGAAATAGGTTAGCTACAGGAACGAACATTGTCGCGATTTAGGGGAGCCAAACTCAGAACGTCATAGGGATATTAGGTTTCTTAATCGAAGGAATCGGATGGTGTTGGTTTTATTTAGATTGAACTTCTATCCAATACTCGTATAGTCTACTATTTAGTTATCATATTTGATAATCCGAACAATTTGTTAAATACAACAACAAAATTGTTAAATAATTACGTACCTATAGGTTTCAGGTGCTGGTAATAAAAAAGATTTAGTTTCCTACACTTCTACATTTTCACTTGTGCCGATTTTCTTTCAAGCCACCCACCACATCTAGCGCATACCATACTTTAAAATTTAAATATAAAAAAAAACTCCAGGGGCGGCCGTATTGACATCATCATCCATACGAGTTGCTCGACGCTTTATGAAAGGCATCAGTCGCAATATTGTCAGCCTACTCCTTATCTGGATCCCTATTCATGTGTATATGAGTGGTGCGACTCCGCGTGATGCGATTTTCTATTTTCATTTCGCGCGGAGAAATATGCGTCCGATAAATAACGCGCGGCTGCGGCGGCAGCGGGGGCGGTGGAGGGGAGGTTTAGGTGCCGAAACGGGATACGTTCGACACTTATAGGCAATTTTCCGCGCCGCAAAACCGATTTTAATACATAATGTGTCATATAAAATTATATCGGCTCCCCGTATGTATACAGTGGCCGAGCGATAAAGTGCCCTCTTTATATTATTATACATCTATAGATCACGGCGGGCCTCTATGAGCAGAAATCCGCCATAAAAATATTATATATATACGCGGCGACGTCGTCGGCGGAGCGATTTCGTGGTGGAAAAAAAGCGATATAGAGAATCGCTATTCAGTGTAAAAGGCGAATTTATTTCGCCGTTTTATGTGTTGAAAAGACACGCGGCGAAGGAGAATCGAGTCGCCCGTGCGTGCATGCATGCGCCATTTCCATAAATTTCAACTTTTTCCCGCTTAGCTTAGTCAAGGGTATAAATTGCAGTATGGACTTTCAAGGTTCATATTTTGCTAATCCGACGAATATGCTATGGGAAGGTTGTTGAAAAATGCCGGTAGATAATCCCTATTCCAATTTCTAAAGGGCCTAATATACGCAAAGTAATTCAAAGTCAACTCGAGACAACAATAATGAATTGTTTAATTGTGATAAACACAGTTTAAATAAATAAATAAAACTGGTCGACAAAATTTAATTTGTTGTCAATAACTTTACCTAAAAATAGTTTAATAAAAATTTGGCAGGGGTCTCACTTTTCCGTAATTTTGTAGAAGAAACACAACTAGGTCCTTGGCCTTCTTCAGTCTGCCCTCTTTCCCTCATAAGTTTTTGCAAAATTATAGCTGATGTTATTTCCAAAAACATTGATTTGAAAATCTTTCTTATCAATTTTTCAGAGGGCCAAATATTGACAGATGACGTTTCTTATTTTTCGAGATTAAATTTTTTCTGCAGGACCCTCTCAATTTATTCCTTTGGGGTCAAAATTGAGAGTAACTGTAATTTGATAATACAAAATGTAATGTTTGGTTTTACTACAATAGATTTACATACCACAGTTATTAACTTAGGGGGGGGGGGGGTCGTATAGATGGGTCAAAATATTGAATTTTTTCTTTTATTCTCTAAATCGAAAGTACATCATTGCAAGAATATGCTGTTAAAATTTCGACGCGCAGTTCCAAGCGGTTGCTTAGACATAGGTACTTTCGCTAAGGTCCTTCGGCGCGCTGAGCAGGTACCAGTGCGCACGGCACAGTGGGGAGGGCCCTGTGCTCGAATACAAAGGCTGAGGGGGGATTTGACCCCGAAGATGACCTTTTTTATGGCCCAGACGTGGCTGAATAGCAAAAACATTGAACATGTAAAGTAAAGTAAAAATACGATTTTCGTCTACCGCAAACTTCAATCGCATTTTGCTCGGAAAAAGTTTCTTTTACATTTCCGTGTTGGCGCGTGAAATTATTCAGCGAGTTTTCAACGTATATGAATCAAAAAATACCATTTGAAAGATAATTTAATCAGCTAGGCGACATACCTATTGGATTTTGCAACAAAAAATTAATTAACCACTTTTTTGCAATAACAATAAAAAACCCTTTTAAAATCTTTTTTCTAAAACTCGCCAATTTGTTACACTTTTTTATAGTTTAAAATTAGGTAAGTGGACGAGATATTGGCATGATAACAACAACAAAATCATGTTGGTTTGTTTCAGAAGGATAAGCAGACACAAAATCACGCGCCGATTTAGAAGAAAAAAATCATCAAGTTTATTATTTTTTTGACGCCCTTAAGCAAAATTTTGCAATTAGAAAAATACGAGGCTCCCCCCCCCCCCCCTGAATAGAAAAAATTAATCAATTAACGTTTGAGTCCTAATATCAGAGCATTTGACATATTTTAAAGTTCTTAATTTGACAAACATCTAATAACCAGTAATACAATACCACAGTAAATTTATTGTGGTAAAAAAACAAGAAATCATTTTTAATTATTTTTTTATATTATTAAATAGAACTTATTTTCGGTTTTGAGCTCCTTGAAGCACGGGGTAATAGATATGTTTTGATCGATCTCAAATTTCACAGGAATTGAGTATGGATACAAAAATCCAAATAAATAAGGTAATTCCATAAAATATTTATAAATTATCCGCCGGTCACAGCAGGAAGAAAAGTGGTCCAGCAAAATTATTGTGAAGGTAACATATTATCGACACACCGGAGTTTTTCGAAAAGTTATACAGGCTGTTCAAATTATAACATTAAAGTTGAATTCGAGGAAAGTTGTAAAAGTCAATTTTTTCAAATGTCAACCCTATCATGTGAAGGCATTTTGGAATATTTTGGAAAATTTTAGATCAACTTTGTGTAAAATGTCCTATACTTAAAATGCATTTTTACCCACTTACATAAATTTTTAAACATTACAAAGAAATTGAAAACAATCGCCAAAAATAGGTTGCGTCGGAAAACAACAGAAGCTGAAGCTCCTTTCCGGACGCGTTTTTATTGACAAAAGATTGTTGTTTGGGTGTCCCTCAGTGTCCCTTACAACCCCTTTCAGTTTGCCGCAATCTTTACGGGACACCTGTAGATTATTATCCAAGATCGTGTGTCAGCCAGAAAAGACGTATATCCGACATTAATATCAATAATTTCGCATATCGTGGAAAGAGCGAACACATGACAATCGCATCGAAACTACCGATTGACTAGCTTATGTCAATTTTGACAACACGCAAAGTTACGTTGACTGAACTATATGCATTCTTCAAATAAAATTGTGCCATGTTGGCCTGAGTCGCAGCCGACAACAATATTACTTTTGTAATAAGATAAAACTACGCAATTCTCAAATGATTGTCCTTTAATCGAAGAGAGTCCCGCGCTGGCAACATTTGAAATTCTTGGTAATATTGAATGTCATGAGTCATCACGTAAAAGTCTTGACAGTATACTGTCAACTGCAAGGGCAGTTCTATTTATTAAGTTCTTCTTTCAGTTTTATTTTATTTGTATGGAAACAATATGGCGTTCAAACGAAGAAGTACGAAGCAACGAACTCGGGAAACGTTACCTAGGCGCAGAAAACGCCAATTAAAACCGAAGATGGCGCGGCAATTCAACAGGTATGTGCTGAAGAGCTCGACGAGAAATATCGCTAGCATGCCGAACGAAGTACTGCTGGAGATATTCTCGTATTTCTCGCCAATCGAACGCACCTGTACCATCAAACCAGTGTGCAAAAGATGGATGGCCCTGACGATGGAACCGACGCTCTGGAAAGATCTCCAAGTCGAATCCCGAGTACCCACTGATGTCGTCAAGAACTGGATAAAATCAGCAAAGTTTTTGAAACGTTTCACCATGACAAATCGGAACGACGCCGATGTAATCATTGGAGAGGTGAGTGCATACTTTGTCCGGCTGAAAGCTATATGTACAGCTGTGCTTAATGGAAATAACGGCATTACATTTTAAAACAAGGGTCCTTACAGAATAAGTGACGCTTAAAGTTAATTAGGTGGAGATCCATATTGCAAATTGTACTCATGTAAAGTAAAACACCTCTTTTTTGCAACTAAATTGTTTATTAATTTAAATCATACCGGTTTCGCCCTTTCGATTAAGGGCATCATCAGTGATGAAAGCTAAAATACATAAGAGTCGTTAGAATAATGTGCGCCTGGGGTAGGAAACTTCAAACAAATTTCACAAAAAACATTTTAAAAAACTCACTTTCCTACCCCAGGCGCACATTATTCTAACGACTCTTATGTATTTTAGCTTTCATCACTGATGATGCCCTTAATCGAAAGGGCGAAACCGGTATGATTTAAATTAATAAACAATTTAGTTGCAAAAAAAGAGGTGTTTTACTTTACATGCTTAAAGTTAAGACTAGTTATAATAATGTCAGTTGCAGTAGTATGACATATCTGTCACTTACAAAGTTATACACATTTCGAAATATGATCCACTTACACCGGTCTGCTTATGCGCATCGGCCTCGCTTATTAGCAGTGAACTGTATACCGGGTGATTCAATTTCGAGCCTCACCATGGGGATCTCGCTTATTAGTGGAGATGGAGCCTATGAAATTTAAGCTATCATTTTTCATTTTGTAGATATCCACAAAAAACTGAAATGTTAAGATATCGTTTTTAATTTTTTATTCCAAACCAAATGTAGCTACACATTTGAAACAAAAACATTCTACAGGTACTTTTTAACAAGGAATGCTGTGTCATTTTTTAATTTGGAATAACATCAGAGATGGCGGCGTAACCATGGCCAACTTTACACAATTTTTTTTACGCAATTACACCGATTCTTTAAGTGGGTTACGGACGACTTCATAAAAAAGGTAAATAAACAAAAGTCATCAATATAACCCAAGTTTCAACTATCTTTTTCTCGATTTTTTTTTAAATGTAAAGATAAGTTTTGTGAATTAGCTTTACGACAATAATTGACAGATCTATCAATATCAGTACAAAATAATATGGGGTTGGCATCAATTAGAAAATGTCGATGACGTCATAAGTCGAAAACAATTGAAAGTCGAAAATTAAATTTGATGTAAATATGTATATTTTGATAATTAAAAAACGACGAAATTTTTCAAATGACAAACCGTTTCAGACATTGTCATGTTTCCTTACTTTACGAGCTCAGTGTATATGTCGTAGGCAAATCGTTATTTCTGGGAAAAGGTTTTGCCTAGGCAAACGCTATTTGCCATGGCAAATCGATATTGAGTCTGCATTTATATGTTTAAAGCTATTTGCCTACGCAAATGTATTTGCCCAAGCCGTAGGTAGGCAAATAACATTTTGTATAGACATCGATAGGTTACGTTTCGCTACACTAAAATACACTCTGTACGGATACGTAGTTCCGATACGTAGTTTTTAGTTTACGAGATTTTTCAAATTAAACCGAAAAAAGGTGTTTTGTTAGTACATAGTTCCTTTATTTTTCATTTTTGGTAATTTTTTGTCATAATCATGACCCCCGTGGCACGTCTTCCTATTGTCCGATCAACATAAAATATGGAGGGAATTATTTTTTCATTGTGTAGGTTAAATTCCAGGGGTAGCGTGGATCTGTTTTAGAGAAAAAATACACCGCTATTCGCATTACTTATAAAAAATAGTTGCCATACACCTGCATGTAAAGGTTTTTGCATTCCAACTACACTTTAGGTTTAAAGGCAAAACTGGGAGAGCTGAAGATTACTCATAGATTTCAGCTGTTATTTTAGACATACGTTACAGAATATTTCTAAATATTGACGCGTGTTAAAACGAAATAGCATACTTTTCATACGTCTGCTGTATAATTTAAATGGGCAAGACAAAAAAGTACGTCTGTTCTTAGAACCATAAGAACGAATGACAGCGGTAGCAACCCAACCTCCAATTCGAGCGCAAACGTGTGATGTGAGCAAGATGTTTTCGTTGGTTTGTTTTCACTTTGCTTCTGTTAAACATGCTAATGATGGATATATAAATTAGATAGGACAATTATCACAATTAAATGACAGTATTTTTAATAATTAAATATTAATCTTGAACGAACTACCTAGTAGGCAACTTAATATACACAGCTAATAACCAATTCACGCGGTACGTTCATATCTTGGTTCATACGATTTTAAGCGATGAATCACCTTCAGCTCTCCCAGTTTTGCCTATAGCACACTTATAGCATTAGCCTAACTAGTCATACATATTCTTTTAATTTCAGGTTTCGAAAAACTGCAAGCAACTGGAGTCGATTAACGTGCAGAACTGCCGGGGGTCAAAAGATTATTCGTTTATCCATTGCACTCCCATTTGTAATCTGGTGTCGCGCTGTCCAAAACTGTACAACTACAACTTCAGCAACAGCAGGTAGAGTTTACTGGAGTTTATACCCCAAAGTGACCAATTTGACCATTTGTCAATTGTCATTTGGTCGTTGACTATTGCAGTATTTAGAATACCAATGCCCGATTGCACCACTTTCCCTTAACCGTTAAGCCTAGTTTAAATTTAAGCTCCACTAAAATTTAAGCAGTTAAAATGTTTGGCTAAACTTGACATAGATCTAGATGTGGCTTAGTAATGTCATTAATGACAAACACACAAAGAACAAACCTAAAACTGTTTGTGAGATCAATTTCTAAATGTATATGAAATAATATACATACCAAACATTCTTTCTACAAAAAAGAAAATATGTAATACCGATCAGTATAGCAAAACCGTTGATTGTCAACGAATATAGATAGTCAGGTATGGGTTAGTAGGGCCCATAACATCCAGAGGGCAGAGTTTTGAGCAAGATTTATTCACAAATTATAGCCTTTTCGACTTATATATTTATAAATTATTATATATTTATGCTCTGAGTCTGCCAGTTCGCACCGAGTGCGTGCATAAAAGTGTAGAGATGATTTCAACTCAGAAGAACACACCACGTGACCTCCCGCCAAGGCGAGCAATGGAGAAACATGCATTCAGTGGCGTAGTTTTTGTTAATTGCTAGAAATTATTGATATAATACTGTAGCAAGCGTAGTAACATTGACTAGGCAATGGCAACGATAACAGAAAATGTCAAAATATAGTGTTCTTATTCAAATTCAACAGTATGAGGTGATATCTTAGAAACTGCAAACGATGCATCAACGATAATAACCCCACTAGAGACAGAGACTTTTCCTATGTCAATTAATAATCAGCGCACCCGTTTTAGTAGCAAAGGTTTCATGTTGATCCGGGTCCTTGTTTTTGAGATAGGTGTGCTACTTCAAAATTATTGTATTAAATATGTGATTTCTCATAAAATTTTAGCCAGTCTGCAAAACCCAACTACCTTCAATCAAATTAGGGTTGTGGTTCTTGATACAATTTTTGACGCTGATTACGCCGGTATAATTTGATTTTACTTATTTGGAACGGTTCGGCAGTTATTGCGTTGCCAATTATCAAAAATGATGCTAAAAACAACCATTTTACAATGTTAGAAACTTTGAACGCAAACTGTGTCCGATCGAATTGACCGATGTTGACGGTTCAAACGCTAGCGGATGGGAAATTGGCCGAGGAATTCATTTCTAAAAGCCGCGTTGCTCTAAGGTGCGCGGTTCGCGAGAAAAACGCGATAAACCGCGAAAATTATAGTTTCCCACTTTCTACCCAAACCGTACACGCTACGGGAAAACCGACCACACCGTTGAATTCAGCACATCCCAATACATAAGCATGACTACATTAGAACGCTCTATCTCTCAAAAAGTTACAATTGTTATTTCGTTCTAAATTTAGCACTTTTAGATAGAAAAAAATTGAACATTGCAACCGTTGGTGATAGAAAGGTTTACCCACTACCAAATGATAGCTCTCGTTGAGTCTATCAAAAATATGTATACTTTTATATGTCTAAGATTTACCATTTTCATGTTATGTGGTCCATTTCGCTTATTTTTGTATTATTTGAAAAATCGTAATTTCAGCACAACTCCGTAACCAGTAGAGACAGATACTTTTCCTATGTAAATTTGTAATCAGCGCACCCATTTTAGTAAGATAGCAAAGATTTCATGTTGATCCGGGTCCTTGTTTTTGAGATAGGTGTGCTACTTCAAAATTATTGTATAAAATATGTGATTTCTCCCAAAATTTTAGCCAGTCGGCAAAAACCCAACTACCTTCAATCAAATTAAGGTTGTGGTTCTTGATACAATTTTTGACGCTGGTTACGCCGGTATATTTTGATTTTGCTTATTTGGAACGGTTCGGCAGTTATTGCGTTCCCAATTATCAAAAACGATGCTAAAAACAACCATTTTACAATGTTAGAAACTTTGAACGCAAACTGTGTCCAATCCAATCGACCGATGTTGACGGTTCAAACGCCAGCGGATGGGAAATTGGCCGAGGAATTCATTTCTGAAAGCCGCGTTGCTCTAAGGTGTGCGGTTCGCGAGAAAAACGCGATAAAGCGCGAAAATTATAGTTTCCCACTTTCTACCCAAACCGTACACGCTACGGGAAAACCGACCACACCGTTGAATTCAGCACATCCCAATGCATAAGCATGACTACATTAGAACGCTCTATCTCTCAAAAAGTTACAATTGGTTTCTCGTTCTAAATTTAGCACTTTTAGATAGAAAAAAATTGAACATTGCAACCGTTGGTGATAGAAAGGTTTACCCACTACCAAATGATAGCTCTCGTTGAGTCTATCAAAAATATGTATACTTTTATATGTCTAAGATTTACCATTTTCATGTTATGTGGTCCACTTCGCTTATTTTTGTATTATTTGAAAAATCGTAATTTCAGCACAACTCTGTAACCAGTCGAGACAGATACTTTTCCTATGTAAATTTGTAATCAGCGCACCCATTTTAGTAAGATAGCAAAGATTTCATGTTGATCCGGGTCCTTGTTTTTGAGATAGGTGTGCTATTTCAAAATTATTGTATAAAATATGTGATTTCTCACAAAATTTTAGCCAGTCGGCAAAAACCCAACTACCTTCAATCAAATTAAGGTTGTGGTTCTTGATACAATTTTTGACGCTGATTACGCCGGTATAATTGGATTTTACTTATTTGGAACGGTTCGGCATTTATTGCGTTCCCAATTATCAAAAATGATGCTAAAAACAACCGTTTTACAATGTTAGAAACTTTGAACGCAAACTGTGTCCGATCCAATCGACCGATGTTGACGGTTCAAACGCTAGCGGATGGGAAATTGGCCGAGGAATTCATTTCTGAAAGCCGCGTTGCTCTAAGGTGCGCGGTTCGCGAGAAAAACGCGATAAACCGCGAAAATTATAGTTTCCCACTTTCTACCCAAACCGTACACGCTACGGGAAAACCGACCACACCGTTGAATTCAGCACATCCCAATGCATAAGCATGACTACATTAGAACGCTCTATCTCTCAAAAAGTTACAATTGGTTTCTCGTTCTAAATTTAGCACTTTTAGATAGAAAAAAATTGAACATTGCAACCGTTGGTGATAGAAAGGTTTACCCACTACCAAATGATAGCTCTCGTTGAGTCTATCAAAAATATGTATACTTTTATATGTCTAAGATTTACCATTTTCATGTTATGTGGTCCACTTCGCTTATTTTTGTATTATTTGAAAAATCGTAATTTCAGCACAACTCCGTAACCAGTCGAGACAGATACTTTTCCTATGTAAATTTGTAATCAGCGCACCCATTTTAGTAAGATAGCAAAGATTTCATGTTGATGCGGGTCCTTGTTTTTGAGATAGGTGTGCTACTTCAAAATTATTGTATAAAATATGTGATTTCTCACAAAATTTTAGCCAGTCGGCAAAAACCCAACTACCTTCAATCAAATTAAGGTTGTGGTTCTTGATACAATTTTTGACGCTGATTACGCCGGTATAATTGGATTTTACTTATTTGGAACGGTTCGGCATTTATTGCGTTCCCAATTATCAAAAATGATGCTAAAAACAACCGTTTTACAATGTTAGAAACTTTGAACGCAAACTGTGTCCGATCCAATCGACCGATGTTGACGGTTCAAACGCTAGCGGATGGGAAATTGGCCGAGGAATTCATTTCTGAAAGCCGCGTTGCTCTAAGGTGCGCGGTTCGCGAGAAAAACGCGATAAACCGCGAAAATTATAGTTTCCCACTTTCTACCCAAACCGTACACGCTACGGGAAAACCGACCACACCGTTGAATTCAGCACATCCCAATGCATAAGCATGACTACATTAGAACGCTCTATCTCTCAAAAAGTTACAATTGGTTTCTCGTTCTAAATTTAGCACTTTTAGATAGAAAAAAATTGAACATTGCAACCGTTGGTGATAGAAAGGTTTACCCACTACCAAATGATAGCTCTCGTTGAGTCTATCAAAAATATGTATACTTTTATATGTCTAAGATTTACCATTTTCATGTTATGTGGTCCACTTCGCTTATTTTTGTATTATTTGAAAAATCGTAATTTCAGCACAACTCCGTAACCAGTCGAGACAGATACTTTTCCTATGTAAATTTGTAATCAGCGCACCCATTTTAGTAAGATAGCAAAGATTTCATGTTGATGCGGGTCCTTGTTTTTGAGATAGGTGTGCTACTTCAAAATTATTGTATAAAATATGTGATTTCTCACAAAATTTTAGCCAGTCGGCAAAAGCCCAACTACCTTCAATCAAATTAAGGTTGTGGTTTTTGATACAATTTTTGACGCTGATTACGCCGGTATAATTGGATTTTACTTATTTGGAACGGTTCGGCAGTTATTGCGTTCCCAATTATCAAAAATGATGCTAAAAACAACCATTTTACAATGTTAGAGACTTTGAACGCAAACTGTGTCCGATCCAATCGACCGATGTTGACGGTTCAAACGCTAGCGGATGGGAAATTGGCCGAGGAATTCATTTCTGAAAGCCGCGTTGCTCTAAGGTGTGCGGTTCGCGAGAAAAGCCCGATAAACCGCGAAAATTATAGTTTCCCACTTTCTACCCAATCCGTACACGCTACGGGAAAACCGACCACACCGTTGAATTCAGCACATCCCAATGCATAAGCATGACTACATTAGAACGCTCTATCTCTCAAAAAGTTACAATTGGTTTCTCGTTCTAAATTTAGCACTTTTAGATAGAAAAAAATTGAACATTGCAACCGTTGGTGATAGAAAGGTTTACCCACTACCAAATGATAGCTCTCGTTGAGTCTATCAAAAATATGTATACTTTTATATGTCTAAGATTTACCATTTTCATGTTATGTGGTCCACTTCGCTTATTTTTGTATTATTTGAAAAATCGTAATTTCAGCACAACTCCGTAACCAGTCGAGACAGATACTTTTCCTATGTAAATTTGTAATCAGCGCACCCATTTTAGTAAGATAGCAAAGATTTCATGTTGATGCGGGTCCTTGTTTTTGAGATAGGTGTGCTACTTCAAAATTATTGTATAAAATATGTGATTTCTCACAAAATTTTAGCCAGTCGGCAAAAGCCCAACTACCTTCAATCAAATTAAGGTTGTGGTTTTTGATACAATTTTTGACGCTGATTACGCCGGTATAATTGGATTTTACTTATTTGGAACGGTTCGGCATTTATTGCGTTCCCAATTATCAAAAATGATGCTAAAAACAACCGTTTTACAATGTTAGAAACTTTGAACGCAAACTGTGTCCGATCCAATCGACCGATGTTGACGGTTCAAACGCTAGCGGATGGGAAATTGGCCGAGGAATTCATTTCTGAAAGCCGCGTTGCTCTAAGGTGCGCGGTTCGCGAGAAAAACGCGATAAACCGCGAAAATTATAGTTTCCCACTTTCTACCCAAACCGTACACGCTACGGGAAAACCGACCACACCGTTGAATTCAGCACATCCCAATGCATAAGCATGACTACATTAGAACGCTCTATCTCTCAAAAAGTTACAATTGGTTTCTCGTTCTAAATTTCGCACTTTTAGATAGAAAAAAATTGAACATTGCAACCGTTGGTGATAGAAAGGTTTACCCACTACCAAATGATAGCTCTCGTTGAGTCTATCAAAAATATGTATACTTTTATATGTCTAAGATTTACCATTTTCATGTTATGTGGTCCATTTCGCTTATTTTGTATTATTTGAAAAATCGTAATTTCAGCACAACTCCGTAAGGTAGGCAGTAGAGACAGATACTTTTCCTATGTAAATTCGTAATCAGCGCACCCATTTTAGTAAGATAGCAAAGATTTCATGCTGATCCTGGTCCTTGTTTTTGAGATAGGTGTGCTACTTCAAAATTATTGTATAAAATATGTGATTTCTCACAAAATTTTAGCCAGTCGGCAAAAACCCAACTACCTTCAATCAAATTAAGGTTGTGGTTCTTGATACAATTTTTGACGCTGATTACGCCGGTATAATTTGATTTTACTTATTTGGAACGGTTCGGCACTTATTGCGTTCCCAATTATCAAAAATGATGCTAAAAACAACCATTTTACAATGTTAGAAACTTTGAACGCAAACTGTGTCCGATCGAATCGACCGATGTTGACGGTTCAAACGCTAGCGGATGGGAAATTGGCCGAGGAATTCATTTCTAAAAGCCGCGTTGCTCTAAGGTGCGCGGTTCGCGAGAAAAACGCGATAAACTGCGAAAATTATAGTTTCCCACTTTCTACCCAAACCGTACACGCTACGGGAAAACCGACCACACCGTTGAATTCAGCACATCCCAATGCATAAGCATGACTACATTAGAACGCTCTATCTATCAAAAAGTTACAATTGGTTTCTCGTTCTAAATTTAGCACTTTTAGATAGAAAAAAATTGAACATTGCAACCGTTGGTGATAGAAAGGTTTACCCACTACCAAATGATAGCTCTCGTTGAGTCTATCAAAAATATGTATACTTTTATATGTCTAAGATTTACCATTTTCATGTTATGTGGTCCATTTCGCTTATTTTTGTATTATTTGAAAAATCGTAATTTCAGCACAACTCCGTAACCAGTAGAGACAGATACTTTTCCTATGTAAATTTGTAATCAGCGCACCCATTTTAGTAAGATAGCAAAGATTTCATGTTGATCCTGGTCCTTGTTTTTGAGATAGGTGTGCTACTTCAATATTATTGTATAAAATATGTGATTTCTCACAAAATTTTAGGCAGTCGGCAAAAACCCAACTACCTTCAATCAAATTAAGGTTGTGGTTCTTGATACAATTTTTGACGCTGATTACGCCGGTATAATTGGATTTTACTTATTTGGAACGGTTCGGCAGTTATTGCGTTCCCAATTATCAAAAATGATGCTAAAAACAACCATTTTACAATGTTAGAAACTTTGAACGCAAACTGTGTCCGATCCAATCGACCGATGTTGACGGTTCAAACGCTAGCGGATGGGAAATTGGCCGAGGAATTCATTTCTGAAAGCCGCGTTGCTCTAAGGTGTGCGGTTCGCGAGAAAAACCCGATAAACCGCGAAAATTATTGTTTCCCACTTTCTAGCCAAACCGTACACGCTACGGGAAAACCGACCACACCGTTGAATTCAGCACATCCCAATGCATAAGCATGACTACATTAGAACGCTCTATCTCTCAAAAAGTTACAATTGGTTTCTCGTTCTAAATTTAGCACTTTTAGATAGAAAAAAATTGAACATTGCAACCGTTGGTGATAGAAAGGTTTACCCACTACCAAATGATAGCTCTCGTTGAGTCTATCAAAAATATGTATACTTTTATATGTCTAAGATTTACCATTTTCATGTTATGTGGTCCATTTCGCTTATTTTTGTATTATTTGAAAAATCGTAATTTCAGCACAACTCCGTAACCAGTAGAGACAGATACTTTTCCTATGTAAATTTGTAATCAGCGCACCCATTTTAGTAAGGTAGCAAAGATTTCATGTTGATCCGGGTCCTTGTTTTTGAGATAGGTGTGCTACTTCAAAATTACTGTATAAAATATGTGATTTCTCACAAAATTTTAGGCAGTCGGCAAAAACCCAAGTACCTTCAATCAAATTAAGGTTGTGGTTCTTGATACAATTTTTGACGCTGATTACGTCGGTATAATTTGATTTTACTTATTTGGAACGGTTCGGCAGTTATTGCGTTCCCAATTATCAAAAATGATGTTAAAAACAACCATTTTACAATGTTAGAAACTTTGAACGCAAACTGTGTCCGATCCAATCGACCGATGTTGACGGTTTAAACGCTAGCGGATGGGAAATTGGCCGAGGAATTCATTTCTGAAAGCCGCGTTGCTCTATGGTGCGCGGTTCGCGAGAAAAACGCGATAAAGCGCGAAAATTATAGTTTCCCACTTTCTACCCAAACCGTACACGCTACGGGAAAACCGACCACACCGTTGAATTCAGCACATCCCAATGCATAAGCATGACTACATTAGAACGCTCTATCTCTCAAAAAGTTACAATTGGTTTCTCGTTCTAAATTTAGCACTTTTAGATAGAAAAAAATTGAACATTGCAACCGTTGGTGATAGAAAGGTTTACCCACTACCAAATGATAGCTCTCGTTGAGTCTATCAAAAATATGTATACTTTTATATGTCTAAGATTTACCATTTTCATGTTATGTGGTCCATTTCGCTTATTTTGTATTATTTGAAAAATCGTAATTTCAGCACAACTCCGTAAGGTAGGCAGTAGAGACAGATACTTTTCCTATGTAAATTCGTAATCAGCGCACCCATTTTAGTAAGATAGCAAAGATTTCATGTTGATCCGGGTCCTTGTTTTTGAGATAGGTGTGCTACTTCAAAATTATTGTATAAAATATGTGATTTCTCACAAAATTTTAGCCAGTCGGCAAAAACCCAACTACCTTCAATCAAATTAAGGTTGTGGTTCTTGATACAATTTTTGACGCTGATTACGCCGGTATAATTGGATTTTACTTATTTGGAACGGTTCGGCATTTATTGCGTTCCCAATTATCAAAAATGATGCTAAAAACAACCATTTTACAATGTTAGAAACTTTGAACGCAAACTGTGTCCGATCCAATCGACCGATGTTGACGGTTCAAACGCTAGCGGATGGGAAATTGGCCGAGGAATTCATTTCTGAAAGCCGCGTTGCTCTAAGGTGCGCGGTTCGCGAGAAAAACGCGATAAACCGCGAAAATTATAGTTTCCCACTTTCTACCCAAACCGTACACGCTACGGGAAAACCGACCACACCGTTGAATTCAGCACATCCCAATGCATAAGCATGACTACATTAGAACGCTCTATCTCTCAAAAAGTTACAATTGGTTTCTCGTTCTAAATTTAGCACTTTTAGATAGAAAAAAATTGAACATTGCAACCGTTGGTGATAGAAAGGTTTACCCACTACCAAATGATAGCTCTCGTTGAGTCTATCAAAAATATGTATACTTTTATATGTCTAAGATTTACCATTTTCATGTTATGTGGTCCACTTCGCTTATTTTTGTATTATTTGAAAAATCGTAATTTCAGCACAACTCCGTAACCAGTCGAGACAGATACTTTTCCTATGTAAATTTGTAATCAGCGCACCCATTTTAGTAAGATAGCAAAGATTTCATGTTGATGCGGGTCCTTGTTTTTGAGATAGGTGTGCTACTTCAAAATTATTGTATAAAATATGTGATTTCTCACAAAATTTTAGCCAGTCGGCAAAAGCCCAACTACCTTCAATCAAATTAAGGTTGTGGTTTTTGATACAATTTTTGACGCTGATTACGCCGGTATAATTGGATTTTACTTATTTGGAACGGTTCGGCAGTTATTGCGTTCCCAATTATCAAAAATGATGCTAAAAACAACCATTTTACAATGTTAGAGACTTTGAACGCAAACTGTGTCCGATCCAATCGACCGATGTTGACGGTTCAAACGCTAGCGGATGGGAAATTGGCCGAGGAATTCATTTCTGAAAGCCGCGTTGCTCTAAGGTGTGCGGTTCGCGAGAAAAGCCCGATAAACCGCGAAAATTATAGTTTCCCACTTTCTACCCAATCCGTACACGCTACGGGAAAACCGACCACACCGTTGAATTCAGCACATCCCAATGCATAAGCATGACTACATTAGAACGCTCTATCTCTCAAAAAGTTACAATTGGTTTCTCGTTCTAAATTTAGCACTTTTAGATAGAAAAAAATTGAACATTGCAACCGTTGGTGATAGAAAGGTTTACCCACTACCAAATGATAGCTCTCGTTGAGTCTATCAAAAATATGTATACTTTTATATGTCTAAGATTTACCATTTTCATGTTATGTGGTCCATTTCGCTTATTTTGTATTATTTGAAAAATCGTAATTTCAGCACAACTCCGTAAGGTAGGCAGTAGAGACAGATACTTTTCCTATGTAAATTCGTAATCAGCGCACCCATTTTAGTAAGATAGCAAAGATTTCATGCTGATCCTGGTCCTTGTTTTTGAGATAGGTGTGCTACTTCAAAATTATTGTATAAAATATGTGATTTCTCACAAAATTTTAGCCAGTCGGCAAAAACCCAACTACCTTCAATCAAATTAAGGTTGTGGTTCTTGATACAATTTTTGACGCTGATTACGCCGGTATAATTGGATTTTACTTATTTGGAACGGTTCGGCAGTTATTGCGTTCCCAATTATCAAAAATGATGCTAAAAACAACCATTTTACAATGTTAGAAACTTTGAACGCAAACTGTGTCCGATCCAATCGACCGATGTTGACGGTTCAAACGCTAGCGGATGGGAAATTGGCCGAGGAATTCATTTCTGAAAGCCGCGTTGCTCTAAGGTGTGCGGTTCGCGAGAAAAACCCGATAAACCGCGAAAATTATTGTTTCCCACTTTCTAGCCAAACCGTACACGCTACGGGAAAACCGACCACACCGTTGAATTCAGCACATCCCAATGCATAAGCATGACTACATTAGAACGCTCTATCTCTCAAAAAGTTACAATTGGTTTCTCGTTCTAAATTTAGCACTTTTAGATAGAAAAAAATTGAACATTGCAACCGTTGGTGATAGAAAGGTTTACCCACTACCAAATGATAGCTCTCGTTGAGTCTATCAAAAATATGTATACTTTTATATGTCTAAGATTTACCATTTTCATGTTATGTGGTCCACTTCGCTTATTTTTGTATTATTTGAAAAATCGTAATTTCAGCACAACTCTGTAACCAGTCGAGACAGATACTTTTCCTATGTAAATTTGTAATCAGCGCACCCATTTTAGTAAGATAGCAAAGATTTCATGTTGATCCGGGTCCTTGTTTTTGAGATAGGTGTGCTACTTCAAAATTATTGTATAAAATATGTGATTTCTCACAAAATTTTAGCCAGTCGGCAAAAACCCAACTACCTTCAATCAAATTAAGGTTGTGGTTCTTGATACAATTTTTGACGCTGATTACGCCGGTATAATTGGATTTTACTTATTTGGAACGGTTCGGCATTTATTGCGTTCCCAATTATCAAAAATGATGCTAAAAACAACCATTTTACAATGTTAGAAACTTTGAACGCAAACTGTGTCCGATCCAATCGACCGATGTTGACGGTTCAAACGCTAGCGGATGGGAAATTGGCCGAGGAATTCATTTCTGAAAGCCGCGTTGCTCTAAGGTGCGCGGTTCGCGAGAAAAACGCGATAAACCGCGAAAATTATAGTTTCCCACTTTCTACCCAAACCGTACACGCTACGGGAAAACCGACCACACCGTTGAATTCAGCACATCCCAATGCATAAGCATGACTACATTAGAACGCTCTATCTCTCAAAAAGTTACAATTGGTTTCTCGTTCTAAATTTAGCACTTTTAGATAGAAAAAAATTGAACATTGCAACCGTTGGTGATAGAAAGGTTTACCCACTACCAAATGATAGCTCTCGTTGAGTCTATCAAAAATATGTATACTTTTATATGTCTAAGATTTACCATTTTCATGTTATGTGGTCCACTTCGCTTATTTTTGTATTATTTGAAAAATCGTAATTTCAGCACAACTCCGTAACCAGTCGAGACAGATACTTTTCCTATGTAAATTTGTAATCAGCGCACCCATTTTAGTAAGATAGCAAAGATTTCATGTTGATGCGGGTCCTTGTTTTTGAGATAGGTGTGCTACTTCAAAATTATTGTATAAAATATGTGATTTCTCACAAAATTTTAGCCAGTCGGCAAAAGCCCAACTACCTTCAATCAAATTAAGGTTGTGGTTTTTGATACAATTTTTGACGCTGATTACGCCGGTATAATTGGATTTTACTTATTTGGAACGGTTCGGCAGTTATTGCGTTCCCAATTATCAAAAATGATGCTAAAAACAACCATTTTACAATGTTAGAGACTTTGAACGCAAACTGTGTCCGATCCAATCGACCGATGTTGACGGTTCAAACGCTAGCGGATGGGAAATTGGCCGAGGAATTCATTTCTGAAAGCCGCGTTGCTCTAAGGTGTGCGGTTCGCGAGAAAAGCCCGATAAACCGCGAAAATTATAGTTTCCCACTTTCTACCCAATCCGTACACGCTACGGGAAAACCGACCACACCGTTGAATTCAGCACATCCCAATGCATAAGCATGACTACATTAGAACGCTCTATCTCTCAAAAAGTTACAATTGGTTTCTCGTTCTAAATTTAGCACTTTTAGATAGAAAAAAATTGAACATTGCAACCGTTGGTGATAGAAAGGTTTACCCACTACCAAATGATAGCTCTCGTTGAGTCTATCAAAAATATGTATACTTTTATATGTCTAAGATTTACCATTTTCATGTTATGTGGTCCATTTCGCTTATTTTGTATTATTTGAAAAATCGTAATTTCAGCACAACTCCGTAAGGTAGGCAGTAGAGACAGATACTTTTCCTATGTAAATTCGTAATCAGCGCACCCATTTTAGTAAGATAGCAAAGATTTCATGCTGATCCTGGTCCTTGTTTTTGAGATAGGTGTGCTACTTCAAAATTATTGTATAAAATATGTGATTTCTCACAAAATTTTAGCCAGTCGGCAAAAACCCAACTACCTTCAATCAAATTAAGGTTGTGGTTCTTGATACAATTTTTGACGCTGATTACGCCGGTATAATTTGATTTTACTTATTTGGAACGGTTCGGCACTTATTGCGTTCCCAATTATCAAAAATGATGCTAAAAACAACCATTTTACAATGTTAGAAACTTTGAACGCAAACTGTGTCCGATCGAATCGACCGATGTTGACGGTTCAAACGCTAGCGGATGGGAAATTGGCCGAGGAATTCATTTCTAAAAGCCGCGTTGCTCTAAGGTGCGCGGTTCGCGAGAAAAACGCGATAAACTGCGAAAATTATAGTTTCCCACTTTCTACCCAAACCGTACACGCTACGGGAAAACCGACCACACCGTTGAATTCAGCACATCCCAATGCATAAGCATGACTACATTAGAACGCTCTATCTATCAAAAAGTTACAATTGGTTTCTCGTTCTAAATTTAGCACTTTTAGATAGAAAAAAATTGAACATTGCAACCGTTGGTGATAGAAAGGTTTACCCACTACCAAATGATAGCTCTCGTTGAGTCTATCAAAAATATGTATACTTTTATATGTCTAAGATTTACCATTTTCATGTTATGTGGTCCATTTCGCTTATTTTTGTATTATTTGAAAAATCGTAATTTCAGCACAACTCCGTAACCAGTAGAGACAGATACTTTTCCTATGTAAATTTGTAATCAGCGCACCCATTTTAGAAGATAGCAAAGATTTCATGTTGATCCTGGTCCTTGTTTTTGAGATAGGTGTGCTACTTCAATATTATTGTATAAAATATGTGATTTCTCACAAAATTTTAGGCAGTCGGCAAAAACCCAACTACCTTCAATCAAATTAAGGTTGTGGTTCTTGATACAATTTTTGACGCTGATTACGCCGGTATAATTTGATTTTACTTATTTGGAACGGTTCGGCACTTATTGCGTTCCCAATTATCAAAAATGATGCTAAAAACAACCATTTTACAATGTTAGAAACTTTGAACGCAAACTGTGTCCGATCCAATCGACCGATGTTGACGGTTCAAACGCTAGCGGATGGGAAATTGGCCGAGGAATTCATTTCTGAAAGCCGCGTTGCTCTAAGGTGTGCGGTTCGCGAGAAAAACCCGATAAACCGCGAAAATTATTGTTTCCCACTTTCTAGCCAAACCGTACACGCTACGGGAAAACCGACCACACCGTTGAATTCAGCACATCCCAATGCATAAGCATGACTACATTAGAACGCTCTATCTCTCAAAAAGTTACAATTGGTTTCTCGTTCTAAATTTAGCACTTTTAGATAGAAAAAAATTGAACATTGCAACCGTTGGTGATAGAAAGGTTTACCCACTACCAAATGATAGCTCTCGTTGAGTCTATCAAAAATATGTATACTTTTATATGTCTAAGATTTACCATTTTCATGTTATGTGGTCCATTTCGCTTATTTTTGTATTATTTGAAAAATCGTAATTTCAGCACAACTCCGTAACCAGTAGAGACAGATACTTTTCCTATGTAAATTTGTAATCAGCGCACCCATTTTAGTAAGGTAGCAAAGATTTCATGTTGATCCGGGTCCTTGTTTTTGAGATAGGTGTGCTACTTCAAAATTACTGTATAAAATATGTGATTTCTCACAAAATTTTAGGCAGTCGGCAAAAACCCAAGTACCTTCAATCAAATTAAGGTTGTGGTTCTTGATACAATTTTTGACGCTGATTACGTCGGTATAATTTGATTTTACTTATTTGGAACGGTTCGGCAGTTATTGCGTTCCCAATTATCAAAAATGATGTTAAAAACAACCATTTTACAATGTTAGAAACTTTGAACGCAAACTGTGTCCGATCCAATCGACCGATGTTGACGGTTTAAACGCTAGCGGATGGGAAATTGGCCGAGGAATTCATTTCTGAAAGCCGCGTTGCTCTAAGGTGCGCGGTTCGCGAGAAAAGCGCGATAAACCTCGAAAATTATTGCTTCCCACTTTCTAGCCAAACCGTACACGCTACGGGAAAACCGACCACACCGTTGAATTCAGCACATCCCAATGCATAAGCATGACTACATTAGAACGCCCTATCTCTCAAAAAGTTACAATTGTTTTTTCGTTCTAAATTTAGCACTTTTAGATAGAAAAAAATTGAACATTGCAACCGTTGGTGATAGAAAGGTTTACCCACTACCAAATGATAGCTCTCGTTGAGTCTATCAAAAATATGTATACTTTTATATGTCTAAGATTTACCATTTTCATGTTATGTGGTCCATTTCGCTTATTTTTGTATTATTTGAAAAATCGTAATTTCAGCACAATTCCGTAACCAGTAGAGACAGATACTTTTCCTATGTAAATTCGTAATCAGCGCACCCATTTTAGTAAGATAGCAAAGATTTCATGCTGATCCTGGTCCTTGTTTTTGAGATAGGTGTGCTACTTCAAAATTATTGTATAAAATATGTGATTTCTCACAAAATTTTAGCCAGTCGGCAAAAACCCAACTACCTTCAATCAAATTAAGGTTGTGGTTCTTGATATAATTTTTGACGCTGATTACGCCGGTATAATTTGATTTTACTTATTTGGAACGGTTCGGCACTTATTGCGTTCCCAATTATCAAAAATGATGCTAAAAACAACCATTTTACAATGTTAGAAACTTTGAACGCAAACTGTGTCCGATCGAATCGACCGATGTTGACGGTTCAAACGCTAGCGGATGGGAAATTGGCCGAGGAATTCATTTCTAAAAGCCGCGTTGCTCTAAGGTGCGCGGTTCGCGAGAAAAACGCGATAAACCGCGAAAATTATAGTTTCCCACTTTCTACCCAAACCGTACACGCTACGGGAAAACCGACCACACCGTTGAATTCAGCACATCCCAATGCATAAGCATGACTACATTAGAACGCTCTATCTCTCAAAAAGTTACAATTGGGTTCTCGTTCTAAATTTAGCACTTTTAGATAGAAAAAAATTGAACATTGCAACCGTTGGTGATAGAAAGGTTTACCCACTACCAAATGATAGCTCTCGTTGAGTCTATCAAAAATATGTATACTTTTATATGTCTAAGATTTACCATTTTCATGTTATGTGGTCCATTTCGCTTATTTTTGTATTATTTGAAAAATCGTAATTTCAGCACAACTCCGTAACCAGTAGAGACAGATACTTTTCCTATGTAAATTTGTAATCAGCGCACCCATTTTAGTAAGATAGCAAAGATTTCATGTTGATCCTGGTCCTTGTTTTTGAGATAGGTGTGCTACTTCAATATTATTGTATAAAATATGTGATTTCTCACAAAATTTTAGGCAGTCGTCAAAAACCCAACTACCTTCAATCAAATTAAGGTTGTGGTTCTTGATACAATTTTTGACGCTGATTACGCCGGTATAATTTGATTTTACTTATTTGGAACGGTTCGGCAGTTATTGCGTTCCCAATTATCAAAAATGATGCTAAAAACAACCATTTTACAATGTTAGAAACTTTGAACGCAAACTGTGTCCGATCCAATCGACCGATGTTGACGGTTCAAACGCTAGCGGATGGGAAATTGGCCGAGGAATTCATTTCTGAAAGCCGCGTTGCTCTAAGGTGTGCGGTTCGCGAGAAAAACCCGATAAACCGCGAAAATTATTGTTTCCCACTTTCTAGCCAAACCGTACACGCTACGGGAAAACCGACCACACCGTTGAATTCAGCACATCCCAATGCATAAGCATGACTACATTAGAACGCTCTATCTCTCAAAAAGTTACAATTGGTTTCTCGTTCTAAATTTAGCACTTTTAGATAGAAAAAAATTGAACATTGCAACCGTTGGTGATAGAAAGGTTACCCACTACCAAATAATAGCTCTCGTTGAGTCTATCAAAAATATGTATACTTTTATATGTCTAAGATTTACCATTTTCATGTTATGTGGTCCATTTCGCTTATTTTTGTATTATTTGAAAAATCGTAATTTCAGCACAACTCCGTAACCAGTAGAGACAGATACTTTTCCTATGTAAATTTGTAATCAGCGCACCCATTTTAGTAAGGTAGCAAAGATTTCATGTTGATCCGGGTCCTTGTTTTTGAGATAGGTGTGCTACTTCAAAATTACTGTATAAAATATGTGATTTCTCACAAAATTTAAGGCAGTCGGCAAAAACCCAAGTACCTTCAATCAAATTAAGGTTGTGGTTCTTGATACAATTTTTGACGCTGATTACGTCGGTATAATTTGATTTTACTTATTTGGAACGGTTCGGCAGTTATTGCGTTCCCAATTATCAAAAATGATGCTAAAAACAACCATTTTACAATGTTAGAAACTTTGAACGCAAACTGTGTCCGATCCAATCGACCGATGTTGACGGTTTAAACGCTAGCGGATGGGAAATTGGCCGAGAAATTCATTTCTGAAAGCCGCGTTGCTCTAAGGTGCGCGGTTCGCGAGAAAAACGCGATAAACCGCGAAAATTATAGTTTCCCACTTTCTACCCAAACCGTACACGCTACGGGAAAACCGACCACACCGTTGAATTCAGCACATCCCAATGCATAAGCATGACTACATTAGAACGCTCTATCTATCAAAAAGTTACAATTGGTTTCTCGTTCTAAATTTAGCACTTTTAGATAGAAAAAAATTGAACATTGCAACCGTTGGTGATAGAAAGGTTTACCCACTACCAAATGATAGCTCTCGTTGAGTCTATCAAAAATATGTATACTTTTATATGTCTAAGATTTACCATTTTCATGTTATGTGGTCCATTTCGCTTATTTTTGTATTATTTGAAAAATCGTAATTTCAGCACAACTCCGTAACCAGTAGAGACAGATACTTTTCCTATGTAAATTTGTAATCAGCGCACCCATTTTAGTAAGATAGCAAAGATTTCATGCTGATCCTGGTCCTTGTTTTTGAGATAGGTGTGCTACTTCAAAATTATTGTATAAAATATGTGATTTCTCACAAAATTTTAGCCAGTCGGCAAAAACCCAACTACCTTCAATCAAATTAAGGTTGTGGTTCTTGATACAATTTTTGACGCTGATTACGCCGGTATAATTTGATTTTACTTATTTGGAACGGTTCGGCACTTATTGCGTTCCCAATTATCAAAAATGATGCTAAAAACAACCATTTTACAATGTTAGAAACTTTGAACGCAAACTGTGTCCGATCGAATCGACCGATGTTGACGGTTCAAACGCTAGCGGATGGGAAATTGGCCGAGGAATTCATTTCTAAAAGCCGCGTTGCTCTAAGGTGCGCGGTTCGCGAGAAAAACGCGATAAACCGCGAAAATTATAGTTTCCCACTTTCTACCCAAACCGTACACGCTACGGGAAAACCGACCACACCGTTGAATTCAGCACATCCCAATGCATAAGCATGACTACATTAGAACGCTCTATCTCTCAAAAAGTTACAATTGGTTTCTCGTTCTAAATTTAGCACTTTTAGATAGAAAAAAATTGAACATTGCAACCGTTGGTGATAGAAAGGTTTACCCACTACCAAATGATAGCTCTCGTTGAGTCTATCAAAAATATGTATACTTTTATATGTCTAAGATTTACCATTTTCATGTTATGTGGTCCATTTCGCTTATTTTTGTATTATTTGAAAAATCGTAATTTCAGCACAACTCCGTAACCAGTAGAGACAGATACTTTTCCTATGTAAATTTGTAATCAGCGCACCCATTTTAGTAAGATAGCAAAGATTTCATGTTGATCCTGGTCCTTGTTTTTGAGATAGGTGTGCTACTTCAATATTATTGTATAAAATTTGTGATTTCTCACAAAATTTTAGGCAGTCGGCAAAAACCCAACTACCTTCAATCAAATTAAGGTTGTGGTTCTTGATACAATTTTTGACGCTGATTACGCCGGTATAATTTGATTTTACTTATTTGGAACGGTTCGGCAGTTATTGCGTTCCCAATTATCAAAAATGATGCTAAAAACAACCATTTTACAATGTTAGAAACTTTGAACGCAAACTGTGTCCGATCCAATCGACCGATGTTGACGGTTCAAACGCTAGCGGATGGGAAATTGGCCGAGGAATTCATTTCTGAAAGCCGCGTTGCTCTAAGGTGTGCGGTTCGCGAGAAAAACCCGATAAACCGCGAAAATTATTGTTTCCCACTTTCTAGCCAAACCGTACACGCTACGGGAAAACCGACCACACCGTTGAATTCAGCACATCCCAATGCATAAGCATGACTACATTAGAACGCTCTATCTCTCAAAAAGTTACAATTGGTTTCTCGTTCTAAATTTAGCACTTTTAGATAGAAAAAAATTGAACATTGCAACCGTTGGTGATAGAAAGGTTTACCCACTACCAAATGATAGCTCTCGTTGAGTCTATCAAAAATATGTATACTTTTATATGTCTAAGATTTACCATTTTCATGTTATGTGGTCCATTTCGCTTATTTTTGTATTATTTGAAAAATCGTAATTTCAGCACAACTCCGTAACCAGTAGAGACAGATACTTTTCCTATGTAAATTTGTAATCAGCGCACCCATTTTAGTAAGATAGCAAAGATTTCATGTTGATCCTGGTCCTTGTTTTTGAGATAGGTGTGCTACTTCAATATTATTGTATAAAATATGTGATTTCTCACAAAATTTTAGGCAGTCGTCAAAAACCCAACTACCTTCAATCAAATTAAGGTTGTGGTTCTTGATACAATTTTTGACGCTGATTACGCCGGTATAATTTGATTTTACTTATTTGGAACGGTTCGGCAGTTATTGCGTTCCCAATTATCAAAAATGATGCTAAAAACAACCATTTTACAATGTTAGAAACTTTGAACGCAAACTGTGTCCGATCCAATCGACCGATGTTGACGGTTCAAACGCTAGCGGATGGGAAATTGGCCGAGGAATTCATTTCTGAAAGCCGCGTTGCTCTAAGGTGTGCGGTTCGCGAGAAAAACCCGATAAACCGCGAAAATTATTGTTTCCCACTTTCTAGCCAAACCGTACACGCTACGGGAAAACCGACCACACCGTTGAATTCAGCACATCCCAATGCATAAGCATGACTACATTAGAACGCTCTATCTCTCAAAAAGTTACAATTGGTTTCTCGTTCTAAATTTAGCACTTTTAGATAGAAAAAAATTGAACATTGCAACCGTTGGTGATAGAAAGGTTACCCACTACCAAATGATAGCTCTCGTTGAGTCTATCAAAAATATGTATACTTTTATATGTCTAAGATTTACCATTTTCATGTTATGTGGTCCATTTCGCTTATTTTTGTATTATTTGAAAAATCGTAATTTCAGCACAACTCCGTAACCAGTAGAGACAGATACTTTTCCTATGTAAATTTGTAATCAGCGCACCCATTTTAGTAAGGTAGCAAAGATTTCATGTTGATCCGGGTCCTTGTTTTTGAGATAGGTGTGCTACTTCAAAATTACTGTATAAAATATGTGATTTCTCACAAAATTTAAGGCAGTCGGCAAAAACCCAAGTACCTTCAATCAAATTAAGGTTGTGGTTCTTGATACAATTTTTGACGCTGATTACGTCGGTATAATTTGATTTTACTTATTTGGAACGGTTCGGCAGTTATTGCGTTCCCAATTATCAAAAATGATGCTAAAAACAACCATTTTACAATGTTAGAAACTTTGAACGCAAACTGTGTCCGATCCAATCGACCGATGTTGACGGTTTAAACGCTAGCGGATGGGAAATTGGCCGAGAAATTCATTTCTGAAAGCCGCGTTGCTCTAAGGTGCGCGGTTCGCGAGAAAAACGCGATAAACCGCGAAAATTATAGTTTCCCACTTTCTACCCAAACCGTACACGCTACGGGAAAACCGACCACACCGTTGAATTCAGCACATCCCAATGCATAAGCATGACTACATTAGAACGCTCTATCTATCAAAAAGTTACAATTGGTTTCTCGTTCTAAATTTAGCACTTTTAGATAGAAAAAAATTGAACATTGCAACCGTTGGTGATAGAAAGGTTTACCCACTACCAAATGATAGCTCTCGTTGAGTCTATCAAAAATATGTATACTTTTATATGTCTAAGATTTACCATTTTCATGTTATGTGGTCCATTTCGCTTATTTTTGTATTATTTGAAAAATCGTAATTTCAGCACAACTCCGTAACCAGTAGAGACAGATACTTTTCCTATGTAAATTTGTAATCAGCGCACCCATTTTAGTAAGATAGCAAAGATTTCATGCTGATCCTGGTCCTTGTTTTTGAGATAGGTGTGCTACTTCAAAATTATTGTATAAAATATGTGATTTCTCACAAAATTTTAGCCAGTCGGCAAAAACCCAACTACCTTCAATCAAATTAAGGTTGTGGTTCTTGATACAATTTTTGACGCTGATTACGCCGGTATAATTTGATTTTACTTATTTGGAACGGTTCGGCACTTATTGCGTTCCCAATTATCAAAAATGATGCTAAAAACAACCATTTTACAATGTTAGAAACTTTGAACGCAAACTGTGTCCGATCGAATCGACCGATGTTGACGGTTCAAACGCTAGCGGATGGGAAATTGGCCGAGGAATTCATTTCTAAAAGCCGCGTTGCTCTAAGGTGCGCGGTTCGCGAGAAAAACGCGATAAACCGCGAAAATTATAGTTTCCCACTTTCTACCCAAACCGTACACGCTACGGGAAAACCGACCACACCGTTGAATTCAGCACATCCCAATGCATAAGCATGACTACATTAGAACGCTCTATCTCTCAAAAAGTTACAATTGGTTTCTCGTTCTAAATTTAGCACTTTTAGATAGAAAAAAATTGAACATTGCAACCGTTGGTGATAGAAAGGTTTACCCACTACCAAATGATAGCTCTCGTTGAGTCTATCAAAAATATGTATACTTTTATATGTCTAAGATTTACCATTTTCATGTTATGTGGTCCATTTCGCTTATTTTTGTATTATTTGAAAAATCGTAATTTCAGCACAACTCCGTAACCAGTAGAGACAGATACTTTTCCTATGTAAATTTGTAATCAGCGCACCCATTTTAGTAAGATAGCAAAGATTTCATGTTGATCCTGGTCCTTGTTTTTGAGATAGGTGTGCTACTTCAATATTATTGTATAAAATTTGTGATTTCTCACAAAATTTTAGGCAGTCGGCAAAAACCCAACTACCTTCAATCAAATTAAGGTTGTGGTTCTTGATACAATTTTTGACGCTGATTACGCCGGTATAATTTGATTTTACTTATTTGGAACGGTTCGGCAGTTATTGCGTTCCCAATTATCAAAAATGATGCTAAAAACAACCATTTTACAATGTTAGAAACTTTGAACGCAAACTGTGTCCGATCCAATCGACCGATGTTGACGGTTCAAACGCTAGCGGATGGGAAATTGGCCGAGGAATTCATTTCTGAAAGCCGCGTTGCTCTAAGGTGTGCGGTTCGCGAGAAAAACCCGATAAACCGCGAAAATTATTGTTTCCCACTTTCTAGCCAAACCGTACACGCTACGGGAAAACCGACCACACCGTTGAATTCAGCACATCCCAATGCATAAGCATGACTACATTAGAACGCTCTATCTCTCAAAAAGTTACAATTGGTTTCTCGTTCTAAATTTAGCACTTTTAGATAGAAAAAAATTGAACATTGCAACCGTTGGTGATAGAAAGGTTTACCCACTACCAAATGATAGCTCTCGTTGAGTCTATCAAAAATATGTATACTTTTATATGTCTAAGATTTACCATTTTCATGTTATGTGGTCCATTTCGCTTATTTTTGTATTATTTGAAAAATCGTAATTTCAGCACAACTCCGTAACCAGTAGAGACAGATACTTTTCCTATGTAAATTTGTAATCAGCGCACCCATTTTAGTAAGATAGCAAAGATTTCATGTTGATCCTGGTCCTTGTTTTTGAGATAGGTGTGCTACTTCAATATTATTGTATAAAATTTGTGATTTCTCACAAAATTTTAGGCAGTCGGCAAAAACCCAACTACCTTCAATCAAATTAAGGTTGTGGTTCTTGATACAATTTTTGACGCTGATTACGCCGGTATAATTTGATTTTACTTATTTGGAACGGTTCGGCAGTTATTGCGTTCCCAATTATCAAAAATGATGCTAAAAACAACCATTTTACAATGTTAGAAACTTTGAACGCAAACTGTGCCCGATCCAATCGACCGATGTTGACGGTTCAAACGCTAGCGGATGGGAAATTGGCCGAGGAATTCATTTCTGAAAGCCGCGTTGCTCTAAGGTGTGCGGTTCGCGAGAAAAACCCGATAAACCGCGAAAATTATTGTTTCCCACTTTCTAGCCAAACCGTACACGCTACGGGAAAACCGACCACACCGTTGAATTCAGCACATCCCAATGCATAAGCATGACTACATTAGAACGCTCTATCTCTCAAAAAGTTACAATTGGTTTCTCGTTCTAAATTTAGCACTTTTAGATAGAAAAAAATTGAACATTGCAACCGTTGGTGATAGAAAGGTTTACCCACTACCAAATGATAGCTCTCGTTGAGTCTATCAAAAATATGTATACTTTTATATGTCTAAGATTTACCATTTTCATGTTATGTGGTCCATTTCGCTTATTTTTGTATTATTTGAAAAATCGTAATTTCAGCACAACTCCGTAACCAGTAGAGACAGATACTTTTCCTATGTAAATTTGTAATCAGCGCACCCATTTTAGTAAGGTAGCAAAGATTTCATGTTGATCCGGGTCCTTGTTTTTGAGATAGGTGTGCTACTTCAAAATTACTGTATAAAATATGTGATTTCTCACAAAATTTAAGGCAGTCGGCAAAAACCCAAGTACCTTCAATCAAATTAAGGTTGTGGTTCTTGATACAATTTTTGACGCTGATTACGTCGGTATAATTTGATTTTACTTATTTGGAACGGTTCGGCAGTTATTGCGTTCCCAATTATCAAAAATGATGCTAAAAACAACCATTTTACAATGTTAGAAACTTTGAACGCAAACTGTGTCCGATCCAATCGACCGATGTTGACGGTTTAAACGCTAGCGGATGGGAAATTGGCCGAGAAATTCATTTCTGAAAGCCGCGTTGCTCTAAGGTGCGCGGTTCGCGAGAAAAACGCGATAAACCGCGAAAATTATAGTTTCCCACTTTCTACCCAAACCGTACACGCTACGGGAAAACCGACCACACCGTTGAATTCAGCACATCCCAATGCATAAGCATGACTACATTAGAACGCTCTATCTATCAAAAAGTTACAATTGGTTTCTCGTTCTAAATTTAGCACTTTTAGATAGAAAAAAATTGAACATTGCAACCGTTGGTGATAGAAAGGTTTACCCACTACCAAATGATAGCTCTCGTTGAGTCTATCAAAAATATGTATACTTTTATATGTCTAAGATTTACCATTTTCATGTTATGTGGTCCATTTCGCTTATTTTTGTATTATTTGAAAAATCGTAATTTCAGCACAACTCCGTAACCAGTAGAGACAGATACTTTTCCTATGTAAATTTGTAATCAGCGCACCCATTTTAGTAAGATAGCAAAGATTTCATGTTGATCCGGGTCCTTGTTTTTGAGATAGGTGTGCTACTTCAAAATTATTGTATAAAATATGTGATTTCTCACAAAATTTTAGCCAGTCGGCAAAAACCCAACTACCTTCAATCAAATTAAGGTTGTGGTTTTTGATACAATTTTTGACGCTGATTACGCCGGTATAATTGGATTTTACTTATTTGGAACGGTTCGGCAGTTATTGCGTTCCCAATTATCAAAAATGATGCTAAAAACAACCATTTTACAATGTTAGAGACTTTGAACGCAAACTGTGTCCGATCCAATCGACCGATGTTGACGGTTCAAACGCTAGCGGATGGGAAATTGGCCGAGGAATTCATTTCTGAAAGCCGCGTTGCTCTAAGGTGTGCGGTTCGCGAGAAAAGCCCGATAAACCGCGAAAATTATAGTTTCCCACTTTCTACCCAATCCGTACACGCTACGGGAAAACCGACCACACCGTTGAATTCAGCACATCCCAATGCATAAGCATGACTACATTAGAACGCTCTATCTCTCAAAAAGTTACAATTGGTTTCTCGTTCTAAATTTAGCACTTTTAGATAGAAAAAAATTGAACATTGCAACCGTTGGTGATAGAAAGGTTTACCCACTACCAAATGATAGCTCTCGTTGAGTCTATCAAAAATATGTATACTTTTATATGTCTAAGATTTACCATTTTCATGTTATGTGGTCCATTTCGCTTATTTTGTATTATTTGAAAAATCGTAATTTCAGCACAACTCCGTAAGGTAGGCAGTAGAGACAGATACTTTTCCTATGTAAATTCGTAATCAGCGCACCCATTTTAGTAAGATAGCAAAGATTTCATGCTGATCCTGGTCCTTGTTTTTGAGATAGGTGTGCTACTTCAAAATTATTGTATAAAATATGTGATTTCTCACAAAATTTTAGCCAGTCGGCAAAAACCCAACTACCTTCAATCAAATTAAGGTTGTGGTTCTTGATACAATTTTTGACGCTGATTACGCCGGTATAATTTGATTTTACTTATTTGGAACGGTTCGGCACTTATTGCGTTCCCAATTATCAAAAATGATGCTAAAAACAACCATTTTACAATGTTAGAAACTTTGAACGCAAACTGTGTCCGATCGAATCGACCGATGTTGACGGTTCAAACGCTAGCGGATGGGAAATTGGCCGAGGAATTCATTTCTGAAAGCCGCGTTGCTCTAAGGTGTGCGGTTCGCGAGAAAAATCCGATAAACCGCGAAAATTATTGTTTCCCACTTTCTAGCCAAACCGTACACGCTACGGGAAAACCGACCACACCGTTGAATTCAGCACATCCCAATGCATAAGCATGACTACATTAGAACGCTCTATCTCTCAAAAAGTTACAATTGGTTTCTCGTTCTAAATTTAGCACTTTTAGATAGAAAAAAATTGAACATTGCAACCGTTGGTGATAGAAAGGTTTACCCACTACCAAATGATAGCTCTCGTTGAGTCTATCAAAAATATGTATACTTTTATATGTCTAAGATTTACCATTTTCATGTTATGTGGTCCATTTCGCTTATTTTTGTATTATTTGAAAAATCGTAATTTCAGCACAACTCCGTAACCAGTAGAGACAGATACTTTTCCTATGTAAATTTGTAATCAGCGCACCCATTTTAGTAAGGTAGCAAAGATTTCATGTTGATCCGGGTCCTTGTTTTTGAGATAGGTGTGCTACTTCAAAATTACTGTATAAAATATGTGATTTCTCACAAAATTTTAGGCAGTCGGCAAAAACCCAAGTACCTTCAATCAAATTAAGGTTGTGGTTCTTGATACAATTTTTGACGCTGATTACGTCGGTATAATTTGATTTTACTTATTTGGAACGGTTCGGCAGTTATTGCGTTCCCAATTATCAAAAATGATGCTAAAAACAACCATTTTACAATGTTAGAAACTTTGAACGCAAACTGTGTCCGATCCAATCGACCGATGTTGACGGTTTAAACGCTAGCGGATGGGAAATTGGCCGAGGAATTCATTTCTGAAAGCCGCGTTGCTCTAAGGTGCGCGGTTCGCGAGAAAAACGCGATAAACCGCGAAAATTATAGTTTCCCACTTTCTACCCAAACCGTACACGCTACGGGAAAACCGACCACACCGTTGAATTCAGCACATCCCAATGCATAAGCATGACTACATTAGAACGCTCTATCTATCAAAAAGTTACAATTGGTTTCTCGTTCTAAATTTAGCACTTTTAGATAGAAAAAAATTGAACATTGCAACCGTTGGTGATAGAAAGGTTTACCCACTACCAAATGATAGCTCTCGTTGAGTCTATCAAAAATATGTATACTTTTATATGTCTAAGATTTACCATTTTCATGTTATGTGGTCCATTTCGCTTATTTTTGTATTATTTGAAAAATCGTAATTTCAGCACAACTCCGTAACCAGTAGAGACAGATACTTTTCCTATGTAAATTTGTAATCAGCGCACCCATTTTAGTAAGATAGCAAAGATTTCATGTTGATCCTGGTCCTTGTTTTTGAGATAGGTGTGCTACTTCAATATTATTGTATAAAATATGTGATTTCTCACAAAATTTTAGGCAGTCGGCAAAAACCCAACTACCTTCAATCAAATTAAGGTTGTGGTTCTTGATACAATTTTTGACGCTGATTACGCCGGTATAATTTGATTTTACTTATTTGGAACGGTTCGGCAGTTATTGCGTTCCCAATTATCAAAAATGATGCTAAAAACAACCATTTTACAATGTTAGAAACTTTGAACGCAAACTGTGTCCGATCCAATCGACCGATGTTGACGGTTCAAACGCTAGCGGATGGGAAATTGGCCGAGGAATTCATTTCTGAAAGCCGCGTTGCTCTAAGGTGTGCGGTTCGCGAGAAAAACCCGATAAACCGCGAAAATTATTGTTTCCCACTTTCTAGCCAAACCGTACACGCTACGGGAAAACCGACCACACCGTTGAATTCAGCACATCCCAATGCATAAGCATGACTACATTAGAACGCTCTATCTCTCAAAAAGTTACAATTGGTTTCTCGTTCTAAATTTAGCACTTTTAGATAGAAAAAAATTGAACATTGCAACCGTTGGTGATAGAAAGGTTTACCCACTACCAAATGATAGCTCTCGTTGAGTCTATCAAAAATATGTATACTTTTATATGTCTAAGATTTACCATTTTCATGTTATGTGGTCCATTTCGCTTATTTTTGTATTATTTGAAAAATCGTAATTTCAGCACAACTCCGTAACCAGTAGAGACAGATACTTTTCCTATGTAAATTTGTAATCAGCGCACCCATTTTAGTAAGATAGCAAAGATTTCATGTTGATCCGGGTCCTTGTTTTTGAGATAGGTGTGCTACTTCAAAATTATTGTATAAAATATGTGATTTCTCACAAAATTTTAGGCAGTCGGCAAAAACCCAAGTACCTTCAATCAAATTAAGGTTGTGGTTCTTGATACAATTTTTGACGCTGATTAAGTCGGTATAATTTGATTTTACTTATTTGGAACGGTTCGGCAGTTATTGCGTTCCCAATTATCAAAAATGATGCTAAAAACAACCATTTTACAATGTTAGAAACTTTGAACGCAAACTGTGTCCGATCCAATCGACCGATGTTGACGGTTTAAACGCTAGCGGATGGGAAATTGGCCGAGGAATTCATTTCTGAAAGCCGCGTTGCTCTAAGGTGCGCGGTTCGCGAGAAAAACGCGATAAACCGCGAAAATTATAGTTTCCCACTTTCTACCCAAACCGTACACGCTACGGGAAAACCGACCACACCGTTGAATTCAGCACATCCCAATGCATAAGCATGACTACATTAGAACGCTCTATCTCTCAAAAAGTTACAATTGGTTTCTCGTTCTAAATTTAGCAATTTTGGTTAGAAAAAAATTGAACATTGCAACCGTTGGTGATAGAAAGGTTTACCCACTACCAAATGATAGCTCTCGTTGAGTCTATCAAAAATATGTATACTTTTATATGTCTAAGATTTACCATTTTCATGTTATGTGGTCCATTTCGCTTATTTTTGTATTATTTGAAAAATCGTAATTTCAGCACAACTCCGTAACCAGTAGAGACAGATACTTTTCCTATGTAAATTTGTAATCAGCGCACCCATTTTAGTAAGATAGCAAAGATTTCATGTTGATCCTGGTCCTTGTTTCTGAGATAGGTGTGCTACTTCAATATTATTGTATAAAATATGTGATTTCTCACAAAATTTTAGGCAGTCGGCAAAAACCCAACTACCTTCAATCAAATTAAGGTTGTGGTTCTTGATACAATTTTTGACGCTGATTACGCCGGTATAATTTGATTTTACTTATTTGGAACGGTTCGGCAGTTATTGCGTTCCCAATTATCAAAAATGATGCTAAAAACAACCATTTTACAATGTTAGAAACTTTGAACGCAAACTGTGTCCGATCCAATCGACCGATGTTGACGGTTCAAACGCTAGCGGATGGGAAATTGGCCGAGAAATTCATTTCTGAAAGCCGCGTTGCTCTAAGGTGTGCGGTTCGCGAGAAGAACCCGATAAACCGCGAAAATTATTGTTTCCCACTTTCTAGCCAAACCGTACACGCTACGGGAAAACCGACCACACCGTTGAATTCAGCACATCCCAATACATAAGCATGACTACATTAGAACGCTCTATCTCTCAAAAAGTTACAATTGTTTTTTCGTTCTAAATTTAGCACTTTTAGATAGAAAAAAATTGAACATTGCAACCGTTAGTGATAGAAAGGTTTACCCACTACCAAATGATAGCTCTCGTTGAGTCTATCAAAAATATGTATACTTTTATATGTCTAAGATTTACCATTTTCATGTTATGTGGTCCATTTCGCTTATTTTTGTTATATTTGAAAAATCGTAATTTCAGCACAACTCCGTAACCAGTAGAGACAGATACTTTTCCTATATAAATTTGTAATCAGCGCACCCATTTTAGTAAGATAGCAAAGATTTCATGTTGATCCGGGTCCTTGTTTTTGAGATAGGTGTGCTACTTCAAAATTATTGTATAAAATATGTGATTTCTCACAAAATTTTAGCCAGTCGGCAAAAACCCAACTACCTTCAATCAAATTAAGGCTGTGGTTCTTGATACAATTTTTGACGCTGATTACGCCGGTATAATTGGATTTTACTTATTTGGAACGGTTCGGCATTTATTGCGTTCCCAATTATCAAAAATGATGCTAAAGACAACCATTTTACAATGTTAGAAACTTTGAACGCAAACTGTGTCCGATCCAATCGACCGATGTTGACGGTTCAAACGCTAGCGGATGGGAAATTGGCCGAGGAATTCATTTCTGAAAGCCGCGTTGCTCTAAGGTGTGCGGTTCGCGAGAAAAACCCGATAAACCGCGAAAATTATTGTTTCCCACTTTCTAGCCAAACCGTACACGCTACGGGAAAACCGACCACACCGTTGAATTCAGCACATCCCAATGCATAAGCATGACTACATTAGAACGCTCTATCTCTCAAAAAGTTACAATTGGTTTCTCGTTCTAAATTTAGCACTTTTAGATAGAAAAAAATTGAACATTGCAACCGTTGGTGATAGAAAGGTTTACCCACTACCAAATGATAGCTCTCGTTGAGTCTATCAAAAATATGTATACTTTTATATGTCTAAGATTTACCATTTTCATGTTATGTGGTCCATTTCGCTTATTTTTGTATTATTTGAAAAATCGTAATTTCAGCACAACTCCGTAACCAGTAGAGACAGATACTTTTCCTATGTAAATTTGTAATCAGCGCACCCATTTTAGTAAGATAGCAAAGATTTCATGTTGATCCGGGTCCTTGTTTTTGAGATAGGTGTGCTACTTCAAAATTATTGTATAAAATATGTGATTTCTCGCAAAATTTTAGGCAGTCGGCAAAAACCCAAGTACCTTCAATCAAATTAAGGTTGTGGTTCTTGATACAATTTTTGACGCTGATTAAGTCGGTATAATTTGATTTTACTTATTTGGAACGGTTCGGCAGTTATTGCGTTCCCAATTATCAAAAATGATGCTAAAAACAACCATTTTACAATGTTAGAAACTTTGAACGCAAACTGTGTCCGATCCAATCGACCGATGTTGACGGTTTAAACGCTAGCGGATGGGAAATTGGCCGAGGAATTCATTTCTGAAAGCCGCGTTGCTCTAAGGTGCGCGGTTCGCGAGAAAAACGCGATAAACCGCGAAAATTATAGTTTCCCACTTTCTACCCAAACCGTACACGCTACGGGAAAACCGACCACACCGTTGAATTCAGCACATCCCAATGCATAAGCATGACTACATTAGAACGCTCTATCTCTCAAAAAGTTACAATTGGTTTCTCGTTCTAAATTTAGCAATTTTGGTTAGAAAAAAATTGAACATTGCAACCGTTGGTGATAGAAAGGTTTACCCACTACCAAATGATAGCTCTCGTTGAGTCTTATCAAAAATATGTATACTTTTATATGTCTAAGATTTACCATTTTCATGTTATGTGGTCCATTTCGCTTATTTTTGTATTATTTGAAAAATCGTAATTTCAGCACAACTCCGTAACCAGTAGAGACAGATACTTTTCCTATGTAAATTTGTAATCAGCGCACCCATTTTAGTAAGATAGCAAAGATTTCATGTTGATCCTGGTCCTTGTTTTTGAGATAGGTGTGCTACTTCAATATTATTGTATAAAATATGTGATTTCTCACAAAATTTTAGGCAGTCGGCAAAAACCCAACTACCTTCAATCAAATTAAGGTTGTGGTTCTTGATACAATTTTTGACGCTGATTACGCCGGTATAATTTGATTTTACTTATTTGGAACGGTTCGGCAGTTATTGCGTTCCCAATTATCAAAAATGATGCTAAAAACAACCATTTTACAATGTTAGAAACTTTGAACGCAAACTGTGTCCGATCCAATCGACCGATGTTGACGGTTCAAACGCTAGCGGATGGGAAATTGGCCGAGGAATTCATTTCTGAAAGCCGCGTTGCTCTAAGGTGTGCGGTTCGCGAGAAAAACCCGATAAACCGCGAAAATTATTGTTTCCCACTTTCTAGCCAAACCGTACACGCTACGGGAAAACCGACCACACCGTTGAATTCAGCACATCCCAATACATAAGCATGACTACATTAGAACGCTCTATCTCTCAAAAAGTTACAATTGTTTGTTCGTTCTAAATGTAGCACTTTTAGATAGAAAAAAATTGAACATTGCAACCGTTGGTGATAGAAAGGTTTACCCACTACCAAATGATAGCTCTCGTTGAGTCTATCAAAAATATGTATACTTTTATATGTCTAAGATTTACCATTTTCATGTTATGTGGTCCATTTCGCTTATTTTTGTATTATTTGAAAAATCGTAAATTCAGCACAACTCCGTAACCAGTAGAGACAGATACTTTTCCTATGTAAATTTGAAATCAGCGCACTCATTTTAGTAAGATAGCAAAGATTTCATGTTGATCCGGGTCCATGTTTTTGAGATAGGTGTGCTACTTCAAAATTATTGTATAAAATATGTGATTTCTCACAAAATTTTAGCCAGTCGGCAAAAACCCAACTACCTTTAATCAAATTAAGGTTGTGGTTCTTGATACAATTTTTGACGCTGATTACGCCGGTATAATTGGATTTTACTTATTTGGAACGGTTCGGCAGTTATTGCGTTCCCAATTATCAAAAATGATGCTAAAAACAACCATTTTACAATGTTAGAAACTTTGAACGCAAACTGTGTCCGATGCAATCGACCGATGTTGACGGTTCAAACGCTAGCGGATGGGAAATTGGCCGAGGAATTCATTTCTAAAAGCCGCGTTGCTCTAAGGTGCGCGGTTCGCGAGAAAAACGCGATAAACCGCGAAAATTATAGTTTCCCACTTTCTGGCCAAACCGTACACGCTACGGGAAAACCGACCTCACCGTTGACTTCAGCACATCCCAATGCATAAGCATGACTACATTAGAACGCTCTATCTCTCAAAAAGTTACAATTGTTTTTTCGTTCTAAATTTAGCACTTTTAGATAGAAAAAAATTGAACATTGCAACCGTTGGTGATAGAAAGGTTTACGCACTACCAAATGATAGCTCTCGTTGAGTCTATCAAAAATATGTATACTTTTGTATGTCTAAGATTTACCATTTTCATGTTATGTGGTCCATTTCGCTTATCTTTGTATTATTTGAAAAATCGTAATTTCAGCACAACTCCGTAACCAGTAGAGACAGATACTTTTCCTATGTAAATTTGTAATCAGCGCACCCATTTTAGTAAGATAGCAAAGATTCCATGTTGATCCGGGTCCTTGTTTTTGAGATAGGTGTGCTACTTCAAAATTATTGTATAAAATATGTGATTTCTCACAAAATTTTAGCCAGTCGGCAAAAACCCAACTACCTTCAATCAAATTAAGGTTGTGGTTCTTGATACAATTTTTGACGCTGATTACGCCGGTATAATTGGATTTTACTTATTTGGAACGGTTCGGCATTTATTGCGTTCCCAATTATCAAAAATGATGCTAAAAACAACCATTTTACAATGTTAGAAACTTTGAACGCAAACTGTGTCCGATCCAATCGACCGATGTTGACGGTTCAAACGCTAGCGGATGGGAAATTGGCCGAGGAATTCATTTCTGAAAGCCGCGTTGCTCTAAGGTGCGCGGTTCGCGAGAAAAACGCGATAAACCGCGAAAATTATAGTTTCCCACTTTCTAGCCAAACCGTACACGCTACGGGAAAACCGACCACACCGTTGAATTCAGCACATCCCAATGCATAAGCATGACTACATTAGAACGCTCTATCTATCAAAAAGTTACAATTGTTTTTTCGTTCTAAATTTAGCACTTTTAGATAGAAAAAATTGATCATTGCAACCGTTGGTGATAGAAAGGTTTACCCACTACCAAATGATAGCTCTCGTTGAGTCTATCAAAAATATGTATACTTTTATATGTCTAAGATTTACCATTTTCATGTTATGTGGTCCATTTCGCTTATTTTTGTATTATTTGAAAAATCGTAATTTCAGCACAACTCCGTAACCAGTAGAGACAGATACTTTTCCTATGTAAATTTGTAATCAGCGCACCCATTTTAGTAAGGTAGCAAAGATTTCATGTTGATCCGGGTCCTTGTTTTTGAGATAGGTGTGCTACTTCAAAATTATTGTATAAAATATGTGATTTCTCACAAAATTTTAGCCAGTCGGCAAAAACCCAACTACCTTCAATCAAATTAAGGTTGTGGTTCTAGATACAATTTTTGACGCTGATTACGCCGGTATAATTTGATTTTACTTATTTGGAACGGTTCGGCAGTTATTGCGTTCCCAATTATCAAAAATGATGCTAAAAACAACCATTTTACAATGTTAGAAACTTTGAACGCAAACTGTGTCCGATCCAATCGACCGATGTTAACGGTTCAAACGCTAGCGGATGGGAAATTGGCCGAGGAATTCATTTCTGAAAGCCGCGTTGCTCTGAGGTGCGCGGTTCGCGAGAAAAACGCGATAAACTGCGAAAATTATAGTTTCCCACTTTCTAGCCAAACCGTACACGCTACGGGAAAACCGACCACACCGTTGAATTCAGCACATCCCAATACATAAGCATGACTACATTAGAACGCTGTATCTCTCAAAAAGTTACAATTGTTTTTTCGTTCTAAATTTAGCACTTTTAGATAGAAAAAAATTGAACATTGCAACCGTTGGTGATAGAAAGGTTTACCCACTACCAAATGATAGCTCTCGTTGAGTCTATCAAAAATATGTATACTTTTATATGTCTAAGATTTACCATTTTCATGTTATGTGGTCCATTTCGCTTATTTTTGTATTATTTGAAAAATCGTAATTTCAGCACAACTCCGTAACCAGTAGAGACAGATACTTTTCCTATGT